>CM035843.1:361817149-362198087 GCA_020510985.1 Pholidichthys leucotaenia | reverse complement strand
CTCAATCAAGTGAAAGAATTTGGAAACCAAACAGCAGAGGAGCAAAGTAAAAAGGGTTGTCAAAGACAGTTCTGAGGTTTCTCTATCTCAGCCAGATTCTTATGCTGGGTCTGAGATAGAGAGTGATGGTGAAAGTAGTGATGATGGGGCCAGTGGAGGCGGTTACCCCTTCACAAAAATACAGAAGTTTTTGCAGGACACTAAGGGGTCCAGAATGGTTAAAGTTGAAAGCTTCTTCCCCGATCTAAAACGTTTTGTTGACTCTGCTCGGGCCTACATGAAAAATAAGGGAGAGCTTGACCAGGAAAGTTTCACTGATCAGAAGATCTACAGACTAAAAAAGCTTGTGCTAAAAGTTAAAAACCAAATTGCCCAGGATGATTAGTCTTTTATTGCTCATTCTTTCTTTTCTGTTTTTGTATTGGTTTTACCCTTTTATATGCATGTGCAGTTTTAATTTTGGCACACTCAACATCAATGGGGCAAGAGAAATGTCCAAGCGAGCGAGTGTTTTTACTCTTGCAGAATACAAGAAAATTAATGTTCTGTTTGTTCAGGAGACTCATAGTTCTGAGGACAATGCTGCTGACTGGAGGAGGGAATTTCGGGGTGAAATTATTCTTAGTCATAAAAGCAGCAACAGTGGTGGAGTGGGTATTTTATTTTCTCGAGATTTTATTCCACTTTCTTATGACATTGATGAGATAATTGCAGGCCACATTTTAAAAGTTCGAGCTGTTTTTGAGAATGTGAAAGTTGTTTTTATAAATGTGTATGCTCCAACCGTAGGCACAGAAAGATTGGCCTTTTTAAATATTTTAGATGACACGATCAAAAATTGCAGTAATGATGACTTTTTATTTGTGGGAGGTGATTTTAATTGTACAGAAAATCCTCTTATGGATAGGAATCACCCAGAGCCACATGCTGCATCCAAAAGAGTTTTAAAAGGTCTCATAGAAGCTCATGATCTGTGTGATGTGTGGAGAAATTTTCATGGCAAGGCTAGACAATACACATGGAGCCATAGAAAGGACAATATTTTGTCCTTAGCTAGACTGGATAGGGTTTACAGTTTTAAGCACCATTTTAGCATTTTTAAAAGTGCTTTTATAGTCTCTGTTGGCTTCACAGATCATTCCCTGGTTCAGTGTTGTGTTTTTATCAAGAATATAAAGTGCAGTAGTGCATACTGGCATTTTAACACGTCACTTTTATCGGATAACAGTTTTAAAACTGCTTTTATGTTTTTTTGGAGTAATTTTAAATTAACAAAATCAAATTTTAGTTCTTTGCAGCAGTGGTGGGATGTAGGGAAGAGCCAAATAAAGAATCTGTGCCTACAGTATACTCGCAATGTCTCTGGAGACTTGGCCAGGTCTGTCAGGGACCTGGAGAGAGAAGTAGTGGAGCTGCAGTCTTTGGCAGGCTCCACAGGAGAAAGAGGACATTTTGAGGCCCTCAATGGCAAAAAGTCTGTTTTAACTGACCTACTGGGTGTGGCTGCCAGGGGCGCTGTGGTACGCAGTAGGTTCCAGAACATCGCACTAATGGACGCTCCATCTCATTTTTTCTTTGGTCTGGAGAGGAAGAATGGTCAGAGGAGGATGATCCACTCTCTTAGCTCCGAGGACGGGCGGCCGATCCATGAGTCTGCAGAGATCTGTCGCTTTGCAGTTGCTTTCTACAAGGATCTCTTTAAGAAAGAATTTGTTGAGAATCCACATGCACTGAGTCATTTTTTGACGGACTTGCCAAAGGTGATGGCTAGCGTGAATGCGGAGCTGGAGAGCGGGATCACTCTGCAAGAACTGGCAGTGGCTGTCCAGTCTCTTCAGTGTGGAAAAGCCCCAGGGATAGATGGCCTACCAGCGGAGTTCTACAAGGCGTTCTGGTCTGAGATCTGTGAGGACTTGCTGGAAGTACTGTCTGACAGTCTGCGGAAGGGTCACCTGCCCCTAAGTTGTAGGAGAGCAGTCCTCACCCTCCTTCCAAAAAAAGGCGACTTGAAAGATATTAAGAACTGGCGTCCAGTGGCCCTCCTCTGTACTGACTACAAAATTCTCTCCAAAGTGTTGGCTACCAGACTGAGGAAGGCGATGGAGCAGGTCATACATGTAGACCAGACCTACTGTGTACCTGGTAGGTTGGTTACAGACAACATTTTTTTAATTCGTGATGTTTTGGACCTCTCCAGCTCATTGGTCAAAGAACTTGGTCTTATTTCAATAGACCAAGAAAAGGCGTTTGACCGAGTTGAACATCCATACCTTTGGCAGACATTAGAGGCCTTTGGTTTCAGCTCAGGGTTCATCGCCATGATCCAGGCTTTGTATAGAGACATTGAGAGTATTCTTAAGATTAATGGTGGTTTGAGTGCTCCTTTCAAAGTTGAGAGGGGTGTCCGACAGGGCTGCCCCCTCTCAGGTATGCTGTACTCTCTTGCCATTGAGCCCCTCCTTTGTAAACTAAGGCAAGGCCTCACTGGTTTTAAAGTCCCCAACTCTGACTCTGTTTTTAAAGTGTCTGCCTATGCTGATGACGTTGTTGTTTTTACAAGAAATCAAAATGATGTAGACTACCTTTTAAAGAACTGTCAATCTTTTTGGTGAGTGCTCCTCAGCGAGAGTGAATTGGGGTAAGAGTGAAGCTGTTGTGGTGGGGGGGAGACCACAAAAAATTGCCCTACCTGGTGGCCTCTCGTGGACACAAGGTGGTTTTAAATATCTTGGTGTGTTTTTAGGAAATCAGACTTTTACTGAGAAAAATTGGGAGTGTTTTTTAGAAAAAACTGAAGGAAGACTAAAAAAATGGAAATGGATTCTGCCAAACTTGTCCTTCAGAGGTCGTGTTTTAATTATCAACAACTTGATTGCTTCAATGCTGTGGCATCGACTGTCTTGTCTGGACCCTCCACCCAATTTGCTGGCCAGAGTGCAATCTATAGTCGTGGACTTTTTCTGGGACCGTCTTCACTGGGGTCCACAGAGTATCCTGTTTTTACCGAGGGAAGAAGGTGGTCAAGGGCTCATCCATCTGGCCAGCAGGGGGGCTGTCTTTCGCCTGCAGTTCATTCAGCGACTGCTGAGTGGCCCCCTTGACCTTGTGGGGAGACCTATTGCCAGGGCTGTCCTGGCTCGCTGTGGAGGGCTTGGACTAGAGGAGTCGCTGCTTTTAATGGAGTTAAGGGGCCAAAAACTCCCAGAACTTCCCCAGTTTTACCAAAGTGCTTTTAAAATCTGGGGACTTTTTAAAAAGAACTCTCCCCAGGCTTCCTTGTCGCCTTTCTGGCTTTTAAAGGAACCACTTGTGTTCGGGACCCGTTTTGATGTGGGCAATGTTTTAGGACCTTCTGTTTTAAAAAAGTTTATTTTTGCAAAGGTTACAACGCTGGGACATTTGGTGAATTTATGTGGTCCTAACTTGGACAATGCTGTTGCCCTGTGCTCGGCTCTTGGCGTCTCTTCAGTCAGAGTTATAATGAACTTGTTGAAAGATTGGAGAGACTGCCTGTCTGCAGAAGAACACTCTGCTATTGTTTTACACTGCGAAAACTCTGTGCAAACTGCTGATGAACCTTTTCCTTTTAGTATTTTATCTCCTGATTTTAAAGATGGCACTGGTGTGTTTTTAAACTCTGAGCACATTAACATTTGTGACTCTCCTGGTAAAAAAAATGTATGGACTTTTGGTGAAAATTCTAAATGTGAATAAGTTAAAAGGTCGAGCTGATACACCATGGAGGAAACACTTGGGTCTGGGTCCAGAGGTGAGGCCTGCCTGGAGAGCACTCTATAAGCCACCATTAACTAAGAAGGTTGGAGATCTACAATGGCGAGTTTTACATGGTGCTGTGGCTGTAAATGCTTTTATCTCTCTTTTAAACCCAAATGTTGTTGAGGTTTGTCCATTTTGTCCTCAGAAAGAAACTGTGTTCCATTGTTTTCTGGACTGTAACAGACTACAATTGTTGTTTGTTTTTTTGGGGAAGCTGTTTTATCTGTTTGGAGAAGTCTTTTCCCAGCAGATTTTTATCTTGGGCTTTCCATATAGACAGAGGACTAAGAAAAAGAGTGAACTCTTAAATTTCATCCTGGGTCAGGCTAAAATGGCTATTTATGTTAGTAGGAAAAGAAAAATTGAACAACTGCTGGATTGTAATGCAAAAGACATGCTGGTTGACATGATCAAGGCTCGAATAGTGATTGATTTCAATTACTATCATCTGATGCAAAATGTTGAAACTTTTGAGGCCATGTGGTGCTTTAAGCACATCCTGTGTTGTGTTAAGGAGGGGAAAATTACCTATGGTATAATCCTGATGTAAGAAGCAAGTTTTTTGTTTTAGTTTTCCTTGTTTGGTTACTTGTGTCTTTGATTTCTTGTCAGTGAGACATTTTTCTTTTCCATTGCTTGTTTTAGTTGTTGTGTTTTTCTGTTGAATTTGTGACAATAAAGGTGTGTTGAAAAATCAAAAAAAAATAAAATCTCTCTCTCTCTCTCTCTCTCTCTCTCTCTCTCTCTCTCTCTCTCTCTCTCTCTCTCTCTCTCTCTCTCTCTCGTGCGCATGCGTGGGCGTTTGTGGGAGCAGGGGTGTGGAGTGGTGTCGAGTGAGTACTTTAAACTTTGTATTTTCTAACTTTTTCTCTATCTTGTGTGTTTGAGGTGTGTGTGTTTAATATAGTGGGTTGAGTGTGTGTGTGCTGGGGTGTGAGTGTTGGAGTGAGTGTGTTGGGGAACGGTAGCTTCTGCTGCCGGTTTTTCCCGGCCGGCATCATGCCGGTGATTGATGGTGGTGTGGAGTTTGAGCGCTTAACCCGGCGTCATGGTGTGAGAATCCTCCCGACAGTTCCCTGTTCTGTGGAGGAGGCCAGCCTCGCTGTAGGACAGGTGGTTGGGCATGGCAGCATAAAATCAGCATCGAGGATGAACAGCGCAATTGTGATCTTTCTGGATTCGACTGAGAAAGCTGATCAGGTGGTGGCACAGGGAGTGGTCATAGGTGACACTTTTACTCCCGTTTTACCGCTGGCGAATCCGTCTAGGAGGATCACCATCTCAAACGCTCCTCCTTTCGTTAAAAATGATCAGCTGATTAGAGAGTTGTCCCGTTTTGGCCAGGTTGTGTCCCCTATCAGAATGGTCTCTCTGGGTAGTAAATCACCCCTGCTGAAGCATGTTGTATGTCATAGGAGGCAGTGTTTCATGGTGTTGAAAGACAGCTCTGCTGAACTGAATGCGTCTTTTAATTTCAGGATTGACGGCTTTAGCTACTTGGTGTTTGCAACATCTGAAACCATGAAGTGTTTTGCGTGTGGCGCAGAAGGCCATCTTATTAGGTCATGTCCTGAAAAGGCGAACACAAAGAGCACTGGCGGTAAGAAAGGTGACGCCGCTGTTTCTGGTGGTCCGGAGGGTAGCGCTACATGTGGTGCGGCGGATGCCGCTGCGGCGCCCGCTTCTGCTGGGGCGGTCGCGGCCGCAACTGCGGCCGCGTCCGCGTCCGCGTCCGCGTCCGCTTCTACTTCTGCGGGGGCGTCCGCGTCCGCGTCCGCTTGTGCTGGGGCGGCCGCGGCCGCTTGTGCTGGGGCGGCCGCGGCCGCCTCTGCTGGGGTGGCCGCGGCGGGCGCGGTAGTTGCCCCCCCAAACAGTGATGGTGGGGAATTTCTGTCTGGCGGCAGCTCTGATCATTGTGACGAGCCTGTCGCCCGGGGTAAACAGGTGGAGGG
Source organism: Pholidichthys leucotaenia (assembly GCA_020510985.1). Lineage (NCBI taxonomy): Eukaryota > Metazoa > Chordata > Actinopteri > Cichliformes > Pholidichthyidae > Pholidichthys > Pholidichthys leucotaenia. The sequence continues at coordinate 362,192,358 of CM035843.1, read as the reverse complement.
TGTAAGTAAAAGTGCAGTTAAACGAAGGAACGTAAATGAACAGACTTTGCAGGCGGGGGAGGAGCGGTTTGAGGCTGTAGGGGACACACAGAGCAAACACTGCATGACAAACGTTGCAGTTCATGAAGAAATGCAGGAATGTAGTTTTGCTGAAGAGGATCCTTTTAAAGCTGCACAAAAAAGAAAAAGTGCTGAAAACTTACAGAGCTCTGCTAAATCTAGTAGGGTTGGGAAGTTAGATTTACTAGATGAGAGCGTCTCTGACGAAAGTGGAGCTGAGTTTGAAATGATGCAGACGCAGACGCAGGAGGAGCAAAGCTCCTATTGTTTTTCCAAAATTAGGCAATTTCTCCAGGTGACCAAGGGGAGCAGAGCTGTGAAAGTGGAAAATTACTTTCCAGATCTGGAGTTATTTGTGGCATCAGCTCGCAAGCTGATGAAACTGAATGATGGGAATGAGACTTTTACTGATCAGGAAATTTTTCGTTTAAAGAAACTGGTTGTCAAACTGAAATCACAAATTACTAACAGTCATGTTGACTCTTAGTTTGTTTCTTCCCTTTTATGCTATGTGTGTGTTTTTTTACTGTACCCTATTTTTATCCTTTTTAATGCCCCACCTTAGAATTGGCACTCTCAATATTAATGGGGCCAGGGATGATGTAAAAAGGGCCTCTTTATACAAGCTTTTTAATTTAAAGAAACTTGACGTGCTGATGGTCCAGGAGACTCACAGCACTGTGGACATTGAGAGCCATTGGAGAAAAGAGTGGGATGGCTGCATTTTTTTTAGCCACAAATCCAGTAGCAGTGGGGGGGTGGCTGTACTTTTCTCTAGGGGTTGTGTGCCTGTCTCTTATGAGGTAGAAGAGGTGGTGAGAGGTCATTTCCTCTTATTAAAGGTACAGTTTGAAAACGTGAACTTCGTTTTTATAAACGTGTATGTGCCAACACAGAGAGCAGAGAGGATCAGGGTCTTTGACGTGCTTTCGGATACGGTTAAGTCCTGTGATCCAAATAGTTTTTTATTTCTGGGGGGTGATTTTAACTGTACATTAAACCACAGACTAGACAGGAACCATCAGGAGCCTCACCCTGCTTCTGCCAATAGGCTGAGAGAACTGGTGAAAACACATGAAATGGCCGATGTGTGGAGATCACATCATGGGGACCAGAGGCAGTACACCTGGAGCCATGTCAAAGATAACCTTTTATCTATGGCTAGGTTAGACCGTTTTTATGGTTTTAAACATCAAATGAGTGTTTTTAAAAATAGTTGTATCTGTCCTGTTGGTTTCACTGATCACTGCCTGCTGTTTTGTTCTGTGTTTATTGAAAATGTAAAGTGTAAGAGTGCTTTTTGGCATTTTAACAATACACTTTTAAATGATGTGTTTTTTTAAAGAGGTTTTTCATGGTGTTTGGAAGTCACACAGGGAACAAAAACCCTCTTTTAGTTCTCTCCAATTGTGGTGGGATTTTGGTAAGGCCCAGATAAAACAACTCTGCCAACAGTACACTCAAAATGTCACTCGTAGCTTGACCCAATCCTTGAAAGTTCTGGAGACTGAGGTGGTAGAACTAGAGGAGTTGCTCAGTTCTACAGGAAAACAGGAGCACTTAGAGGCTCTTAAGTCAAAAAGGTCAGCCTTGGCTAGCTTGCTAGGGGTCACCGCACAGGGTGCTCTGGTCCGCTCACGCTACATGGATGTAGCTCTGATGGACTCGCCCTCCCAGTACTTTTTTGGACTGGAGGGGAAAAATGGACAGAGAAAGCTCATTCACTCCTTGTTGGGCGATGACGGGAGAACAATCTCCACAGCAGCAGAGATCAGGAAACACGCTGCTAGCTTTTACAGTGAATTGTTTAGAGCAGAGTGGAGGGAGGACACGTCACTGGGCCAGGTTTTCCTTGATGGTCTTCCAGTGCTCTCAGAGGACCTTGTTGCCGGCTTGGATGCTCCACTGTCTCTGTCTGAGCTGCATACGGCGCTAATGAGCCTCCAGAATGGAAAATCACCAGGCATAGATGGTCTCTCTGTGGACTTTTTTAAGGAATTCTGGCCCCTGCTTGGTCCAGACCTGCTGGAGGTTCTCCAAGATAGCTTGGAAAGGGGGACCCTACCCATGACCTGCAGGAGGGCCATCATCACACTGTTGCCGAAAAAGGGGGACCTCCAGAGCCTAAAGAACTGGAGGCCAGTCTCTCTGCTCTGCACAGACTACAAGATTCTCTCAAAAGCTCTGGCCCGAAGACTGAGAAAGGTGATGAGCGAGCTCATTCATGTAGACCAGACTTACTGTGTGCCTGGCAGGCTGATTAGTGACAACGTCACTTTAATTCGGGATATTTTGGAGGTCTCTGGTTCATTGGCGGTAGAAACTGGTTTGATTTCAATTGACCAGGAAAAGGCGTTTGATCGGGTTGAACACCAATATTTATGGACAGTTTTAACAGCTTTTGGGTTCAGCCCAGGCTTCATAGCCAGGATACGGGTCTTGTACAGTGACATTGAGAGTGTGCTGAAGATAAATGGGGGCCTGTCTGCCCCTTTAAAAGTCCAGAGGGGGGTTCGGCAGGGCTGCCCTCTCTCAGGGATGCTGTACTCCCTCGCCATAGAGCCTTTGCTTCACTGCCTGAGAAGGGATCTATCAGGAGTTACTTTTCCTGGCTGTGACACCACGTTCAAGCTGTCGGCCTATGCAGATGATGTAGTCATTCTGCTAAACAAGCAGAGTGACATTGACGTTCTGGTTAGGAGTGTCAATCTTTTTGGCCAACTTTCCTCTGCAAAGATAAACTGGGGAAAAAGCGAGGCTCTGATGGTGGGGGAGAAACTAGAAAATCAGCTTACGCTGCCGGGTGGGTTGATTTGGAAAAAAGGAGGTTTTAAGTATCTTGGTGTCTTTATTGGAAATCAGCAGTTTGAGCAAAAAAATTGGGATGGGGTCATAGAGAAGATTAACGGGAGACTAAACAAGTGGAAGTGGCTAATGCCGAGAATATCTTTTAGAGGAAGAGTGCTCATTTTAAATAATCTTGTTTCCTCATCCCTGTGGCACCGCCTCATGTGCATGGACCCCCCTGCTGGTTTGTTGTCCAAAATTCAGTCTGTTTTGGTGGACTTTTTTTGGGGGGGTGGACTCCACTGGGTTCCTCAAGCCCTGTTATTTCTTCCCAAAGAGGAGGGGGGGCAAGGAGTGATTCATTTAGCTAGTAGAGGTGCTGCTTTTAGACTGACTTTCATACAGAGACTGCTGACGGGCCCCCAGGACCTGGTATGGAGGCCTTTGGCCTGTGTTATTTTACAGAGAGTCCTTGGGCTTGGGCTAGACCTCCCTGTGTTTTTAATGGATTTTAAGAACTCTAATGCACTGTCTTTACCCAGTTTTTACCGCAGTCTCTTTTCAGTGTGGACTCTTTTTAAAAAACAAAGAGGGCCATGCGATTCCCTCTACTGGTTGTTGAGGGAGCCGCTGGTTTTTGGTGGTCGCCTTGGTGTCCTGCCGGGAGTTGGAAGGACCTTCCTTGATAGGCTGTGTTCCAGGAACATTCTCACTCTGAAGCAAGTGGTGGAACTGGCTGGTCCTGGCCTCAACAACGCCTCAGCTTTAGCAGCTCATCTTGGTGTCAGGTCGATTCGTTTCATCGATGGTCTTCTTGCACACTGGAAACAGGAGCTTCATGGACTTGAGCACTCCCTACTCTTGGACTTTAGCAATGGCACGCTGCAGCCAGAAAGCACTGACCCCTTTCCCTCTCTCACGCTCTATATGGACTTTGACGTCGCTCCTTGCTCCTTACTGGCATTCTGTGCTCCCACTGGTGTGGACTTTGGAGGAGCCAGTGGTAAGGCACTCTACAGACTGGTGGTGATGGCACTCAACAAGGACCGATTGAACACCTGTGTGGACACTCCTTGGAGAGCCTATTTTAAACTAGGAAAAGGGCATCGGCCTGCCTGGAGGGCTCTTTACAAAGCCCCTCTCCCTAAGAGACATGGAGACTTACAGTGGAGGGTCCTGCATGGTATTATAGCTGTCAATGCTTTTGTTTCTGTGATTAACAGCAGTGTCAGTGATCAGTGTGTTTTTTGTTCCTCTAGGGAGACTGTTTTTCATTGTTTTATTGAATGTCAGCGCCTGAGTGGCCTCTTTGAACTTCTCACAAAACTTTTTCATTTTTTTAAGGAAGTTTTCTCTAAGCAGGTTTTCATTTGTGGTTTTATGTACAGTCGTCGTTTTAAGCAGAAGTGTCAACTACTGAACTTTGTTTTAGGACAGGCAAAGTTGGCTATCTATGTAAGCCGGAGAAGAAAACTTGAAAATGTTGAAAATGATGTTGATGTCAAAATTTTATTTGTGAGGCTACTTAAAGCCAGAATCAGGCTGGACTTTCAGTTTTTTATGGGGAATGGGGATGTGGAAGGTTTCAGGACCCTCTGGTCCCTGGAGAATGTCCTCTGTTCAGTTCATGATGGACAGCTTTTTTTTGGGCGTTTTTTGGGGGATTAATTTTCTGTGTAACATAGCATGATATAGAAATTGTATTGACTGATGGACAAGTGTGTTTATTAAAGATCTTTCAAAAATCTCTCTCTCTCTCTCTCTCTCTCTCTCTCTCTCTCTCATATTTTCTTTATTCATCAGCTCTTCAGAGTACTCCTTCCACCTTCTCAAAACACTCTTGTTGTTTGTTAGTACATTACCATCTCTGTTCTGAATCAACCTAACCTGGTGTACATCCTTTCCAGCTCAATCTCTCTGTCTAGCCAATCGATACAAGTCCTCCAGCCTCTCATACAACTCACTATTTGCCTTTGCCACCTTTCTCTTTGCCATATGCCTAGATTCCAAATACTCCTGTCTACTTTCTTCATCTCCCTGACTATCCTTTGAATACTTTCCTGTACCACCTCATTCCACCACCAAGTCTCATTGTCTTTCTTCCTCTGTCCACTGGATACACCACATACCTTTCTACCTGTTTCCCTCAATACTTATACTGTACTTTTCCAGTCATCTGGTAATTCTTCCCTACCACCTATATCAACTCCTTCCTGAGCTCTACGTGACATCATTCCTTCTGTAACTTCATTTGGCTCTGCCTTCTCTGTTTTCCTCTTCTTGCTTTGCAAAGTCATCCTACAGACTACCATCTGATGCTGTCTAGCTATGTTTTCCCTTGCCACCACCTTGCAGTCTCCTGTCTCAGATTTCTCCTTCTGCATCAGCTCTAGTCCATCTGTGTGCACCTTCCTCCACTAGTAAGTCACCCGATGTTCCTCTCTCTTCTTGAAGTATGTGTTCACCACAGCCATTTCCATCCTTCTAGCAAAATCCACAACCATCTGTCCTTCCACATTTCTCTCCTTAAGCCCATACCTACCCAGGACCTCCTCATCACCTCTGTTCCCTTCATCTATAGGTCAATTAAAGTCTGCTCCAGGCACCACCCTCTCCCCCCTGGAAAGACTCTCTACCACTTCATCCTACTCATTCCAGAATTCCTCTTTCTCTTCTACCTGACATCCAACTTGTGGGGCATATGTATTGACAACATTCAGCATCACACCTTTGACTTCTAGCTTCAAATTCATGATTCTGTCTGACTCCCTCTTTACCTCCTGAACACTCTTCACATACTCTTCCTTCAAGATTACTTCTACTCCATTTCTCTTCCTATCTACACCATGGTAGAACAGTATAAATCCACCTCCAATGCTCCTAGCCTTGCTTCCATTCCATCTAGTTTCTTGAACACACAGTATATCTACCTTTCTTCTCTCATCATATCAGCCAACTCTCTACCTTTACCAGTCATAGTCCCTACATTTAACGTCCTTACTATCACCTCTACACTTCTACCTTTCCTGTTCTCTCCCTTCTAACACACCTTCCCCCTCTCCTCGATCTTTGAGCAACAGTAGCCCAATTTCCACCGGTACCCTGTCAGTTAACAGCACCAGTGGTGGTCGTTGTTAACCCGGGCCTTGACCAATCCGGTATGAAAGTCTCATTCGTCAAGATCCGCATGTTTTATTTGGCAAAGATTTTTACGTCGGATGCCCTTCCAGGCACAACCCTCCCCATTTACCCGGGCTTGGGACCGGCTCTAGGAGTACACTGGCTTGTGCACCCCCGTGGCTGGCTGGGTTAGTTAGAACGAGTCATAAAAATGTTCTGTATCTGCCATCTTCCTCAATATTCTTTTGAATTTGGATCGTTGTTTATCCGACTCACTTTGGAAGTGGCACCACAGTGAATGAGCAGACAAAGAACCAGGAAATGTAAAGGAGAAGACAAAGCAGACCAATCACATTTCTTGTGGTCTGTGCTGCCTGACATGCTCCTCTCCAGAGATGGAGGGGGTATTGCATTGTTACCCCGCGTGAGGGCATAAATGGTTAGTGATGTGAACTGGTGACTGGAGGGTCACCGGTTCCATCCCTGGACCAGCAGGATCAGATCTGGGTGGGACAAATGACATAGCAGACTTTTCCCCACCCTCATTAACCCCACTGTGGTGCTATTGAGCAAGGCCCTTAACCCCACCTGCTCTGGTGAAGCTGCCCAGTGCCACAGGTCAGTCTGTGGTTGTACTGGGCAGCTTCAAGGTGTGAATGTGAACATTGTGTCCTTGAAAAAGAGATGTTGCCTCTCAGTGGACCTTCCTTTTATAAATAAAGGTTAAATAAAAATGTACAAAATCCAGCTTAAAGTACAGTGTGTTTTGACTTCAGTTGACATAGCAATGTAATTCCATCATTTTTGTATTATTGATAAAGAAAGTTGAAAATGTATACAATAAAAATAAAAAAAACTATCAATTGTGGAAACAATTTACAAGTCATGAATTATGGAAAATATATAAAACAAACAAAAAACAAAAGATACAGAAAGTAAAAGAAATATATACATTAAAAAATTAAACATATTAAAAATATGTAAACATTTAAGTCTTGAATTGTAAAATGATTCAGAAAGGTGTTTTTTTTTTAATTTAGCTGTGTCATTAGCTAATTCCTTGTCTTGGTTTGCAATAGTATTTCTTGACTGACATTATTAAAAAGTCTGTTTCTGATCAGGGTACACCTGCAGAACTGCATGAAGTCGAATGCACCTGTTATGTACACAACACTGCTGCCTTCACTGGCCCGTGCACTGATTCCATTCATTCAGACACGCCCCACTTTACTGTGCATTATCCTCCCAGCTTCATTCAGACTCACCAAGGCATTCTGTGTCTGGCCTATTTACATATCCCTGTTGAATTTCTCATGTTTGAATGTCTCAAATTTAATTTCATCCCACGGTGAACACTGTTAACAGTCTGCTTTTTTCTCTCATCTCTCCTCTCAACTTCAGCTGGTAGGCAGATAGCCGCTCCTCCTTGAGCCTGGTTCTGCTGGAGTTTTCCTCCAGATAAAAGGGAGAATTCCTTACAAAGAAGACATCCTGGTTTGTCTGTTTTCAGAACCAACATGTATTCACTTTGCCATCTGTCTTTAAATTGCCTTCCTTCTCCATCAGTCTTTCTTTTCCTTGCACATTTTCTTTCTAGCCCCATCATTCAACTGAAAAAAGAAACTTATTTAGGTAATGGTATTGACTGATGTGGAAACACTGCTCACCATTGCTGGATGCATCATTCAACTGATGACAGAACTGCAGTGCATTGTGGAACATGCAGTTTATTGTCACTGTACTCTGTAACGCAGCACAGAATCATACTCTTAAGATAATCATATTCTTTTTAAGCTCCTGTGGGCCACATAAAATGGAAGGGCGGGCCGGATTTGGCCCATGGGCCTTGTGTTTGGAGTGTGATGTACAATATTATTTTATCCAATGACTCAGAAAAAAAAATACCCCAGTTTTAGAGGGACATATGATGCACTTTTCCACATGTTGACACAGTTCCCTCTGGTCTTAATGAAATGTCTGTGGCATGCTTTGGCCAAACTATATCACCTTCTTAATTATTACAGCACCGTTTTCAGCCTATTTTAACAGACTTCTTCAGCACGACTTGTTTCAGTGCATGTTTTTTTTTTTTAAATCCTCGTGAGCCCCAGTTTACCCCACCCTCCGTCTTTTGTCACATTGAGAAGTTTGGTTGAGGTTGGGTAGGTCAATGTTTGACATTCATGTTAGGTGGTTAGCAAGGACAGACTAACATAACTAATGCCTGAATGTGATTATATATATATATGGGGGTGAAAAGTTCATAGTGGTCAAATTCGACCAAATGTGGTTTATTTTTCAACATAGTCTCCCCTTCAGTCCACATACTTCTTCCATCGGTGTTGCAGCGTTTGGATCCCTGCGGTTGAAAAATAAACCACATTTGGTCAAATATGACCATTATGAACTTTTCAGCCCCCCTCTTATGATTATATTATACAGCCCAAATAAAGCATTATCTCCCACAGAGGTGTGTGGTGTGGGTGGTTGAAAGATTATGGCCAGTCCCTGGAGTTCAAAAAGCATCTAGACAACCCTGGATGAGTGAATGGATCGGCTAATGGTAGATGGGCTACTGTATTGCCTTCTCCCCACGGAGGCAATCTCGAAGGCAGTAGGCAAGCTAACCTCGGCTGGCTAGCCAAGGTGCCAGTGGGCCAATATGCTGGCCTATTACATCCAAAATGTACCAAAATGATGCAAGATATATTATTGACTGAATTAGTGAACCAGGTGGGAACAGGGATGTCTAGTGGGATGACTACAATTTAAAGAAAATAGCAATATAAACCATAGTCACCTCCATAGCAGACTAACAGCTATTGTCTTCTCCTTTCGGCTGCTCCCTTTAGGGGTCGCCACAGTGAATCATCTGTCTCCATCTCACTCTATCCCTTGCATCTTCCTCTGTAACACCAACCCTCTCCATGTCACTACATCCATGACTCTTCTCTGTGGTCTTTCTCTTTTCCTCCTATCTGGCAGCTCCATCTTCAACATCCTTTGTTCAATATATCCACTATCCCTCCTCTGCACATGTCCAAACCATCTCAGCCTTGCATCTCTGACTTTGTCTCCAAACCGCTCAACCTGAGCTGTCCCTCTGATATACTTGTTTCTAATTCTGTCCCTCCTAGTCACTCCCAGTGAGAATCTTAACATCTTCAACTCATCATAGCAGGTTTCACTACCATCTTGTAAATCTTTCCTTTCACTCTAGCTGCTATCCTTCTGTCGTACCCTCCACTACCCTGCTTGCACTCTCTTCTTCACCTCTTGTGCATTTCCCATTGCATTGGATGGTTGACCCCAGGTATTTAAACTCATCTACCTTCAATATCTCTTCTTGCATCTTTACTGTTACACCTGCCTCCCTCTCATTCACACTCATGTATTCTGTCTTGCTTCTACTGACTTTCATTCCTCTTCTCTCCAGTGCATACAGTACCTCCACCTCTTCAGGTTCTCTTCTACCTGTTCCATACTCTCACTAGAGTTCACAGTGTCATCTGCAAATAGCAGTCCATGGAGACTCCTGCCTGACCTCATCAATCAGCCTGTCCATCACCAAGCAAACAAGAAGGGGCTTAGAGCCAATCCTTGATGTAATCCCATCCTCATCTTGACTCCATCTGGATTCAAGGGGGGCTAGGAGCTATACTAGCAATGTCAATATGGGTTTGGGCATTCACAGGGATCATCCCACCATTGTTAAAATGGGTGGAGATGTAGCTGGGAGAGCTGGGAGGGTAGTATTATTCATTATGTATCATTATGTTTAGAGAGAGGTAATGAAACAAAGGCTCAACCTAGCAAAGTGGCAGGGTTGTTTTTCCCCTCCCAGCAGAAATTGGTTGAAAAAATGTTGAAAAGACTGCTTTGCTGAGCGTCTAAAAGATGTCTGGATTTGGGTGAAAGATGAAAAGCCATCTTTTTAAGGTTGTTGAAAAGATGTTTTCATATAGACATCTCTGTATGGTCTAAATGTGGTCGAAAAGTGAAAGATGAAAAGCTGTTTAAAAAAAAAACAAACAAAGGTCATCTTGTAATAACCAACATCATTCATCTTCTGATCCTTTTTGAGTTATGCGGGACACACTTATACACTTATCTTTGTGCAAGAGTACATCCTGGACAGATCATCAGTCCATCGCAGCACCTGGTATTCCCAAGTAGCCTCCCATCCAAGTACTAACAAAGATAAACCCTGCTTAGCTTTCAAGGCCAAGGGTATCTGGGGCCACCCAGAGCCCAAGGTGTAAACATCAATAAAAGACACAACACAGAGAGAAATTTGTCAAGTGTACTTATATTCAAATAGTGCCTTTTAAGTGTACAGCACAATAGCACTAGCATTGGTTTCAGACTGTTCCAGATATTATGTAACATGCATTATGCCAGATGTTGAACTAAAAAAAGGTTGTTTAAAAAATATGCACTTATAAAGCACTTTCAGCAAAGAGTCCCAGTGGTTGGAAAAGTGTATTTCACTTTTGAGAGACAGACCCCCACCACCATCAACAATTGCCAGCAACTGTTTTGAGAATAAATTTGTGCCAAATCCAATGGACTAAACAGGCCAATTATTGGACTTTTTTTTTTTGTTGTTAATATGATCAGGCATCAAACTGGGGATTCTAAATTGTCCTTAGGTATGACTGTGAGAGTGAATGGTTGTCTGTCTCTCTGTGTTGGCCCTGCGATGGACTGGCGATCTGTCCAGGGTGTACCCTGCCTCTCGCCCAAAGATGCTGGGATAGGCTCCAGATCCCCCCCCCCGCGACCCGAAAAGGATTAAGTGGAAGAAGATGGATGGATGGATGGATGGATGTTCAGGCACAGCCCAGTTTTCAACAACCGTTTTCCAGTTAAATAGTCTGCTTTAGACGGACTAAACACAACCCAATTTTCAATGTCTATTTATGGGCTAAATTAAGGCTTTGACTGACGGACCAGAGTCAGTCCAAAATACAACTCAGCTGTACTGCAAGAATATTGTTGGAGCCAATATTTTATGTGGATTTTATATTGCCTTTATGATACAGACTTTGATTTCCAACCACATTGCTGATTTTGAGAACTTTAAAAGTTAATTTCGTTTTAGTTCTTTTTCTCGGTTTCAACTGAATGATACTAATTTTAAGCACTTGAGGGTGCTTGGGGGGGGGGGGGGGTCTGTTGGCAGCCACTATAGACATCCAAATAGATGCACAAAGGCACTGAAAAAACAACTTTTTTTAATCAAATGTCCCCTTTAAGTAGAACTTCAGTACATGATAAATCAGTCAAAGGGGCACAGATTGGTGCTGTATGTTTACCCAACTGTAAATGTCAGTAAAAGCTGCATCCAATGGTCGGCTGATGGATTTTGCAACAATTACATGACAATTGCTAACAGGTACAAAGCTTTATTAGGAATTTATAATTTTAAAAAAATGATCATTTTACAAACCTAAGTAAATTTGCAGGTTGAGCTCCAGTCGGCGTTTCAGGTGCTATTCTTGGCTGACACGAGATTCCCGGTTGCATTAATTGTTGTCAGCAATCCGGGAGAAAACGTGTCATTGAGGAAAACCACCAGTAGGCACACTCCACAGCTTCACATTGTTACCATATTATTACATTACACTGCTGCATTACTTTCATTTTCCTTGTTGATTTTACAGAAGCATTAGTTGTAGTTTTTCTAAGACATCACTGGTGATAACAGGGACCTCAGCCTTAACCCGTGCCAGGATTCAGCAACATTTAATGAAAACGATGATATTGAGCAATTTTTGTTTGAAAAAAAAACATGTAGTCTAGCATGGCCCAAGGTTTATGAGAAAAAATAAATGTTTTTAGAATGTTGCTCCATAAGGCTGCCCTATTTCATTATAGCAAGTAAGGCCATATGCAAGAAAATTTCAACAATATGAGGAGTGGCTTCTAAAGTTGGATTTGCTAATGGTGAATAAATGGTTAATGATGAATGCTGATAAAAGAGCATTTTGGGAGTAACCTTTAGGGCAACACTATGTAACATTCCTGTTCCTGCTGGAACACTGAACACACTACAAATGGCGCATTTTATGGCTTCAGTCCCAACAGCAAATCACAGGGTTCTGTGTTAGGTGGTGGCCAAAGTCATGCCCTGTGATTGGCTGATGGGATTCATTCCAGAAAACCTGCCAGTTGTAGTCTTTTTAGTGCTCCTACCATGAACAGTAAAGTTACATCGTGCTGTTGCAGGTGATTCGGGCCCATTCAGACAGTGGTGGAGGTGACATTTGCTCCGTCAAAGGTTGACGTACCGTCAAAATGATTTTGGAAACTTTAAGATTAAAATTTCACATGCTGTTTCTTTAAATATTGTTCATTTTTCATTTCAAGAATATGCTCAGTTGGTCATTAGAAATGGGTAGACCTGTGGCAAAAAAAAAAAGAAATTTCTGAACCACCCCAGTGTAGCCGTAAAACACGTTTGGGCCTTAAAATAAAGAGCTGAGTTATGATGAACAGCTCTGTCAGTGTTACTTAAAGGAGAATTTTGTTCCTTTAAATATCAAACTTTTCTCTCAGAAAATTGACTTTTTTTGTAAATATGCAACTTTTTTTCTTGTAAATTTACAAGTTGTTTTTCCACTTTCTTTTGCAGCTTTTTCATATTATACATTTGCACATTTTTGAAAATTTGCTGGTTTTTCAAGGAAATAATTGTAAATTCCATTTTCCTCCTAAATTTTGTTGTTTTTATTTGCAACTCTTTCATAATAAGTAGGCCTACTTTACTTCTTACTTTTACATTTTCATTTTTTTTCCTTTAACCTTTTTTCAGTTTTCCTTAAAAAGTCTTTTTTTCTTATAAATTTTTAACTTCCTAAACACAATTGTGACTTTTATCCCTTGTTATCTTATGACCCTTTTCATGTAAATTTGTGACCCTTCTTAACCCTTATTAATTTAGTTCTTTCTTTGTCTGTTGACAGATACTGGCAATAGGCAAATGAGCATCACATGATTCCAGAATATACATAAATACTTTTTAAAAAGGGACTTTATTTATAATTTTTCTTAATGACAGTCGTTTATTTTTTCTATTTGAAACAAAGGACTAGGTGTCAAAATTCAGCTTCTACCAAGAGCTTGTATTATACAGTATATATACGTATATATATATATATATATATATATATATATATATATATATATATATATATATAAAGGTTTCAGAGTGTAACCTGCTGTGAGGACATGGATGTTAAAAGTCCTGATTTGCAGCCGGATGTGAAAGCCTTCCTCATGACTTCTCTGAGTGCTCGGTCGTCTGGTTGAGTCTGGGTGTCTTGTGCACTGTGGGATGGAAACGGACCCCATAACCAGCTGGGCTCACAATCACAGCTGCATTATGGGTTCCGTTACAATCCCACCCACAAAAATGAAAAAGAAAGCAAACCAGGGTCAGCTCAGCACGGCTATAAGAAAAAGTGAAAGAAACAGGTGAACTGCTGTGAAATATTTTGAATGACGAGACAAAAATCCAATGTGTCAGATGAGTGAAAAAATAACTGTTGCAGTATATTAAATAGCAGTCAGTTTAAACATTCAGTAAAGGGGGATGACTATATGTAGACTAGATAAAAGAAGATAGTTTAATAGACATAAACTGGTTGGAGAAGAGCGTCGCGTGTCCACTGTGACAGCAGCAGCGTTCAATCATCTGTGACCGTAACCACGCACAAACTTCCATGTCTTTTCTTCTGTTTCCACTTAGAATCTCAGCTACAGCCATTATTATTGTGTCTTTTTAAAATTTTGATTTTAAACTTAGCCTCTAGTCTAATTATAGGAGTTTTGTCCAGCTGATAAATGGACTGAAAATGATTAATGTCACTAATAACCTTTGAAGGCTCATTTCTTTTTAACTTTTAATTATTCACTTCAATTTTTCAGTCTTCATTTCTGCTCATACAGAAGGGATTAAGGGATAAGGACCTGTACCTATAGAGCTTGTTCTAGTCACAAAGACCATTCAAAGTGCTCTTCTTACTAGCTACACCGACCCTCTATTCTAAGAGGCGATCAGAGACAGTTGGCGACAATTTAGAATCACCAGTTAACCTAGCATGCATGTCTTTGGATTGTGGGAGGAAACCGGAGCACCCGGAGTAAAGCCCCGCAGCACAGGGGGAACATGCAAACTCCACACAGAAAGACTCCCACGCCTGTCAGACTGGGGATTTGAACCTGCAACCTTCTGTGAGGCAACAGCGCTAACCACTGTAACCGTGCTGCCAATACTTTATCTCCGAGAGAATCAGAGTCCACCTTTTTATAGCGTTCACCAACAACCATGACGTCCTCCTCCCACTTTTATATGACACAGCTGTGATATAAAAGTTTAAAGTCTATGTGGAGTGAGACGATAAAAGAACAGCCTGGTGACAGCTGGATAATTAACAATAATAATTACACAGGCTGAAAGAAAACCTGATCTGTTTAACGTAAAATCAAGTCTGCTTTGGAACAAAATTTAAGCTCTGTTTTTGATGGTGGAATTTTACAAATCACTTACTGTGCTTTCTTTTGAAATAAGACTCTAAGCTTTTGTCTTGACAAGGGTTTGCAACTTCTACTGCGGAAAGAGACTTTTAAAGCAATTTTTGTTTTCAAAAAAATCTCTTATCAACTTGTAAAACAAATTTAAATTTTAAAATGAAGCTAAAACAGTGGAGTTTGAAGTATAAATTGGCCTGTCAACATTATAGATTAGTATAATATGAAAAATTTCTTAAATTGGCATCATTTTTGTTGTAAATTTATCACTATTTTCTTCTGTTTGTCATGTTTTCTTTTAAATTTACAAGTTTGTTTTTTTTTAAAAAATATCAATTCAAGACTTTTTTATCTTTAAATTTGCAACTTTTTCTTTTAAATTTTACTGTTATAAATTTGTGGTTATTTGTTTTAAATTTAGGACATTTTCTCATCGATTTGTCTTTTTTCGCATAACTTTCTTTCTTATAAATTCATTGGGGTTTTTTTTTTCTAAAATTTTCAGGTTTTCATATAAAATAAAGCCCTTTTTGATTTCGTAGATTTGCATATTTTTACTGATTTTATTTCATTCTCCGCCAAAAACTTCAGAAAATGTGATTCTTGTAAAAGGTTGGGCAGCGGAGCCACATGTTGTAGACCCTGCCCTGCTATAGCTCCTTTAGTCTGCATTTCTCTGTAATTTCCCAGTTTGGGATCAATAAAGTACATCTATCTATCTATAAAGATGAAATCAGGCCGAGTGCCAGTGACTGCCAACAGCATCTCCAACGACAACATGAAGGCAGTCTGGACCCCTTCCTGTTATAAATAGAACTTTATGATGTAACTCTGCCTTGAAAAACCTGTTGTGTTTTAACTGTAGCTGGGATTTAAAAAAAAAAAAAGAAGAAGAAGAAGAAGAAGCGCTGCACGGGCTGTGAGGTCATTCAGACAAGGAAGAGCTGATGGGATGATAAAGGGAAGGACTGGACTGAAGAACAAAAATAAGGAAGAGATTCACATCTGCAGCACTTAAAAAAAAAAAGATTTAAATGTGCTTTACTCTTACACGCACTGAACCACTTTAGATTATCATGGAAACGAAACAAAAAGATAAAGATCTTGTCTGTCTATAATAAAAGCAAAGAGCTGTAGCTTCACAATACTTTCATTTTCTCATTCTATTCACTGCAAACCCTCATCAAAGCTGAGACGTTTCAGTTTGCCACCAATGAAAGCAATGCAAGCACATATTCATACGTTAGAAAACTAAATATATATATATATGATGTATAAGATTTTATGAAGAGAAAGGTTTTCATTAAACTAAATAAAAATGAACAACGGTAAAGTTAAAAAACAAAAAAAAAGGTGTAAAGCAAAGTGAAAAATAGAAAAAGCAGAAAGTGCTGCTGAAGTTTGGGAAATAAATGGAAATGTCGTTGCTCTCACCAGCTCCTGAGGGCAGCCTCCTCATCTCCTGAAGTCCGGTCTGCCGACAGCCCCTGGCGGTCCAGACTTCCTCTTTAAATACTCAACACACTCATTTCACTTTCACTTCTCTTGCTCCAGCCAAACTCCTCCTTTACCACCACCCTCCACCCCCACAGTCCAGACATTAAACCAGGGAAACCAGTATGTAAATGAGCTCAAAGCCAGATGTGCATTTAACCTTCATATGCGGGAGATTAAAGATGAGCGTTCCTGTCCTGATGTGAGCCATGGTGAATTATAAGCACAGGTGGGTAGGCTGGCCAGAAATTGTACTGAAGTAAAACAAGTATTACCCAATGAAAACAACTCTGTACCCTCTGCTGAGGGTATAGGCCAGCAGTCAGCAGCCTCTACTACACAAAGAGCCATTTGAAGAGATTGTTGACCAGCAAAATCAACGTGAAGTTAAAAAAAAATCTGAGCCTGAAAACTATGGTAAAATGGCAACATTAGCAGTACAAACTGGACTGACACCACCAATATAATAGAGGTTTTTCCCTCATAAAATTACATTTTTTCCAAAACTGGTAAGATTTTGACATGAATTTTCTGATTTTCTAATAAAGTCATCATATTTTTCTCTCAAAAATTGTAAAATTGCAGCATCTTTTCTCATAAATTTGTGGCATTTTTTTTTCTTGCACTATTTCCAGTAAGTTTGTGATTTTGTTTTCAGAAAATTTGTGATTTTCTTTCTTGCAAATTTGCAAGAGAGCTTTTCCCATAAGATAGCAACTTTCCTCCTAAATTTGTCATATTTCCGGTATAAATTTTCTGCTTTTCTAATAAATTTGTTCTATTTTGCCTTGTAAATTTGTTACTTTTTTCAGGGAAATTTACCACACTTTTCACAAAAATTTCTAACATTATTATCAAAAGATTGCAACTTTTCCATTAAATTAGTATTTTTTCACAGACATTTTGGACTGTTTCTTGCAAATTTGTTGTTAAGAGAATTTTTGGCATAAATTTTCAGCTTTTCTTACAAACTTAATGTTTTTCTAGTATTTTTTTCTAACATATCTTGTCCTCTTTTTACTGAAGCCTTTGAATTTTTAAAGGTCTTAAGGAGCCACTGGCTGTGGCCAAGACAGCCACAGGTTGCAGACCCCTGGTCTAGGCTTATGTTTTTGACTCGTCTGTCCATTCGTCTGTCATTTTATCATGTTGCCACGCTGCATTTCTGATCAGACTGACTTCAAATGCATACAGAAGCTTTAACTAATCAATACCTTGGAGAGTTTGATGTTGAGATAAATCTGATGAGTGGTTCCATTTTGGGGGGAGGGGGACTCATTTTTTCCAGTCCATTTTGTGTTGGCGCTAGTATAGCTTCTACATTTCTGATTGGATTGACTTCCTTTTTACACAGAAGCTTTGACTCATATGAGGAGTTTTCTTTTTGAGGACAGGAACTTATTTTGTTTCCATTCCATTTTATGATGACCGTGGTCCTCATTAGGGGCCCCTGATATGCAGATGCATGAGGTGTGTGAGCTTGCTCACTAAGGTTCTTTCATTACTATAAGACTAGTCACCAAAAATGACTTGTGTAACGGTAAAAAAGAAAAGTACTTATGTAAATATGGAAGCCATGAGGGGCCTTGACTGCTAAATATATTTTTTTTTAATTCTGTTTTGATGTCAAGGTAATCCATGCATTTTCACAGGATAATTAGGACTTGCTTTTCGATTCTGTTTACAAAATAAATGAATTCCTTATAAGGAGTCGGCACACATTTGGTGTAAATATGAATATATGAAAAGGTCTTCGTGGTATTTATGAAACCATGCGCATCTGGTCAATCCCGTTTTACAATCATTTACTCGTTGATAAATCTGACGGATGGATCCAAGTGTCATTTGAATTCCACACCCACATTCCTAACGCAGAATTTATGACAGAGGGAAACATGAGACAGCAAAAAGAGAAACTAAAAGTATAAATTGGCATTATTATAAGAGAAGTGAAAAATAATAAAGTAGTATAGTCTGTTATCCTCAAAAGTTGCCTTAAATGCAAAAGAACAACAGCTGATCTTCAGTTGGGGATTATAATATACACTACTCACAAAAAGTTAGGGATATTTGGCTTTCAGGTGAAATTTATGGAAAATGTAAAAAAGTTCACGCTACAGTGATATATCATGAAAGTAGGGCATTTAAGTAGAAGCATGCAATGGTGATTTCCTCATCTCAAACAAGGTATTGAAACAAAAGCCAACAACAGTGGTGGGTATACCACAACAAAAAATGTCAATGTCTCAATAACTTGTCATGTGCCCTTGAGCATCAATTACAGCTCGACAATGACGTCTCCTGCTGTTCACAAGTCGACTTATTGTCTGCTGAGGAATGGCATTCCACTCTTCTTGAAAGGCGGCCCTTCGGCCATTGAGGTTGTGGAGTGCAGGGTTACGAGCCTCTACATGGTGACTCAGCTGATCTCATAGGTTTTCTCTAGGATTTGGGTTTGGAGAAAGTGCAGGCCACTCCATTTGATGAGCGTGATGAAGAGGACTGTTCAAATACCAGTTCTAATTGAACAAGAAAATTTATTGGTCAATTCATGGACCAAACACTTGTGAATTTTGCCATTAAGCACCTTGTTAGAGAACAACAAGTTATGCAAAAAGTACTGAAACACTGAATAATTGGACATGTGCATTCAAAAGGTTAAAGAAGGTCAAATTAAGTTCATCTGTAAAGTGTCATGAACCGAGCCCGTGTTTCCTGTGGGCTCGGTTCTGATCGATCCTGGTGGCTCAGGCAGTGGGTTTATTATGTGGAGTTGTGGTTTGATTTCTTGTTGTTTTCTTGTCCATGCACTGTTTCTGTTCCTGCCTGTAGCTGCCGCTCTGGCCTGTCTGGCCACGCCCCCTCTTTCTGACAGTCAGCTGTTCGCCCCAGTAATCATCTTTCCCACGCTCGCCCAGGTGTTCCTTATTTGTCACGCCAGCAGCGTCTGTATTAAAGGAGCTCTTTGCTACACAGACGGCGCTGGATCATTGTACGCGTTTGATGGTTTCTCTCTGCCGTCAACCATCACGTCACTAAGGACTGTCTTTGTGTCTTGGATTATCACTGTGACGACTCGGTCTGCCCCCCAACTGTGAGTAACTGCCTGTGCGCTGTTCCGCCGCTGTTTATCTCCAGTGTATGTGTTGGGCAGCTTGGAGAACTCTATGTGTATCCGAGCTGTCTGTGTGTGCTTGTTATTATCGCTGAGACGACTCAGCCTGCCCCCGTACTGTGAGTATCTGCCTGTCCGCCGCTGTATATCTCCAGTGTGTGTGTTAGGTGGCCTAGAGAACTCTTTAGTGTACCCGAACTGTCTTGTCCCGTTATGTTCACTGGTGTGTTAATAAATGTGTGTTTGGTGTAACCCTACAATTAAATCCTCATCCTTTTTTCCCCTCGCCGTGCGCCGTTGGAGAGGCGTACGGAGAGCTCATGACAGAATGATCCAGCCGAATCATAGGATTTAGCGGGTACACCCACACATCTTTTTTTCCGTTCTTCCTCTTTGTGTGATTTTTTGTGACTGAGCGGTATTGGAGTGGGCCATGGATTCGGCACCCCGCAGCTATCCGTTAAGCTTGGGATGGGAGATCTGCAAGGCATTGATGGACATCGACGGGCTCATTGCGTCGGCCAGTGTTTATTCTACCCCGGAGGACATTCTCTGGTACGTAGGTCTGGCGGAGGCAGAGGTCCGGCAGTGCCCTCAGCTCGCTCGGCATGCCGAGGGAATGAAGAGGATTGACCGATTAGCAGCGCTGCGGCGTGGGTGCGGCGAAGGGGTGAGGAAATCCCCTAAGAAGACCGAGCTCGCGCCGAGAGTCAAGCGCTCCTGGGGCTCCATTCCTTCTGCCTCCCGCCAGCGCAAGATGCCTGCTTCCGTCCCAGCTCCTCCAGCCCCAGCACCCAGTCATCGACATCGTCCCAGGAGACACCGGGAGAAGCCCTCCTTGTCTGCAGTGACTCCTGTCGCTCTGAGGTCCGCTGAACTCACCCCGGCCATGCCCACCTCCATCGCCATGGAGACGGCTCCTCCACCAGTCTGCAGAGGGGCCTACGTCACCGCTGACATGGAGAGGGATGACTGTCTACCGTCTGCTGCTGTCAAAACCAACGATCGGGATGACAGGCGAGTACTTTATCATTCTATTTCACCAAATAGTATTAAATCTTGCCTGTCTCCCGAGGGAGAGACCCGGTTTAAGCAGTCCACTGGGTCTTCTCCTCCAGCTGCAGATACTCACTCGCTTTTTCTCCCCTCCATGTCTCCTCCCATTCTCCCTGAGGGCCAGCTGGCCCAAGGTTAGGGCCATCAGACGGTGGAGGAGCCAGTGGCTTCGGATGATCCATTCCAGGAGTCAGTATGGAGAGGTCCCCCTGCAGCCATGCCGGTGGAATCCCCAGTGTTGGAGCTGCTGCAGGTGGACAACAGGACTGCCAACACCATCTTGCCAGCTGCGGAGGTGTCTGCAGCGGACTGGGAGCCGGAGCTGGACCTCTGGGAGGCCGGGCCCGAGTGTTCACCGCCAGAATCAGCGGAGTCCTGGACCGCGGTGGAGCTTGAGCTCAGGCAAGTACTCTCTCTTGTGTTTATGACAGTTTTAGAGAGATCTTGTCTGGCTCTAGATGAGGAGAGTCAGGCGCAGTGCACAGTTGCGTCTGAACTTCCCTCGCCGGGCTCCGCCGCTGCCGGCGACCCTAATGACCCTGTTTCCGCTCCTGCTCCTGAGCCATCTTCTAGGGTTGCCGGAGAGGAACAACCATCTCCAGGGGTCCTTGTGGAGCCGGTCTCACTGCCCGATGACACCGCGGGTCCAGCTTCCCTAAAGGCTGAGGTCGTCGTGTGGTCTCCTTCGCAGACCGTGCCGCCATGGGTCCAGCAGGCTGGCTTCGGACTGTCGTGTGGGCTGCGCTCCAGGATTAGCCCAACGTGGGTGCTGCGCTCCTGCTCGGACCCGTCATGGAGGCTACCCTCCAGCATGGGTTCTACCAAGGGTGCAGCCTTGGCCCGGTCGGGGTCCACCGCGGGAGCAGCTGAGCCTCAGCTGGAGGTCACCGCGGACGCAGCCAGGCTCCCACTGGAGTCCATCGTGGGTGCAGCAGAGCCAGCCCAGTCAGGGGCCACCATGGGCACAGCTGAGCCTCAGCTGGAGGTCACAGTGGACGCAGTTTGGCTCCCCTTGGAGTCCATCGTGGGTGCAGTGGAGCCGGCCCAGTCAGGGGCTACCGTGGGTGCAGTTAGGCTCCCACTGGAGTCCACCGTGGGTGCAGCGGAGCCGGCCCGGTTGGTCCCCACCGCAGGTACTACTGAGGACACCGTGGAGGTTCCCTCTCCCCGGTCCGGTTGCCCTCCAGTCAGCCTTCCGGTGGGCAGGCCGCCTCCTGCTTCACCCCCTCCATCCTGGTGGATGAGCAACATGGGCCGGCTACCAGAAGAATTGACTCCTAGGGTCTGGTGGCCCATGTTCTCCGGCAGGCCACCAGATTCTGTCCAACGGACCTTCTGCTGGGCCCAGGACTCTGGGCAGCCTCCTGAGCCCCAACACTCGTGGACTTGGGGGGTTAATTGTGGGCCCTGGGAGGGATATTGTGTTCTCTCCTTTCCTGTTCCCCCTACCTCCCTCCATGTCTTGGATGATGGCTTCATCCAGCAATGAACTACAGGTCTTACTGGGACGGTTTGCCGCTGAGTGTGAAGCGGCCGGGATGAGAATCAGTACCTCCAAGTCTGAGTCCATGGTCCTCAGCCGGAAAAAGGTGGATTGTCCTCTCCGGGTTGGGGACAAGCTCCTGCCCCAAGTGGAGGAGTTTATGTATCTCAGGGTCTTATTCATGAGTGAAGGGAGAATGGAGCAAGAGATTGACAGACAGATCGGAGCAGCATCTGCAGTAGTGTGGATGTTGTACCAGTCTGTTGTGGTGAAGAGGGAGCTAAGCTCTAAGGCAAAGCTGTCGATTTACCAGTCAATCTACGTTCCTACCATCACCTATGGTCATGACCTTTGGGTAATGACCGAAAGAACAAGATCGCGGATACAAGCGGCTGAAATGAGCTTTCTTCGTAGGATTGCTGGACTCACCCTCAGAGATAGGGTGAGGAGCTCAGTCATCCGGGAGAGGCTCAGAGTACAACCACTGCTCCTCCACATTGAAAGGAGCCAGTTGAGGTGATATGGGCATCTGATCAGGATGCCTCCTGGACGCCTCCCACTTGAGGTGTTTTGGGCACATCCCTCTGGGAGGAGACCCCGGGGCAGACCCAGGACTCAGTGGAGAGACTATGTCTCCCAGCTGGTCTGGGAATGCCTTGGTATCCTCTCTGAAGAACTGGAGCAGGTGGCTGGGGAGAGGGAAGTCTGGGCTTCTCTGCTTGAACTGCTGCATCTGCGATCCGGACCTCCGGAAAAGCAGTAGAAGATGGATGTGTGGCTCACATATTTTTGACTACATATGTATAAGCACAAAGTGAAATGCTTAGGACTGCATGTGTTGATTGACCTCACGTCTGGGATGGAACAATACGTCTGGACCACCTGTGGAGAATGGCAGGAGGACGGAGGTGCCTTGATAAGACTCTGAAAGGTCTTCCTGACCTCCTGGGATCGGACGGACGACGAAAGGACTCAGGGGGAGAATTATTGTCAATGGGGGATTTTACGACATTGTGTGATTCTGCCTCTGATGTGACATGTATAAATGTGGGGTTTTTTATGCAGCTCACTCTCTTCTTGTCTTGAGAGAAAGCTGGGGATGTGAAATCTGCATTAAACCTGAATTGAGAAATAATTCAGTCTCTTTATTTCACACTCCCCACAGATGGATGGAGTAAATGCACTTGAGTAACTCAACACCACCCACCTTGTAAGCTACATTTTTCTTCAGTTTGTTACAACAATGAAATAATTCTTTCATTTATGAGACCAGTGAGTTAAATCAGCCTTTTAAAAACTTTTTATTGTCATTCAGTCTATACAGCCAATCATGTACATTATGTTTCTCCTATCTACAATGTTAATCATATCTAGAATCAGAATGGGCCACTATCATGCAAGGCGCCACCACAACCAACTTTTCCTTCCCCCATTCTATTATGCTGAGCACCAAGCTAGAAGGAAGGAAGTACCATTTTTATATGGTTTTTGGTATGACCTGGCCGGGGCCTGAACCCATGATCTCCCAGCTGTGGGGCAGATGCTCTACCACTAGGCCACCACTATGGTTCTTCTCTGCTGTAAACATATTTTTGCTGATAGCTGAGAGACTCATTTTCTTCATGTGATTCATCCTGTAAAGGGCAGTTCATAGTACTTGGGGCCAACTCCACATTTAATTTAGTAGCTTATCTAGTCAAAGGAATAGTGATAAGTTTCTTGTGTTTGTTATGACTATAGTTTTGCTCGGATTACTTTCATTCATCTTCAACCATTTAATCTTTTTCGGGTCATAGGAGGTGCTGGAGCCTATCCCAGCATCTTTGGGATACATCTCTGGGTACAGATCATCAGTCCATTGCAGGGCCAACACAGAAAGACAGATAACCACTCACTCTCACATCATACCTAAAGACAATGTATCCTCACCTGATGCCAATTAACCCAATATGCATGTCTTTGTTCAGATTATACTTTTTTTTTTTTTTGCTAATGTGCCAAAAATAAATCTTAAATGTTGATATTAGAGTAAATATAAAATATGTATAACCCATGTTAAAATGTGTAAAAAATAAAGTGTAAAAAATGAGGCCCTAATAAATTATTTTCAAATTTCCAAGCCTGAGAACACCATCCCAACTGTCAATTACGGGGGTGGCAGCATCATGTTGTGGGGGTGTTTTGCTGCAGGAAGGACTGGTGTACTTCACAAAATCGATGGCATCATGAGGAAAAAACATTATGTGTAAATATTGAAGCAACATCCCAAAATTTCAGCCAGGAAGTTAAAGCTTGGTTGCAGATGGGTCTTCCAAATGGACAATGACCCCAAACATACCATCAAATTAGTTACAGGACAGCAAAGTCAATATTTTGGAGTGGCTATCACAAATCACTGATCTCAATCCCATAGAAAATTTGTGGGCAGAGCTGAAAAGATGTGTTAGAGCAAAGCGGCCAACAAACCTGACTCAGTAACACCAGTTCTGTCAGGAGGAATGGGCCAAAATTCCAGCAAACTATTGTGAGAAGTTTGTGGAAGGACACCCAAAACATTTAACCCATGTTTAAAGGCAATGTTACTAAATACTAAAGAAATGTATGTAAACTTTTGACTTTGAAGAAAGTAATAACAATTCTCAAAAAAAAATATTTAGCAAATAGAAATAATTTTGGTAATCCTAACTGACCTAAAACAGGAAAAGCTTCATCTGATTTAATGTTGGACAGTGAAAAATAAAAAGGTTATGTGTCCATTTATACTGTGTATGTAAACATCTGGTTTCAACTGTATATGGACCTAACTGTAGGATGAGTGGAGGAAGGTGCATACAGGTGGACTAAATCTTATGCAGAAGGAGAAATCTGAAAGAGACAGGAGGCTGCAAGGTGATGGCAGGGGAGAATGTAACTAGACGGCATTGGATGGTAGTCTGTAGGATGACTTTGGGAAAAAAGAAGAGGAAGAGAGTGAAGGCAGAGCCAAGGATTAAATGGGGGAAATTATAGAAGGAAGAAGGTTCCACGGAGTTCAGAAAGGAGTTGATACAAGCTCTGGGTGGTAGGGAATAATTACCAGAGGACTGGGAAAGTACAGCAAAAGTATTGAGGGAAATGGGTAGAAGGGTATATGGTGTATCCAGTGGACAGAGGAAAGAATACAAGGAGACTTGGTGGTGGAATGAAGAGGTAACGTATTCAAAGGAATAGGGTGGCAGAGAAAAACTGCGATAGTCAGGGCGATAAAGAAAGTAGACAGGAGTATTTGGAATCTAATCACATAGCAAAGAGAGGTAGCAAAGCAAAAGGCATATAGTGAGCTGTATGAGAGGCTGGACACTAACAAAAGAGAAAAGGACAGAGAAATCAAGCTGGAAAGGGTGTGCAGCAGGTTTGGTCTGATTAAGGACAAAGATGGTAATGTACTAATGAGTGAAGAGAGTGTGTTGAGAAGATGGAAGGAGTACTATGAGTTGCTGATGAATGAAGTAAATGAGAGAAGAGGATGGATGAAGGAAAGATGGTGAATCAGGAAGTTCTGAGGGCTAGCAAGGTGGAAGCGAGGGCAGCTATGAAGAAGATGAAAATGGAAAGGTGGTTGGTCCAGATGACATACGTGTGGAGGTATGGAAATGTTTAGGAGAGATGAGAGTGGACTTTTAACCAGATTGTTTAACACAATCTTGGAAAGTGAGAAGCTCTGCGCGTGCTCGCAGATCACATTCAACACACAGAGCGGAGTTTTCCAGACTCGCTGATTATTGTGGCTGGCGACTTTAATCAGTGCAATCTGAGCCACGATCTCCCCCGCTACAAACAGTTTATTAAATGCCCCACCAGAGGATTAAACACACTGGATCACTGTTACACCACAGTGAAAGACGCATATCGCGCTGTCCCTCGAGCTGCGCTGGGATTATCTGATCACGTGATGGTTCACCTCATTCCCACATACAGACAGAGATTGAAGCTCACTAAACCTGTTGTGAGCACTACAAAGATACGGACCAGTGATGCTGAGGAGAAGCTGGAAACGTGCATGGAAATATCTGACTGGGGCATGCTTAAAGGAGCCACGCATGATCTGGATGAGTACACGGACACTGTGAACTCATATATCCACTTTTGTGAAGAGAACATTCTTCCATCACGCACCAGGGTGAGTTACTCTAATGACAAACCCTGGTTCACAGCTAAGCTCAGACAGATCAGGAAGGAGAAGGAAGCAGCGCTGAAAAGTGGAGACAGGGACTGCTACAGGGAGGTTAAATACCGGTTTAACAGAGAGCTGAAGAGGGCTAAATCTGTGTACTCAGAGAGACTCCAGCAGCAGTTCACTGCTAATGATTCGGCTTCCGTGTGGAGAGGACTGAGGCAAATCACCAACTATCGACCTAAGGCTCCTAAAGGTCAGGATGACAAAGCCCTTTGTCAGAGACTGTCCCAACACTATGCCCGTTTTGACACCTCGTCATCTGTGTCCAACTCCCCCCCTCCCTCCAGCTCCACAGCCTCCACATTCCCTACTTCATTTAAGGCACCCCCCCCCTCCTCCCCCCCTCCCCTTATCATCAGTGAGCAGGATGTGCTCAAACAGTTCTCCAGACTGAACCCGCGCAAGGCCCCCGGCCCAGACGGCGTGTCTCCCTCCACCCTGAGACTCTGTGCGAAACAGCTGGCTCCTGTATTCACAGACATTTTTAACACCTCCCTTAAGTTATGCCACGTGCCATCCTGCCTCAAATCCTCCACCATCATCCCTGTCCCCAAGAAGCCACGGATCACTGGACTTAATGACTACAGACCTGTAGCGCTCACCTCTGTAGTCATGAAGTCCTTTGAGCGCCTGGTCCTGTCCCACCTCAAGTCCATCACCACCCCTCTCCTGGACCCGCTGCAGTTTGCCTACCGAGCCAACAGGTCTGTAGACGATGCAGTCAACCTGGCCCTCCACTCCATCCTGCAGCACCTGGACTCCCCGGGAACCTACGCCAGGATCCTGTTTGTGGACTTCAGCTCCGCATTCAACACCATCCGCCCCGCTCTGCTCCGGGACAAGCTGTCCCTGCTCAACGTGCCTGACTCCCTCTGCAGGTGGATCATCGACTTCCTGACGGACCGGAGGCAGCATGTGCGGCTGGGAAAGACTGTCTCAGACTATACTAGCATCAGCACCGGATCACCCCAGGGCTGTGTACTTTCCCCCCTACTCTTCTCCCTTTACACCAACTCCTGCACCTCCAGCCACCAGTCTGTCAAGTTGATCAAGTTTGCGGACGACACCACCCTCATCGGGCTCATCTCCAACGGCGACGAGTCCGCCTACAGGAGAGAGGTGGCCCAGCTGGCGTCCTGGTGCAGCAATAACAACCTGCAGCTGAACGCTCTGAAGACAGTGGAGATGATTGTAGACTTCAGGAAAGTCACTACTCCTCTGCCCCCCCTCACCCTCTCAGGCTCTCCCATCACCACTGCTGATTCCTTCCGCTTCCTAGGCACTACCATCACCAGGGACCTCAAATGGGAGCTGACCATCAGCTCACTCATCAAAAAAGCCCAGCAGAGGATGTTCTTCCTGCGGCAGCTGAGGAAGCTCAAGCTACCCACCAAGATGTTAGTGCAGTTCTACACAGCCATCATCGAGTCCATCCTCACCACCTCCATAACCGTGTGGTACGCAGGAGCCACTGCCAGGGACAGACTAAGGCTGCAGCGCGTCGTGCGCACTGCTGAGAAGGTGATCGGCTGCAAGCTCCCATCTCTCCAGGATCTGTACATCTCCAGGACCCGGAGGCGTGCTGGCCGGATCATAGCCGATCCCTCACACCCTGGTCACGTACTGTTTGCCCCCCTCCCCTCTGGTAGAAGACTTCGGTCCATCCAGACTAAAACCTCCCGTCACATGAACAGCTTCTTCCCCTCTGCCATTAGACTGCTGAACACTAAGTGACTCTCGTGCACCATGTACAGCAGCTCAACCAGACTCATGTCAATCATCACTGTTTTCTTCCTGCATTACCGACTGCACTATATAGTTCTCCACAGTATCTGCTGCTGGCTAATATATATTTTAACTGTTGACCAGTATCACTTAATCTTATCCTACACTTTATTACATGTATAGTTTATTTCTCTTATCTTATCATGTTTAATGTTGCAGCATTGTACCGAGACAAATTCCTAGTTTGTGTACTACATGAACAATGGCAATAAACCTGATTCTGATTCTGATTCTGATTCTGATTCTGAAGATGCCTGAGACGTGGAGAAGAAGTGCTGTGGTACTGATTTTCAAGAACAAGGATGATGCTCAGAGCTATAGTAACTACAGAGAACTGCAAGACGGTGGTGAGGTGTGCTGTAAGAGTAACAGATGGATTCAAGGTGGGGGTGGGTTTACATCAGGGACTGGCTCTGAACCCCTTCTTGTTTACCATGGTGATGGACAAGCTCACAGACGAGGTGATCTGTAGTGACAGTGGGGGGGGGGGGTTGTAAAGAACCTGGAGAGGTTTAGCTATGCTCTGGAGAAAAGAGGAATGAAAGTCAGTAGAAGCAAGACAGAATACATGTGTGTGAATGAGAGAAAGGCAGGTGTAATGGTGAAAATACAAGGAGTAGAGGTTGTGAAGGTAGATGAGTTTAAATACCTGGGGCAAACCATCCAAAGCAATGGAAAATGCACAAGAGAGGTGAAGAAAAGAGTGCAGGCAGGGTGGAGTGGGTGGAGACGAGTGCCAGGGGTGATTTGTGACAGAAGGATAGCAGCTAGAGTGAAAGGGAAGATTTACAAGATGGCAGTGAGACCTGCTATGATGTATGGTTTGGAGACTGTGGCACTGACAAAAAGGCAGGAAGTAGAGCAGGAGGTGGCAAAGTTGAAGATGCTGAAATTCTCACTGGGAGTGAGTAGGAGGGACAGAATTAGAAATGAGTATATCAGAGGGACTGCATACCCGTCAAGTGATACGGTTTCGCCGTATTTTAATACGGGGAAAAAGCAATTTTAGCAAATACGGGCATATTGCCATTTCTGTATGCCAAAAAGAAAAATATACAGCAAAAAAAAATTATTGAGAGAACCTAAAATCAACTGAACAGTAATTCGATGCCTGGCGAAATTGAGCGCACCTAAGCAGTCTTTTTGTGATTTTCAAAATGGCTTCATGCAGCGCGCCGCCGGCGAAGAAAACAAAGCTTGAAGAAAAGGGAAATCGAGGGACTGGACGTCACCGAAAAGAATGGGAGAGTCCGAGCTTCGAGAAGGGAAAATACGCTGGATGGATAAAGGCTTCTCCAGAGGGCCCTACACACTCCTTCTGTGTTCCATGTAGGAAGAGCATAAAAGTGACTGCATCGGGGATTTTCAACCTGAAGTCGCACTTCGCTACACAGGGCCACAAAAACTGTGTAGCCAAATCGAAAACGTATCGATGGATGGATGAACATTTTCAGCCAGTCAGAGAACCGACGCCTTCCAAATCCAATGCATCACTAGCAGAAGTGATGTTTTGTCATTTTGTGGCAGAGCACAATCTACCCCCATCGGTGGCAGATCACTTCAGTGATTTGGTGTCAACATTGTTTCCTGACAGCAAGAGCGCTCAAGACTTTGCTTGCAAAAGAACCAAAACGACCATGATCATCAAAGAGAGCCTGGTGCCTGCCTACACAGAACAAGTCATAGAAGCATGCAGGATTGCTTAGTTTCAAATTAAGCAATCTACCTTGTGCTAATGTAAATTTGAAAAATATTGTTTTTTTAAATTTATTTTTATTTATTTATTATTAATATTATCATTTATTTTTTTTAATTTATTTATTTTTTATTTTTTTATTTATTTGTGCTACTTGGCTTATTATTTTCACATTACCAGAAAGTTATGGCTCAAGATTGTGTCCATAGAAGTGTACATTTGAATAAATATGTTTGAAATAGTTCATGTTGCAATTGTTGTTGTTTGGTTTTTTTGCTTCGGTTTTCTTTCATCTGCCGATAAATACAGTTTTTAAGTACTCAGTGCAGGTGTGAAAGCCCCCCCAATAAGGGAGGCATGAGGTATGCCTTGACAGGTATGGGACTGCTTA
The DNA here is from genome assembly GCA_020510985.1 of Pholidichthys leucotaenia. Lineage (NCBI taxonomy): Eukaryota > Metazoa > Chordata > Actinopteri > Cichliformes > Pholidichthyidae > Pholidichthys > Pholidichthys leucotaenia. The sequence goes on along the minus strand of CM035843.1, from coordinate 362,162,620 downwards.
GGTTGAGCAGTTTGGAGACAAAGTAAGAGAGGCAAGGCTGAGATGGTTTGGACATGTGCGGAGGAGGGATAGTGGATATATTGGACAAAGGATGTTGAAGATGGAGCTGCCAGGAAGGAAGAAAAGAGGAAGACCACAGAGAAGATTAATGGATGTAGAGAAGGACATGGAGAGGGTTGGTGTGAGAGAAGAGGATGCAATGGTTAGGATTAAGACCTAGTCCTAAGCAAATTTATGAGCTGATGATGTTGCATACAAAAATGTTTTCAGTTAGAACCGGAAAAAAGGAAAAAAAAAGGCATTTTACAGATAGCGTTAAGAGCCCTTTTCACCTAATCCGCCACAATAAACACATCAAGCCTAAAGTTTAATCACAGAGCTTGTATTTCTGTGAGACATACATACTCCTTGGTGTGTGGACTGGCTGAAATCCATTGTAAATTGGGGCTGTAACGTTACTGTTACCATTTTACTCCGTGCACAGCAAGGAAAAAAAAAAAAAAAAAAAGGTACTGGTAAAGGCTTTCTACTCCAGAGAGTGGTTTCAAATCTTTATACTTACACACCGTCAAAATCCTGTCATCCTTCACACGGACAGCCAAACTGTGAACAAATTTTGCCAGTTTGGGGTAAAAATGTTGTTGTGTGCACGGCCCCTCAAGCTCACTCATTCATCAGGAAAAAATATGCAAATTTATTTTAAAAAAATAACAGTCTTAAGAGCAAAAGCACAAATTTACAAGAAAAAGTTTTAAATTTAAGAAAAAATGTCATAAATTTAAAAGAGAAAATAGATAATTTAGGAAAAAGTAAAGAGAAAAAAACTAACTTACCTAAAAATGTTGCAAATTTACAATCATAGCACATACTTTTTTTTGGTCAAAAATTGCTCTTAATGGCTCTTTTTATATACAGTTCTGAAAAAAATAAGAGATCACTGCAAAATCTTTCCTAAATTAGCATCTCTACATGTATGGCAGTCATTCAATTTGAGTATCTATTGAATTCTAACACAAGGACACCTCAGTCTACTCCAAGAGTTACTGATCAGATGATCATCTAAGCATGGTAAGAGGCATGAACGCTGCAAATAAAAATCAGTTATTCCACAAATACAGATTTATGAATTCCTTTCAAGTTAAAACTTAAGTATTGTAGTGTTTAAGAATGACCATGAACTTGTTTTCTTTGCATTACTTGATCAAAAAGCAACATCTTTTTTGTTGTATTGGCCACTTGTCATCTTCTGTAAATAAATGCTCTACTGTGAATGAAATTTATGACTTGGAATTTGGGTGAATCATTTTCAGTAGGTTAGCCAATAAAACAGAATTATTCGGTCCACTCAAACACATATGTATAAGTAGTAAAACTAAATAAAGTGATAATTTTGCAGTGGTCTCTTAACTTTTTGCAGAGTTAAGTGGTTGCTGACTCCTGACCTTTAAAAAAAAAAAAAATTCTTAGACCTCAGAGGGTGACGTGTAACTGACATGATCTGTCTCGTATGTGGTTGATATCTGTGCTGATTAATAGCCTGTAAATGAAGCCAGGTGGTAATTAGAAATGTCAGGGTATGGCACAATGGATGATGGGAAGCAGGTGTGACACCAACCGAGCGTGACAGGACGACTCCCATCAGCAGGTCTGGTTTCAGCTCGGAAAGTCCGGAGGATTCAGAGGAGGACTGAGGCTCCCTGGACACCAACAAGTAGGAGGAGAGAGGGTGGCTGATGGAGAAGGAGACCTTCGATCTTCAGAATTCAGTAGCAGTAACTGGCAACACATTTTGCTCAAATCTGATGGTTAGCAGCAAATATTATGGGATCCTGGGGTACAGAAGTGTATGAGATCCCCCCTCACTCCCATCATTGTAATTTCCTGAGTTATTTTTTTTTAATTGTTACTGTATTTTCTGAACCTTTTAAAGCTTATGAATGACAAACACATTATTATTCAATAAGATTTTTTATTAAGGTTTCTCTGAAGGTCTGTTTACTAACAAAATTTGGAAGAATTAATTAAGGAAGAAAATGGGTCTGCAATCTATAGCTCTTTTCTCCATTACCAGTGGCTAGCATCCAAAATTCACAAATATACAAGAAAACTGGCCAGCTGGCAGGGGTGGGAACCTTTCTGTGTGGAGTTTGCATGTTCTCCCTGTGCTGTGTGGGTTTACTCCGGGGGGCTATGGTTTCCTCCCACAATACAAAGACATGCATGACAGGTTAATTGCTCCTAGGTATCCATGTCTGGTAGGCCCTTATAATAGAGGGTTATGGTGGATTTATGCTTCACCTGTGTGCTGTATGCCTGCTCAAGCACAAGGCTTAAGTAACGTAAAATGGAAACTGTTACTACCAACAAAGGCTTTTCTACTAAATAAATGAATTTCACCAAGTGTGTTCAATACTTATTGCCTCTGTCATTCCACTTTATTAAATATAACTTGTTTTGCAAAGACAGATGCCTTGATTTCTCTGTATGTATGGATTACTTGGGTTGTTACTGATATCTGGTAAAAATCTCAGGTCAATGGCTTCATCAGAAATATTTAACTTTTATATAACTTTTTTGGGGTCACCACAGTGTATCATCATCTTATATCACGATGATTCACATGTCAATTTGGCAAGGATTTTTGCACCGGATGCCCTTCCTGACACAACACTGGCCCATTTATCTGGGCTTGGGACCAACACAGGGAGTACATTGGTGTGTGCGCTCCCTGTGGCTGGGTAACCAACTTTCTTTCCCCATTCCATTATGCTGAGCACCATGCTAGAAGGTGGGAAGTACCATTTTTATATGGTCTGTAGTATAATCTGGCTGGGGCTTGAACCCATGACCTCCTGATTGTGGGACGGATGCTCTACCTCTAAGCCACCAAACTTACAGATTCAACAGGGGATCAAATAATTATTTCCCCCACTGTATTTCACAGACCTTAAAAATCCACATTTAAAAATGCAGAAAAAAAAGCACAGAAATTCAGAAATTTCGATGGTAATGTTAAAGATTTTAAAAAATCAATAAAAAAGTCACTTTTGTGGAAAAAAAAGAATTCTAATTGTAAATATAACAAGAGCACTCCAAGGCGAGTGCAATATCCCATACCTCTGTTTTCTTTGAAGATCCCAATACTTACTGATGGAGCAGCTTTCAACGTTTCAATTACTGTGGCAGAACCAAATTATGATAAGCCCATCATCTACAAATATACAACCCATAGTTATAGGTCAGGATCTCAAGGTGAACCTGTGTAGCAAGTATGGTGACCCTAGAGAGCTTTACACATTCTATAGTAAGCGATCGTAGGGAGTGTCAACCTTGACCTTTGGACCCCAAACCTGTAGCCAGAGGTCATGGTCTCAGAGTGAACCTGTGTACCAGGTTTGGTGACCCTAGCTTTCTTTGTTGTGTAGATATAGTTTATAAGCCATGTTGATGTTGACCTTTGACCTTGTGATCCCAAAACCATAGTCACACTTCAGGGTCACAGAGTGAACCTGTGCACCAAGTTTGGTGACCCTAACTTTACTTGTTGTACAGCAATAAGAAAGAGGAAAGGTTAACATTGACCTTTTGACCTCAAACCCACAATCTGAGGTCAGGATCCCAAGATGAACCTATGTACCAGGTTTGGTGGCCCTAACTTTACTCGTTTTATAGTAAAAGTTAGTTTAGCATTTACCACATTGCAACTGCAATGTTAACTGTGACCCCAAATCCATAGTTAGGTCAGGGTGTAAGTCGTCCAAGATGTTTATTAGACACTGTGAAAGAAGAAAGCAGAGGCAGCGAGCTGGACGACACATGAATTTTATTCTCCTTCCAACATCAAGTACAGGAAATACTCTCTCTGCACCACCTTTTAATAACCTTTATTTCTGCACAATGACACCCAGGGAGTCCAAGCGCAATACTTTCAATGCACAAAGACATGTGTGGCACAATGAACATAACTGTGGCTCACATATTTTTGACTACATATGTATAAGCACAAGGTGAGATGCTTAGTACTGCATGTGTTGATTGACCTCACGTCTGGGATGGAACAATACGTCTGGACCGCCTGTGGATGATGGCAGGAGGACGGAGGTGCCGTGATAAGACTCTGAAGGGACTTCCTGACCTCCTGGGATCAGACGGACGACGAAAGGACTCGGGGGGAGAATTATTGTCAATGGGGGATTTGACGACATTGTGTGATTCTGCCTCTGTTGTGACATGTATAAATGTGGGGTTTTTTATGCAGCTCACTCTCTTCTTGTCTTGAGAGAAAGCTGGGGATGTGAAATCTGCATTAAACCTGAACTGAGAAATAATTCAGTCTCTTTATTTCACGCTCCCCACATTGGTGACCAAAGACGTGAAATGCCTAGAAACGATTCCCCCGAACCAGACTCGTCGGAGACCGCCCGAGTGAGCGCCGTCTCGATCAAGCTGCCAGAGTTCTGGCAGGACAACCCGGACTCGTGGTTCCTTCAGGCCGAAGCACAGTTTGCACTCGGGGGAATAATGGCGGATAACACAAAGTTCTACCACGTCATCGCCAAGCTCGACAACCGCACAGCTCGATGTGTGCGGAGCCTGGTACAGCAGCCGCCCGCTGACGACAAATACGGCAAGCTGAAGGCTGCCCTCATCCAGTGTTTCACGCCCTCAGCCGAGGAGAGGGCTAGGAGGCTCCTGGCTCTGCACGACTGAGGAGGACGCAGGCCAGTCGACCTGATGGAAGACATGCTGCAGCTGAGGGACACAGACAACGACGATTTCCTGTTCAAGCACATCTTCCTGAGAAACCTCCCGATGCAGATGAGGGGGACCCTGTCCAGCATGCGTTGTGTGACCCAGCGGGACTTCCGTGCGCTGGCCCGAGAGGCGCAGCAGCTCCTCGACTCCTGCGGTGAGCAGACGGCCACCGCGGCAGCGGCAGACCTCAGTGCGGCGACCGGGAGCAGCGAAGGGCCGGAGACAGCGGAATCAATCCCACCAACTATGGCAGCGGCGCGGCCCCGACGCAGCAGAGGAGATGGCCTCTGCTTTTACCATCGGCGTTTCGCAGAGAAGGCGCACAGATGTGTGCCGCTGTGCCACTTCAAAAACTCGGGAAACGCCAGGACCAGGAGTCGTTAGCAGCTTCGGCTCTCAGCGAACGAAACAAGCTACTCTACCTCACGGATGCGAGCTCCGGGCAGCACTTCCTCATGGACACCGGAGCCCAAGTGAGTTTCATCACCCCGACCTATGCTGACCGGCTGGCAGGCCCCCGTGGTGATGGGGCAACGGCGGCGAACGGCTCGAGCATCAAGACCTTCGGAGAAAGGACTCTGCTTTTGTCCTTGCACGGCCGCACTTATGAATGGACTTTTATTATAGCGGCGGTGAGTTTCAACATGTTAGGTGCTGATTTTCTGTGCTCACATGGTTTGTTAGTTGATCTTGCCAATAGGCGGCTGGTAAATGCACTCTCTTTTTATTCCATCCCTTGTGCAGCTCGAGTGTCCCCGCCACCAGTTCAGACCAACGTCGCCACAGCAGGCGGTAAGTTTCACACACTCCTCACCCAGTTTCCAGCGCTCACAGTTCCCACATTTTCGGCAACAGTTGCGAAACGCAGGGTGGAGCACTTTATCACCACAGCTGCCCCCCCCCCCCCGTCTTCGCGAAAGCTCGGCACTTGGATGCAGCTAAACTCTCCATAGCGCGCGAGGAGTTCGCCAACCTGGAAAGGCTGGGCATTATTCGCCATTCGAATAGCCCATGGGCCTCACCACTGCATATGGTCCCTAAAGCTGACGGCTCGTGGAGACCTTGTGGTGATTACCACAGGTTAAACAATGCCACAGCGCATGACCGCTATCCAATCCCACACATCCAGGATTTTTCGGTGCATCTGGCGGGGGCGCGCATTTTTTCTAAAATAGACCTGGTCCGCGGCTATCATCAGGTCCCAGTCCGAGCCGAGGGCATTCCTAAAACAGCGGTAATAACCCCATTCGGACTTTTTGAGTTTTTACGCATGGCGTTTGGCCTCAAAGGCGCTGCACAAACCTTCCAACGCATGATGGATGCCGTGTTACGCGATCTCCCTTTTGTGTTCGTCTACCTCGACGACATTTTAGTTGCCAGCGCTTCCGAGGAGGAACACGAAAAACACCTCACGGCAGTTTTTCGGAGGTTGGGAGAGCACGGGTTAATAATTAATCCAGCCAAGTGCCAGTTCGGCGTGGCGCAGATCGATTTTTTGGGGCACCGCGTCTCCCCAGAAGGGGCGGTTCCACTACCGGACAAGGTGCGCGCAGTGGCAGAATTTCCCCGGCCACAAACGGTCAAAGCATTACAGGAGTTTTTAGGAATGGTAAATTTTTATAACCGTTTCCTACCCCACGCAGCGCAGCTCATGCAACCATTATATGCCGCGCTTAAAAAGCAAAAACCCTCCAATACGATCGATTGGTCCCCGGAACGGGAGCGTGCGTTCGCGGAGGTAAAAAAAGCCCTTGCAGACGCTGCACTGTTAGCTCACCCAGACCCAACGGCCCGCATAGCGCTCACCACTGACGCGTCAGATTTGGCCATAGGGGTGGTTGTGGAACAGCATGTTGCCGGGGTTTGGCAGCCGCTGGCCTTTTTCAGCAGATCCTTGCGCGAAGCCGAGCGGAAATACAGCACGTTTGACAGGGAGCTGTTAGCGCTCCACTTAGCCATTCGCCATTTCCAGTTCTGGCTGGAAGGTCGGCGTTTCACCGCGTTTGTCGACCACAAGCCACTCACTTTTGCGATGGCCAAAATTTCGGAACCTTGGTCGGGCCGGCAGCAGAGGCAGCTGGCCGCAATTTCGGAATTTACTACTGATATTCAGCACGTAGCGGGTAAACTCAATGTAGTGGCAGACTGCCTCTCCCACGCGGTAACAGCACCAGTCCACGCGGGGGTAGATTATACTACCGCAGCCGCAGGGCAAAATAGCAGCGCAGAAGCGCACGCGGCCCCAGTTCACGTGGGGATAGATTATGCAGCCATGGCAGCGGAGCAGAGTAGAGATGAGGACGTGTGCGCGCTCCAGTCTGGACCAACAGGGTTAAGGCTGGAGAGCAGGGTTTTGCAAACCGGTATGCCCCCCCTAATCTGCGATGTATCTACCGGGCGGCCGCGCCCGGTGGTACCGGCCGCGTGGCGCCACCGCGTTTTTGACTCGGTTCACTCCCTGGCACACCCGGGGGTGCGCGCTTCTGTGAAAATGGTAGCGGAGAAATTTGTTTGGCCGAGCCTGAGCAAGCACGTGACAGAGTGGGCACGAACCTGCATGGCTTGCCAGCGGGCCAAAATTCACAAGCACACAAAAGCCCCCTTAGAACCGTTCCACATCCCGGCCAAGAGATTTGACCATGTGCATGTCGACCTCGTGGGCCCCCTACCGTCGTCGCAGGGGTTCACACATCTTTTGACAATGGTGGACCGAACCACACGCTGGCCGGAAGTGGTCCCACTGGCATCGACCACGGCTGCAGAGGTGGCCCGCGCATTTTTGACGGCCTGGGTAGCGCGTTTCGGGGTTCCGTCGGATATTACGTCCAACAGAGGACCTCAATTTGTGTCTGAGCTTTGGTCAGCGATGGCCAGCAGCTTAGGGGCGACAATTCACCGCACTACCGCTTACCACCCCCAGGCTAATGGTTTATGCAAGCGTTTTCATAGGTCTTTGAAGGCAGCCCTAAGAGCGTCGCTTACGGATGCAGATTGGGTAAACAAACTACCATGGGTTTTATTGGGGTTGTGGTCTGCGCCCAAGGAGGACTTGAATGCCTCCCCAGCGGAGCTGGTTTTCGCACAGCCCCTCAGGCTGCCCGGTGAGTTCCTACTGGAGCATCCAGCGCCGGGGTGCCCCCCGGCTCTGGGGCCACTGATCGGCACGGGAGCAGACATGCTCCCGGGCCCCGTTCATCCCACTTTTCCACGTGTCTTTGTTCCCAAAGCTTTAAAAGATGCCGAGTTTGTTTTTGTCAGGCACAAGGCTCTGCGACCAAGCCTGCGCCCGCCATACGATGGTCCATTTAGGGTGCTGGAAACAGGTGATAAACATTTTGTGCTAGATTTGGGGGACAGAAAGGAAACAGTTAGTATTGACAGACTAAAGCCTGCTTTTGTGATGAACGACGAGGCTGTACGGGTGGCGAGGGCCCCTCGACGTGGCAGGCCCCCCAGGGAGCATGTCCTGGAGCCCCCGCAGGGATCAAATAACCATTCTTTTCCTCAGTTAGCAGATTCACTGCAGGACGGCGCCACAAGGGCTGCGAAGCCTGCTTACAGCAAGTTTGGAAGACGTTTGAAACCCAGACGGCGTACGGACTGATGTGTGATGTTATCATGTTGTGTAGACTTGCTGTTGATTTTATTATGTTGTGTGAACTATGTTGTATTGTCCATTCTTTGACGTTTGGGAGGGGGGGGGGGTTATGTGGCTCACATATTTTTGACTACATATGTATAAGCACAAGGTGAGATGCTTAGTACTGCATGTGTTGATTGACCTCACGTCTGGGATGGAACAATACGTTTGGACCGCCTGTGGATGATGGCAGGAGGACAGAGGTGCCGTGATAAGACTCTGAAGGGACTTCCTGACCTCCTGGGATCAGACGGACGACGAAAGGACTCGGGGGGAGAATTATTGTCAATGGGGGATTTGACGACATTGTGTGATTCTGCCTCTGATGTGACATGTATAAATGTGGGGTTTTTTATGCAGCTCACTCTCTTCTTGTCTTGAGAGAAAGCTGGGGATGTGAAATCTGCATTAAACCTGAATTGAGAAATAATTCAGTCTCTTTATTTCACGCTCCCCACAATAACGACCCCCTCTTTTCCTCTCTTGACTCCTGTGTCTCCCGACTCCCCGGGAAGGGGGGGGGGGTGCGGCTAGTCCTTTTTGCTACTTTTGAGGTCCCTCGGAGCCACTTCCTCCTTCAGTCCTGTTCCATCTTCCCCCAGCTTCCGACTCTGGGTGGAGAACCCCCACACAGTGCCACCACAATACTACTGCATCGATTGGAAAAGGCTACATCCTTTCTTTCAGTAGTTATTGTGTTTAGAAGATTAAGGGAAAATCTGACCTCTGACCTCAAGACCATCTGATGAGAGCCAACTTGCAATAGTGCAATAAGAGGTCACAGGTCAGGGGCTACAATTCCTGCAAAAATCATCCGATCAGAACTAAATTGCAATATGCACATCATCAGTGTATATCAAACCATGGTACTAACTTTCAAAACAATAGGAATAAAACTGTAGTAGGAAGAGTCGATTTCCACAAAAGGGGGACAGACAGATGGACCGACTTGTAACATAATCTCCCTTCAGTCTTTGCCCAGAGGACTCTTCCCTTTTGGCTTCGGCCGGCAGGAGATAAAAATAATTGACTGGGCAAAAATGAGAAAATTAGTTTGGAAACATTTTAAAGGGAAAATCTTACACAGTGTTGCTTCAACTTTCTAAATCTGATTTTTCCTCAATATATTATAATGTGTGGCGTATCCCCCACAGCAGACTGAATCAGACACAGCGCTCGACTAGAGCAGGACAGTGAGATGTGTGTGTTGAGATCAATAGGCAGCCTTCCTGTGCTTAGTTCAGGCACCAGCATCCTGTGGATATGTATGACTCAAATGCAAACATTCATGCTTCCTGCTCTCATTGTGGTGCAAATGTCATATGCCTGAATGCATTTCCTTTGATGATAAAATGCCTTTGATGTATTGTCTGTTGCTGGGTATTTAAGTGGCTGAATTCATATGTTCACTCTCTGTTCTTCTTCGGACTGCTTCTGACTACTGCTCATGAGAGCCTGAGAGCGATCCCCTGCCTGCTTATGCAGCAGCTGGGGTGAGCGCCGTGATGGCGATGATTTGGTCAATAAACTCCATTAAAACTCCAGTCGCCGTGCCTCATCTTAACATCGCCACAAATGTACAAAATGTTTAAGAAAAAACACACCTTTGCTTTTAGTTGTGCAAAAAATACGGAGGTGAGAAATACAGTTACCCTGAAGTAAATAAATATCATTACTTAAACTGTTTAATGTACTGTTTATAGCTGATCTGGGTTGCCAGCACACATACACTGATGGTAGCCATTTCTTCTTGCGTGAAATAAGGGGTTTTCTCTCTTGGGTTTTCCACTTCACATGAATGGAAATTTAAAAAGTTTCACTTTAGTCACTACAAGCTACAGCACGACCGACTTATTTAACAGATCTAAGGAACATGGGAGCTCAGTGTGGGCAGCTTGGAGTTGACAATACATGCATGGTTTGAACTAAAAAGTAGTTTTATAAATGTTTATTGACTCATGATTTTTCTGCTCTATAACACTCCTGATTAAAATCTTCAGGCTGGGGGAAAAAGTTAAATTTTTTCTTATCAGAGAATAAAACATTCTTCCACCTTTCAGTGGCCCATGTTTGGTACTCCCTGGCAAAGTCCAAACAGGCAAGTTGTGGCGTGGGAGGAGACGTGGCCTTTGAAGACGTTTTTTGTTCTTTAAGCCCTTCTTTTGTAGATGCCGTCTTATGGTTATTGGGCTGCAGTCAGCATCAGTAAGGGCTTTAGGTGGGGTCGAGGATCGGCCTGTGTTTTCAGACAGCCCGTCGGATCCTCCAGCTCAGCTCTTCTGGACCATCCTACATGTTCTCCTTGTTTCAGGCAACTGTCCCACCAGCCTCCTGGAAACACTTGCATCATGCATGTCTAAATTAATTTTTGAAGCGATCAACAATGAGGCTACTCACTACCAACACTTGACACTTTTAGTTCTTTTATTTTTTTTTTTGGGGGGGGGGGTTATGGTCTTAATCTTTTGATCAGCCAATCAACAGTCCGTCTGAGTTTAAATGCAGTTTTCAATAAATTACCTGCTCTCTATTCTTTGTCTCTTGCCTGTTTCTTTTTACATTATGAAGCTCTACAACCTGGTTATGATCCAGCAGCATGAAATGTGAATACGTGTAAGCAGCTTCAGATGTTAATACTCCTACTCAAGCTCCTTCATTTGGTTTCAAACACCATTTTAGCCCCTGACAGTTCAAGTTCCCTATTGTGCTTTTTTTTCCCCCCCCTTTAAATGTTACGTAGGATTTTTGTGACATATACACTACCGTTCAAAAGTTTGGGGTCACCCAGACAATTATTTTGTGTTTTCCATGAAAAGTCACACTTATTTACCACCATGAGTTGTAAAATGAATAGAAAATATAGTCAAGACATTGACAAGGTTAGAAATAATGATTTGTATTTGAAATAATAATTTTTTCCTTCAAACTTTGCTTTCGTCAAAGAATCCTCCATTTGCAGCAATTACAGCATTGCAGACCTAACATGATTGCACAAGGGTTTTCTAATCATCCATTAGCCTTCTGACGCAATGAGCAAACACACTGTACCATTAGAACACTGGAGTGATAGTTGCTGGAAATGGGCCTCTATACACCTATGTAGATATTACACCAAAAACCAGACATTTGCAGCTATAATAGTCATTTACCACATTAGCAATGTATAGAGTGTATTTCTGATTAGTTTAAAGTTATCTTCATTGAAAAAAAGTGCTTTTCTTTCAAAAATAAGGAAATTTCTAAGTGACCCCAAACTTTTGAACGGTAGTGTACGTATGGTCTGCAAAGTCCACCTGCAGAGTAGTGCTCCTCTCCCACAGCTGCCCCTTTCTGGCTGGTGTGACCCTGGTAACTGAGCTAGTTCAACAACAGGAATGACAGCAACAAGGGATATTAAAGGCTCTTTGCTGTACATACTAGACTGTACTAGAGCAGTTGGTCTATCAGTCTGCAGTTGATTAATCTTGTACCGTTCTGGCTTATTACCTCCGCCAGGCCGCAGGAGGTTATGTTTTTGCCAGCGTTTGTCTGTCTGTTTGTCTGTTGGTTAGCAAGATAACTCAAAAAGTTTTGGACGGATTTCGATGAAACTTTCAGGCGTTGTTGGAAATGGTACAAGGAAGAACTGATTAAATTTTGGGGATGATCCGGATCACCGTCTGGATCCAGGAATTTTTTAAAGGATTCTTTAACATTGTGAGATACGGCCATTTTCAACATGTGTGCAGGCGCAATGGAAGGCGCTGGTCGTCGTGTCTGACGAACACGAACTCCGCGTTCTTCAAAGTTTTAGGCACAAAAGCACGCGAAAAACAGTGGTGGGCCGGGCCCGGCAGCGTGCCTGTGTTTGCGCTACGCTGCAAAAGCTGAGACGGGCAGCTGTCCGGCGCGGGATTATTTGGCAGAAATTCCCCGGGCAGCCATAGGGGCTGTGCAAAAACAAGCTCTCTGCCGGGGAAGCTTCCAAATCCTCTTTTGCCGCGGAGCGCAACCCCAATAAAACCCACGCCAACCTGTCTACCCAATTTGCAGCCGTCAGTGAACCCCTGAGTGCTGCTTTCAGTGATCTATGAAAATGCTCGCATAACCCATTGGCCTGTGGGTTGTACGCGGTTGTGCGATGAATTGCAACGCCCGCAGCCTGGGAGTTTGGAGATGAAGGAGATGGACACAACAGCAATACTTGAGTTTATTACCTCCGCCAAGGAGGTAATGCTTTTACTGCCATTTGTCTGTCTGTCTGTCTGTTACCAACATAACTCAAAAAGTTATGAACGGATTTTGACGAAATTTTCAGGAAAGGTGTGTAATGGCACAGGGAACAGATGATTACATTTTGGTGATGATCTGAGAGTGCATACCTCCACCAAGGGCTTTGTTTGTATTTGTGCAGCAGGATTACACAAAAACTACTGGATGGATTTGGATGAAATTTTCACCAGAGGTGGTTCTTGGCCTAGAGAGGAACCCATTACATTTTGGGGATGATCTGGGAATGCATACCTCAGCCAAGGCTCTTCTCACAGTCTGTCAGCCACAAAACTCCAAAACTAATGGACAGACTTCGATGCAATTTTCACCACAAATGGCGATAGGCCTACACACAAGCCCATTACATTTTGGAGGTGATCCATGAGAAACCGAAGGAGCCTTGGCGGAGGTATGCGCTCTATGAGTGCTTTTCTAGTTTTGTTATATTTTGGCCATGATTGCTGGGTAGACCGGACTGCTAAAGCTAGCTTGGATGCACGGCAGCAGTCTGCCTTTTTTTTTTTTAAACAAAGTACAGGTCGCCATGGTTAGGCTACACGAAAAAAGGGGATTTTAAAATCTCATTCAGCCAACTTTACATTAGTTCAGGCTTGCCACAGGCGCTAGTAGCCACTAGCCATCTAATGTTGGCCTCAAAAGGGCACCGGCTGCCACAGCAAAAGAGCTCAAATGACAAGGGGGTGCGGTGGGGTGAACTGTGGCCAATAAGCATTTTAAAGCAAAATGCATACAGAAGGCTCCTTGAGTGTAAAATGGTGTTTTAGCCAAAGCACGTCAGAAACACCTCTAGGAACTGTGTCGACATGTTGACAAAGTGCATAATGCGGCCACTTTAAAGCTACAGATATTTTAGCTTCAAAAACAAAAAACTGTCTCACCTGATTGGCTGTGTCTCACAAACACGACTGGACGATAGTTTCAGGAGTAGGAAAAATACAGTTTTCTGACTTCATTATTTTAAACTCTAGTAGTTTGCGAGATATGAGCATCAACCATAACAGTGACGAACTGCATATATGACAAAATAAATGCAATCTGAAAGATGCCCGTTTTAAACACAATTACACCAACATGATCACAGAAGAAGCGACAGCAGCTTATGGAAAAACATCAACTTTATTACTGGGCAACTTTTTGTCTCCTTATAATGGGACACAGCAGCGTTGACATATTTTCATTCAGACAGCATTGAATTAGTCATTATTCAGTCACTGATTGATAAATTGTTGACTGGGGTTATTCGCATGTAGACCAGACTATGCATAGATGGCAGTAGCAGGAAGACTGATGGATCGTTGAAGAAGTGAGCTCATCTTCAGAGTCACTCCATCTGTGTGAGCATCTAGTAAGTAGCGTGCTTGCATAATTCCTCTTGGAAGGATTTTCCATCTGAAGGCTTACTTCTCAAAAGAGACGTTTCTCATAACTGTGGGACAAAGAAGAGTTATCAGAAAAAAGATCACACGACTATTCACGATGCTCCCTGGTTTCCTGTTGAGACAGATGTACCACTGGAGCCACCAAAGAGGAAGTTTAACTGTAGCTGTGTAGGCAGGACATGAAACCAAGTAATTTCTGAAACAATGAAATGTGACACAAAGCAAAACCAAGCTAGTGGATCTGTGTTGAATGAGTGTGTGTGTACCTGTGCAGGCCGTGGACTCCACCTTCAATCTGGGCAGACGTCGTCCTCTTTTCAAATTTCAGATCTCCAGAGTACATCATAGCTCTGAGGGGAGGGGGGACAAACACCGTTACATCACACCAGGGTGGGAGAAACTCAGCTCCACACAAACAGGAAGCAAGAATTAAGCACTATTCTAAATCCACTCTACATACATACAAAGTACATTAAATGGCAGCTTTGAAAAGTTTTGGTTTTTTTTCCTAGCTGTAAAAGGGTTGCCTTGGTATTTAGTAGTGGAACAAAGTCTACATTTACACCTTCATTGACAAACACAGCTGTATTTTAATGACTCTGTAATCTATGGCTCTCAAACTTCCACAATTCTAAGGAAAACACTGCATGTAAAAAATGTCAAGTAGAGAGGAGGGCAGGAACTAGTTACATTTACTAAAGTACATGTACTCTAGAAAATCTTCCACAAAAATTGTACTTCTGTTTGTTTTTTTCATGGCAGGATGCTTTTCACTCTTGGGTACATTAATGAAGGGAAAAAAAAGTACTTTTACTCAAGTAGATTTTAGCCCAGAGGATGCATTAACTGAAAATTGTCCTTCACTGACAGATCTTCTCAGCAATGACAGAAAAATCTGAAAGCTGTCTATCATTTTGACAGATAACACTGAGGGTGATCTAATTAAAATGACAATTAATAACAGAGCATGAATTTTTACAACCCTGTCTGTCAAAATGACAAAAGTTTTAGCCATACTCTTAAAGATTTCACCAATCTGAAAAATTATTAGAAATGCTGTTACAATTTTTTTCTTACCAAAAATGACTGCATATTTAGCCATTTCGATGACTATACAATTTTATTTAATTAAAATCAGAGCTGAAATATCGTGTTTAGGTTGTGGCTCAAAAAAATTAATCCATTACTTTATATCATGTTTCTTTTGTAATTTGGATTATATTAGAGAATATTTTATTTCCCTCAGACCAACAAAAATAAGAGGCAAGTCTCCCACGCTGTTAAATGAAAAAAAGCTGAAGTTTTTTCATAAAAAAAGGTACACGTTTATAAGAATATTTATTATACAAGTCACAAATTAATGAGGAAAAAAATCACCAGCTTATGAAAAAGTTGTAAACTTACAAAAAAAAATGCACAACCAAAACCCTGCAAATTTGGGAAAACAAAGTCTGAAATGTACAAGCAAATTTTCAAGGACACAATGCAAAGTTTATATGAGAACTATTTTGCATTTATTCAACAAAGGTCAAATTTACAAATAAAAAGTAAGTTTCCTGGAAGAGGGTGGCAAATTGTTGACAGTAAAGTTGTTACTACTCAAATAACTTTTTTTTTAGTAGATACTTTCTTACTCTTACACAAGTAAGTTTTCTCAAGGTTACTTTTACTTGAGAAATTAATATCAAAAGGCAACACTATTTTTACTCAAGTACAATTTATGGCTACTTTGCCCTTGTCCATGAGTGGAAATGTGGAACAATACTGGACACAAAGGCAAACACACAAATTTATGCAGCATATGAACAAGTGAGGTGGGATCATCTCTGGCCAAATCTCAATCTCCTCCCTAAACACATCACTTTACTTTGGCAACACAAAGTAAATAAGACAAAATAAAAGCTGATTAAAGATAAAACTGAAACAGAAACAAAAAGGTGTGTATTAACAAAGGATCAAAGAAAAAAAATGATCCTGAGAGCTCAGGTGTGTGTCATTATTTTCCATCTACATTTAGGAATATTCTGCTATTGAAATAAAGAGGTTCAACCTGTGTGTGTGTGGGGGGGGGTAATTTTCAGTGTTACAGTTTTAATAAACATCTCTCTTTTCAACCTGTTTATTTTAACCAAACTCTGAATTTCTGTGAAATTAAAACATGTGACCAACTATTGTGAGTCTCAGACTTTTGTTTTAAATGTATTACTTTCTTCAGGAATGAACTGAATTAAATGTGCTGCAGCCTCTTGTAATCAATTAAATCATGTTTTTTTTAAACTCTACAATTAACACAACCTAACACAACAAAGCTCAATTATTTAAACTACTTAAATGTGTGTAATTCAGCATAAAACTCAGTCTTTATTTCAGGTATTTTTATTTTGGGAAAGATCTTAAATTCTTGTCAAGGAAGTGAAGCTTTTTTTCGGTGGGGTGGAGCAGGGGTGAAGGGTTGGTCAGTGATGAACAGGTGATGAATCAGGAGCTTTCCTTTGAGAAACCCTGGTATGGAACTCTGAACTGTGGGGAAGTTCCTTACCTTAAGTCAACAAAACATGCTGACTTAGGAAAAGGGGGCGTGAAGGGCTCAAAAAGTCGGCCACTTCCTAATTTCAGTTTGGAACAGCCTTAAAGCCTCAGTCACTTACCATAAACATGCACCCAAGTCAACAAGTCTGTGGGTGGACATTGAGATTTGGCCTTCAAGTCTGGTACCCGATTCCCTTTTAAACCTCAGTGGTATGGGACTGAGTGATATGTCACTATATTATACAGTGGTGTGAAAAAGTGTTTGCCCCCTTCCTGATTTCTCTTTTTTTTTTGTGTTTGTCACACTTAAATGTTTCAGATCATCAAACAAATTTAAATATTAGACAAAGATAAGACAAGTAAACACAAAATGCAGTTTTTAAATTAAGGTGTTTATTATTAAAGGGAAAAAAAATCCAAACCTACATGGCCCTGTGTGAAAAAGTGATTGCCCCCTAAACCAAACAACTGGTTGGGTTGCAATTCAGCCACATAGGAGGTTTTTCGAGCATGAACCGCCTTTTTAAGGTCATGCCACGGCATCTCAATCGGATTCAGGTCAAGACTTTAACTTGGCCACTGTAAAGCCTTCATTTTGTTTTTCTTCAACAATTCAGAGGTGGACTTGCTGGTGTGTTTTGGATCATTGTCCTTCTGCAGAACCCAAGTGCTTTTCAGCTTGAAGTCACGAACAGATGGCCAGACATTCTCCTTCAGGATCTTTTAGTAGACAGCAGAATTCATGGTTCCATTTACCACAGCAAGTCTTCCAAGTCCTGAAGCAGCAAAACAGCCCCAGACCATCACACTACCACCACCATATACTGTTGGTATGATGTTCCTTTTCTGAAATGCTGTGTTACTTTTACGCCAGATGTAATGGGACACACACCTTTCAAAAAGTTCAACTTTTGTCTCATCAGTCCACAGAGTATTTTCCCAAAAATCTTGGAAATCATTGAGATGTTTCCTGGCAAAACTGAGATGAGCCTTTATGTTCTTTTTGCTCAGCAGCGGTTTTCGTCTTGGAACTCTGCCATGCAGGCCATTTTTGCCCAGTCTCTTTCTTATGGTGGAGTCATGAACACTGGCCTTAACTGAGGCAAGTGGGGCCTGCAGGTCTTTGGCTGTTGTTGTGGGGTCTTTTGTGACCTCTTGGGTGAGTCATCGCTGTGCTCTTGGGGTCATTTTGGTTGGCCGAACACGCCTGGGAAGGCTCACCACTGTTCCATGTTTTCGCCATTTGTGGATAATGGATCTCACTGTCATTTGATGGAGTCCCAAAGCTTTAGAAATGGCTTTATAACCTTTTCCAGACTGACAGAGCTCAATTACTTTGTTTCTCATTTGTTCCTGAATTTCTTTGGTTCACAGCATGATGTCTAGCTTTTGAGGATTTTTTGGTCTACTTCACTTTGTCAGGCAGGTCCTATTTAAGTGATTTCTTGATTGCGAACAGGTATGGCAGTAATCAGG
This sequence comes from Pholidichthys leucotaenia, assembly GCA_020510985.1. Taxonomy (NCBI): domain Eukaryota; kingdom Metazoa; phylum Chordata; class Actinopteri; order Cichliformes; family Pholidichthyidae; genus Pholidichthys; species Pholidichthys leucotaenia. Next base: position 362,144,569 of record CM035843.1, on the reverse strand, counting down.
CCTGGGCGTGGCTAGAGAAACTGAACTCAGCTTTCCAAAGATGTGATAAACCACAGTTATGCTAGCTCTGTTCTGGGGCAGCGCCTCGATCCAGTAAAGGGAATAGGAGAGAGGAGGATGGTGGCTAAGCTGTCATCTCTGCTGGAGTCCGAGTCCTACCCCATGCAGGACATGGTGAATGCACTGAGGAGCTCACTTAGCAGTAAGCTGTACCATCCTAGGTGCACGACGGAGAGGTTCCGCAGGTCCTTCCTACCTACAGCTGTCAGACTTTTTAACCTAGCCAGGGTTGCTCGTAGAGGTCGTACTGAATGTACAAAACGTAACAATCTTGCACAATAAATGGTCCCCTCCATTATACAACTAGGACAATATCAATCCTTACTGAGGGTGACGACACGGCTGATTCAAATAAGAAAATTACTGTCTGGTACATATTCATATTCTGCGGGGTAACTTAACCTCTTGCACTCCGGTCAATTTTCCTAAAAACGCCAAAAAATAATGTGCCCAAAGTAAATCGAAAGCTGTTATTCAACCCTTTGCAGCATCTTCATGGGGTTGGTCTCATTTAAAAGAAAACACTGTGAATTTTTTGGCAAAAAAAACATGATCTCTCTAAGTGCTCTGGCCACTGAGTTACAGTCATCTAAACATAGTGAACTTGAAGAAAATAAATTTGGCCTGGGTGTTTTTTTTGGATACAAATGCTTGCAAATAACACACAGCTTCAGATCCGGGCTGGAAAATGCAACAGAAATGTAGAACCAAGTGTCACCCAGCTGAGGTCCAAATTTTGTAACAATACCACAAAAAATGAGTATATTACACAGCTTTTTCCTCAGGTAGTTCCCAGGAGTTTTGGAACTGTGCCAAATTGTGCCAAATGGCACAGTTTGGGAAAACGTCTGTAACTTTTGAATGATTCAACATAGAAGCTTCATCTTGGGCTCAAATGAAAGGTCACATTCAGGGCTGTGTCTGTGTGTGTGTGGGGGGGGGGGGGGTTGTCCCCCCACCCCACCCCCGCTACGGAGGACGGAGTTCGGCCCTCGCTACATGACGGATTACACTCGGATGTGGCATGTTTCCACAGCAACGCTGTCACCGCGGCTCCCCCACCCCCACCCCCGCTACAGAATTGTAGCGGCGGGGGGAGCGTTCACGGTCCGGAGGCGACGAACGAACCGTGTAACGCGGCGCACGCACTTCGGACATCGTGCGCCGCACAGTTGTAATTTACCGATCGGTCAAAAGTCATTTTTGATTACAATTTTCAGGGATAAAAAATAATTTGGCTTATAACACCTTACCTCTTCACAGCCACATTGTCCTGGCCAACTTCTCTTCTTCTTTGTCAGACGAACGCGACGCTGGTCCGCTCGTGGTTCTGGTCTCACGACCCGGTCAAAACATAATTCCATGATTGCGGTTTTGGCGAATGATTTACGACCTTCGTCGTCGGCCTCCGTCAGTCTATGATGACCATATAAGAGAATCCTAAACACTCTGCTGGAATTAAAAAAAAATAATAATAAAGCACTGCCTGTGGCTGCTGAAGCAGTCTCTCTTCACCCAGCCTTTGTAGACAAAACAGCTCAGCGAACTTCTGTGCTTCAATTGGCTCGCTGCGTTGGTAGGCGGGTCCTTCTTGCCAAGTTTTCAGTCATTGGTTCTTCAAGGTTTCAGGAACCCAATTCAAGGCTCTTATTAGTCGAATGAGAGGTCAATCAGATGAACTAATCTGTTCGCGGCTGTGTCTGCAGCTTTTATTTTCAGTGCGCGCTTGGACGCCATACACAACCTACATCACAATCTCCGTCATGCGTCCTAGAGCGCACGAAAGCGCCCTCGTGCGCTCTAGGACGCAGAGACTTGCCCACCCGTGGGACAACAGAGCGCAAGAGGTTAACAGACTGTAATGCTGTCTATACCATCTAGCTGCAATGCTCCTGCACTGTGTATATATCTGTGTACATATGTATATTCATTTGTTCTTATCATCTTATCTTATTAATTATTGCTCTGAGTGCTGCTATCCCTGTGCTGCTGTAATCCTGGAATTTCCCCACTGTGGGACTAATAAAGGCTTATCTTATTTTATGTTTTAACGGGGGGGGGGGGGGGGTCACTTTTTCCACACAGGGCCATGTAGGTATGGATTTTTTTTTACCCTTAATAATAAACACCTTATTTAAAAACTACATTTTGTTTACTTGTGTTATCTTTGTCTATATTTAAATTTGTTTGATGATCTGAAGTGTGACAAACATACAAAAAAATGAGAAATCAGGAAGGGGGCAAACACTTTTTCACACCACTGTAGTAGTATATTGATTGACTAAAAAAAAAAAATACATGGCAAACTGTTGTGTAATACTGATCCACCACTTGCATCTTTCCCCGACTCATGGAGCACCTTCAGCTCTATGAGGAATAATATCCAGTTCAATGAGATAAATCTTAAAGCCAGTGTATGGAACCTTTCGTAACCCAGGTTTTAAAAACGCAACAGTCACTGAAGTAACCACACCCCACTATACACACCGGTCATACACAACACAACCTCGGCTGCTTTGACCTAACCAGCAGTACTCCTTAAATATTGGGACTGAATGAGGGTGCAGTTAACATAATGACCACAAGGTTTCACTAAACTTTTGGAGACTCATGCTACGTGTCCACCTAGCCGTCTCCGCGCCTCCTCTGCATCAGGGATCTGTCGGGAGAGTGAATGGGACGTAACTAGGTGAGAGTCACACTGGTCAATACTCCGGAGCCACAAACTGTACCGTGAGTATCACCGTCTGGTCAGAGAACTTCAACCGGTGTTCAAGCAGTATTTTTGGCTACAAAGCAGCAGTTGTCCTCCTTGACCTGCACGACACATCGTTGGTCAGTGTGACTCCTGGTGGGTGGGCTGTTCTAGTCTGTTCCATTGTCTTATTGATCAAGACATGCCACCTGTCGTTTGAGGTTGTGTGTGTCGTTGATAGTATAAGCAGTTCCATCTAGTATAGAAGCATTAAACAGGCTGTTTCTACAGTGACAGACATTGTCTGACAATAATTCTGCTTTACATAAGAATAATATTCCTCTTTGTTCTTCATTATGCCCAATAGATCAGTGTAAATATACACACATTTACAGATTTACCTTCATGTACTAATTAGACTGGAGGGTGGTGGAGTCAGATTTAGTGTTCATCTACCTGAGCTGGGTGAGGCTTTTGGCTCCAATGTCCTGACACGAGTGCTGAATGCCAGCCAGCAGGTATGGAACAAATTTGTGGATGGAACCTTTGTCCTGTACCGCTCCAGAAACACCCTGAGCAACTTTAATCTTGTCGCTTTCACTGTGAGAGGGAAATAAAACAAGTCAGTGGTCTAAAGAAGACTGACATATTCTCCTGTTACAAAAACATTAAAATATAAAGCCCTAAAATCTGTGCACTACCACCTAGAGGAGTTTTTCTCACCCTTTTGCCATCTTTTTTTTCTCCTCTTGTGAGTTCTTGGGGACATTTAGGCTAAACTACAGTTGAGGGCAGAATTCTGACACCCCCCAATGAAAATGTAATTTTTAAAAAGTATTTCCCAACTGCTGTTAAACAGCACAAAGAATTTTTAAACAGTTTTTCCCAAACATCTTAGTTTTATTTAGAAAACAAATTATTTTACATGGCACACAAACAAAATTATTTCACAAAAACAAAAAACTATCAGGATCAAAAGTATGACCCTACAAACCTTCAGTTTGGTTTCAAAAATAAACATAGTACAGATATATGTATTTACACAGTAAAGGAAGTCATTAGTACGTACAACTGAAAAAACAATATATACAGGTGCATCGCAATAAATTAAAATGTCATCGAAAAGTTGATCATGTCTCGTATGAGGCATACGGTAATCAGTTAATGCGTCTGTGTGTGTGTAGTTTTATCTGTCCATCTGTCTGCTTTTCAGCTCGTCCAGTCAAAATTAAGTGCAACTAAAGGCTTGTATCATTGTATGGCCATACTTTCGACTTAATTTGACAGAATTCTGAGATAAGGCTTTGTTTTCTAAATAAACACAAATTTAACTCACCTTTAACGTCAATGAAGCCAGGGGAAAAGGTATTGTAATAACTGTGCAGGCCAAAAGAGGCAGCAGTATGACTTTTTTAACAGCACATGGATGACTTCCTGTTACAGTTGATCTCTAGTTGAACTGTTATAAAATAGTGGTTACTTAAAAAAAAACATGTATTCAGCAACTACACCATTTATTCCTCACATCGATTGTTTTCACACTGGTTTTGCCATTTAGTTTTGCAGAGGAAGGACAAGGTAAAACCTGTTAAAAACTCGCTAAAAATTACTGCAACTCCCAACATTCCTTGCCCGCAAATCGTCACAGTGAACTGAAAATGCGCCCAGAAATTCCCGCCACAGGGAAGTACTGAGCAATCCACCAATAAGCGACTTTCGCATCTCGGCTCACGCAAAGCATCATGGGAACGTGGCTACCAAACATGCTCTATCGATACATTTAATTGATGGAAAGTTGCTGATCTACGAGCATATTGTATGCGTAGGGGTCTTCCCGGTTGTACCCGCAAATGCAAGGATGAACTAGTCGCACGTATTTGCGGCCATATTGCAGAAATTGGCCAAAATGGCCCCCCTGTATGTACGCTGACATAGATTTGTTGTTGTCAAAGGACCAAGCACCCTTACTTGCGAGACTCCGAAACGACTACAAAGAAGGTAAGCGAGTGGTTTGACAGCTCAACTTTGGTTTTGTCATTTTGAGTAAATTTCACTACAAGGCATAGCCTGCTTACTTAGATCTATAGGTCGATACTACAATAGTTTAAGTACCACACGTTTTCGATGATTTACAATTTTATTTTATACCAGCCTATTTATCAATGGCTTTAATTACATGTGTGTGTAGATCAAACTTCATTACCAATATACAAGGAACTATATCCTAGATCCCTGCCTGCCTGTCCGTACCTACTACTTCAGGGTTTAGACTCGTGTCAATTAGGCTAGAACTTGAACAATACACAACACTATTTAATTTTGTTATAATATACTTACTGCTTTAATCCAACAATAACGTCCATCCAAATCCTTCAGCTCCGTGGGGAATGTATATAACGTGAATGGCGGCGGACATGTGCACACGCTGGTCCCAAAGTTTACACCCATGTATGCTGCAAGTTTGCTTTTCCACCACTCTAGATGGTACATGCCGTTCCCACACTTCACTACGGCACAATGTGCACCTGGCATAACGGCGATTTAAAGCTTAAAGCAGACTTTAAACAGCAGTTGTTCAGGTGTGACAGTACTGTCTCTATACAAAAGCAAGGCGGCTACTGGAATGTTTGGTAGTCGTGAACTTTGAACTTCACATAGTCCGCACATGCGCACTCATAATGGAAAAGTCGCTTATACTGGGTGAACAAATGTCCATCTTTTTGCCCGTCTGTTTTCTTCCTCTGCCACTAAACGGTAAAAGCTCCTGTTCGTCTTGATTGTCATTGTATTCACGTACCTCAATCACTTACGCCATTTAAAATGTCTGCCACTGTGCTCTTCTTTAAATGTTTGAATCAGAGCTGCTCAAATCAGGTTGGTGGCTCTTGGCTGCCGCCGACAGTACGGGCATGTGAACTGCAGATTATTTTCACTGCGCATGCGTGTACTCCAAAACTACAGGATGGATTTGGATGAAATTTTTACCAGAGGTGGTCCTTGAGCTAGACAGGAACCCATAACATTTTGGTGAAGATCTGAGAATATATATTATATATATATCTACATATTATTCCATGTAGCTACATTGCTCCGCACTGTGTGTGTTTATATATTTACATATTTATTCCACCTAGCTGCAATGCTCCGTACTGTGGGCGTTTATATATCTACATATTTATTCCATCTAGCTACAATGCTCCGCACTGTGTGTTTATATACTCATATATTTATTCCATCCAGCTACAATGCTCTGCACTGTGTGTCTGTGTGTGTGTATATACATATATATATATATATTTATAGTAATATGTACATATGTATATTAGCTGCTCTTGCTTGCTTGCTTTTTTTCTTGCCTTCTGATTGTTGCTCTGAGTGTTGCTGTCCCTGTGCTGTTGCAATCCTGGAATTTCCCCGTTGTGGGACTAATAAAGGCTTATCTTAGAATGCATACCTGTGCCAAGGCTCTGGCACAGAGGCATGAGCACCTTGGTGCTTTCATTTATTTCAGTAATTCAATTCAAAAAATGAAACTCGCATATTATATAAATTCATTACACACAGAGTGATATACACTACTCACAAAAAGTTAAGGATATTCAGCTTTTGGGTGAAATTTCAGGATGCACCTAAAATGCACTATAACCTTTACAGGTGAACTTAATTTGACCTTCTCTAACCTTTTGAATGCACATGTCCAACTGTTCAATGTTTCAGTAGTTTTTGCATAACTTGCTGTTCTCCAACAAGGTGCTTAACAGCAAAATTCACAACAGGTGTTTGATCCATGAATCGACCAATACATTTTCTGGTTCAATTAGAATTGTTATTTAAACAGTCCTCTTCATCATGCTGTTCACATTTTGACATCATGAGACCAAGATGACACCAAACAATTGATCAACAGTACCTCATCATTGCGAGGCTTCAAACAGGATGTTCTCAGACAGAAGGGGCCACTGAGCTTAGTGTGTCACAGAGTGTCATCAGCAGGTTGCAACACAGATAAAGAGAGACTGCAACAGTCACAGAAAGACATAGAAGTGGACATCCTTTGGCCACATCCCACGCTGATGACCGCTTCATTCTGAACAGTGCCCTGCGTAACCGGATGATGAATGCCACTCAACTTCAGGCACATTTAAGGGAGGTGAGAGGCACCCCAAGTGTCTGACCATTTGAAACCATTTACATCAGCGTGGTCTGCATGCTAAAGAACCCGCAAGGGTACCTGACCACACCACCAGGCACAGGTGTCATCGTCTTGCATGGGTCAGGAAGCATTTACCCTGGACAAGGGACCAGTGGGCCTTAGTGTTGTTCTCTGATGAAAGTGGACTCACGTTGAGCAGAAATGATGGCCACCAACAAAGATGGAGACATCAATGAGAGTGCTATGCATCAGTCACTGTTGTCGTCAGACGAGCCTTTGGTGGTGGTGGAGTTAGTCTGAGCAGGTGTGTCTAGTCAATACAGAACTGCCCTACACCTTGTGAATGGTACAGTGACAAGCCGATACTACCCGAATAACATCATTAATCCAGTCATTGTGCCCCTGCATGAATAACACAGGCCTAATTTCATCTTCATGGATGACAATGCTCCAGCTCATCGAGGTCGCATCATTAGGGAACAGCTGCTGGAGGCTGGAGTACCACAAATGGAGTGGCCTGCACTTTCTCCAGACCTGAATCCCATAGAAAACCTATGGGATCAGCTGAGTCGCCATGTAGAGGCTCGTAACCCTGCACCCCACAACCTCAATGACCTGAGGGCCGCCCTTCAAGAAGAGTGGAATGCCATGCCTCAGCAGACAATAAGTCGACTTGTGAACAGCAATGAGATGTCATTGTTGATCTGTAATTGATCCTCAAGGGCACATGACAAGGTATTAAGACATTGACATTTTTTGTTGTGGTATACCCACCACTCTTGTTGGCTTGTTTCAGTTAACAGTTTGAGATGAGGAAATCACCATTGCATGCTTCTACTTAAATGTCCTACTTTCATGATATAATATCACTGCAGCGTGAACTTTTTACATTTTCAGTAAGTTTCACCCGAAAGCCAAATATCCCTAACTTTTTGTGAGCAGTGCATTTCAAGTGTTTATTTCTTTTAATTTTGATGGCTATGGCTTATAACTCATGTAAACCTCAAATTCAGTTTCTCAATTAGAATATTACATAAAATTAAGTTTAAAAAAAAAGATTTTTAATAGAAATGTTGGCCGACTGAAAAGTATGTCCATGTACACATTCAATACTTGGTCCGAGCTCCTTTCGCATGAATTATTGCATCAATGCGGCATGGCATGGAGGCAATCAGCCTGTCATACTGCTGAGGTGTTACGAAAGCCCAGGTTGCTTTGATAGCGGCCTTCAGCTCCTCTACATTGATGGGTCTGGTGTCTCATTTTCCTCTTGACAACACTCCATAGATTTTCTATGGGGTTTAGGTCAGGCAAGTTTGCTAGCCAGTCAAGCACAGTGATACCATTGTCATTAAATGAGGTTTTGGTACTGTTGTTAGTGTGGGCAGGTGCCAAGTCCTGCTGGAAAATGAAATCAGCATCTCCCTAAAGCTTGTTAGCAGAAGGACGCATGAAGTGTTCTATAAACTTTCAAGTAGACACTTGTATTGACTTTGAACTTGATAAAACACAGTGGACCAACAACAGCAGATGACATGGCTCCCCATATCATCACTGACTTGTGGAAACTTCACACTGGACTTCAAGCAACTTGAATTCTGTGCCTCTCTGCTCTTCCTCCAGACTCTGGGACCTTGATTTCCAAATGAAATGCAAAATTTACTTTCATCTGAAAAGAGGTCATCTGCTGGTGTTGGTCCACTCTGTGTTATCAAGTCCGAAGTCAGTGCAAATGTCTACCAAGAAATTTTAGAGCACTTCATGCTTCCCTCTGTTGACAAGCTTTAGGGAAATGCTGATTTAATTTCCAGCAGGACTTGGCACCTGCCCAAAGTCTGAAAACCTGGTTTAATGATCATGGTATCACTGTGCTTGACTGGCCAGCAAACTCTCCTGACCTAAACCCCATAGAGAATCTATGGAGTATTGTCAAGAGGAAGATGAAAGACACCAAATTCACAATGCAGACAAGCTGAAGGCTGCTATCAAAGCAACCTAGGCTTCCATAACACCTCCGCAGTACCACAGGCTGATCGCCTTCATGCTCCCACCAGAGTGGTGGCCTAGAGGTAGAGCATCCACCCCACAACTGGGAGGTCGGGATTCAAGTCCCGACTGGGTTATGCCAAAAGACCATTTAAAAATAGAACTTCCTGTCATCCAGCTTGGTGCCCAGCAAAAATGGAATGAAGGAGGGAAATGTGGGCAGAAGTGGCTCAGGAGGTACAGCAGGTTGTCTAATAACTGGAGGGTTGGCAGTTTGAATCCTGCTCTCCCCAGACATCCTGCCATTGTGTCCCCGGGCAACAAACTCTACCTACCTTGCCTCCAGTGTCCATGACACTGGGTACGAATGTGTATAAATGTTCGGTAGTGGTCGGAGAGGCGATTGGCACAGATTGGCAGCCACGTTTCCATCAGTCTGCTCCAGGGCAGCTGTGGCTATAGTAGTAGCTTACCACTACCACTGTCTGTGGAGTGAATGAATAATGTATCCATTGTAAAGCGTCTTTGAGTGTCTACGGAAAGCGCTACATAAATCTGATGCATTATTATTATTATGCTACGCCACACTGATGCAGTAATTGATGCAAATGGAGTCCAAACCAAGTATTGTGTACAAGGACATACTTTTCAGTCGGCCAACATTTCTATTAAAAAAACAACTTATTAAATTAATTTTATCTTCTTCTTCTTTTGCCTCATCCTTCATATGTGAAGTTCATGAGCCCTACCACACCACGATCTAAACCCACTTCTGTCACTTGCCTTTCGTTCTACTGATGTAAGATTAGTGTTCAACCATACTTTTATGTTTGTTTTCCAGTCTGTCCATGGCCTTCCTCTTTTCCACTTCGTGGGTTCATGATGTATTACGTCTTGAAACAAACTAACATCCGAATGTTGTATTTTGTGCCCAAAAAATAATAACTTTCTTTCCACTATTTTTCTGAATAGCTCTCTTTCCACTCCAAGTGTTTGCAGTATACTCTTGTTTGTTCGCCGTTGTGTCCATGGGATTCTGAGAAACCCACTTATCAATAAATCCACATTTCCGTTGCATAAATTTTGTCCTTTTCTGCTTTCCTGATCGTCCATCCTTCACACCCATACATCAATACAGGCCATATGAGCACTTTGGTCAGTTTAGCTTTAAGATGGAAAGGCACACTCTTGTTTTTCCAGATATTTACAAGCTCTACAGTCTTGGGTTTTGGCTGTTGCAGCACAAACTTTGATGTCCTTTGTACAGCTAGCATTGCCGGTTTTTATGGATCCCAGATATTTAAATTGGTCAACTTCCGCTATGGTATTTCCTGCTAATTTATAATGCGTTGTTCTGTTCCCAATGGTCATTCCCTTTTTTTTTCTCCCTTTGTGTTCATCTTCAGTAATCTCATTTCACCCGCCTCATCAACTCTTCTCACCAACTCGTTAATCTGATCCTTTCTCATAGATTTGATATCCTTCTTCCTCTCACAAGCACTCTAAAATCCAAAATGTCAGCCTCTCTCATTACTTGTTGTGTATAGACACTGAATAGGTGCGGTGATAAGACGCAGCCTTGTCGGACTCCTTTGGCCAGATGGAACTGTTCGCTGTGTAAGTTGTTCCAACGAATGATGGCTGTTTGGTTGATGTAGAGTGACTTAAGTAGATTTACGACATGCCCAGGAAAAGCCCATCTGGTTCATGATGTTGAAGAGCTGGTTTTGGCTAATGCTGTCAAAAGCTTTACTATAATCTATGAAGACCAAATAGAGATTACTTTCTTCTGCAGTGGTTTTCTCCATTAGCATTTGTATGCAGACAAGCATATCGCAAGTACTCCTGTTCAATCGATATCTGGCTTGTTAATTAATTTTATGAAATAGTCAAATTTTTTGAGAAACTGAATTTGGGGTTTTCATGGGCTATAAGCCATAATCGGGGCAGCACGGTAGCAGAGTGGTTAGCACTGCGGCAGCACAGTAACTCACCAACAGTGATCTGTGTGGAGTTTGCATGTTCTCCCCGTGTCTGTGTGGGTTTACTCCGGGATTTCTCCGGTTTCCTCCCACATGCCAAAAACATGCAAGTTAGGTTAATTGGCATCAAACTGGGGATTCTAAATTGTCCTTAGATATGACTGTGAGAGTGAATGGTTGTCTGTCTCCCTGTGTTGGCCCTGCGATGGACTGGCGATCTGTCCAGGGTGTACCCTGCCTCTCACCCAAAGATGCTGGGATAGGCTCCAGCACCCCCGCAACCCAAAAAGGATTAAGCGGAAGAAGAAGATGAATGAATAAAAATTAAAAGAAATAAACACTTGAAATGCATCACTCAGTATAATGAATCTATAATAATATACGAGTTTAATTTTTTTTTTTAATTGAATTAGTGAAATAAATCAACTTTTTGACAACATTCTAATTTATTGAGATGCACCTGGATGTGTTTCCTGGATGCGTCCAAAGCATTTGACAGAATAAACCATGACAAGTTATTTATGAAATTACAAAACAGAAGGGTACCCTTCTATTTAATGAGGATACTGCATTTCTGGTATTGGATTTTTTTTCCCCCCACCCATTATGTCCAACTGCACCCTCCCCCCAAAAAAATTTTCCACCAGCTGCCAATGCAGCATACCATCCCACAGAGGACTGAGATCCTCTTACCTCCAAAACAAAAGTAACTGTGGTGAGATGAATAAACTTAATATGTTAATACAGTGGTGTGATAAAGTGTTTGCCCCCTTCCTGATTTCTCATTTTTTTGTATGTCTGTCACACTTAAATGTTTGAGATCATCAAATTTAAATATTAGACAAAAACAACACAAGTAAACACATGCAGTTTTTAAATGAAAGTGTTTATTATTAAGGGGAAAAAAATCCAAACCTACATGGCCCTGTGTGAAAAAGTGACCCCCCCGTTAAAACATAAACTGTGGTTTAGTACATCTTTGGAAAGCTGAGTTCAATTTCTCTAGCCACACCCAGGCCTGATTACTGCCACACCTGCTCTCTATCAAGAAATCACTTAAATAGGACCTGCCTGACAAAGTGAAGTAGACCCAAAGATCCTCAAATGCTAAACATCATGCTGCGATCCAAAGAAATTCAGGAACAAATGAGAAACAAAGTAATTGAGATCTATCAGTCTGGAAAAGGTTATAAAGCCATTTCTAAAGCTTTGGGACTCCAGCTAACCACAGTGAGAGCTATTATCCACAAATGGTGAAAACATGGAACAGTGGTGAACCTTCCCAGGAGTGGACGGCCGACAAAAATGACCCCAAGAGCACAGTGACGACTCATCCAAGAGGTCACAAAAGACCCCACAACAACATCCAAAGAACTGCAGGCCTCACTTGCCTCAGTTAAGGTCGGTGTTCATGACGCCCCATAAGAAAGAGACTGGGCAAAAATGGCCTGCATGGCAGAGTTCCAAGACAAAAACCACTGCTGAGAAAAAAAAACAACAAAAAACAAAGGCTGATCTCAGTTTTGCCAGGAAACATCTCGATGATTTCCAAGACTTTTGGGAAAATACTCTGTGAACTGTCAAGACAAAAGTTGACCATTTTGAAAGGTGTGTCCCATTACATCCGGCGTAAAAGTAACAGCATTTCAGAAAAGGAACATCATACCAACAGTAAAATATGGTGGTGGTAGTGTGATGGTCTGGGGTTGTTTTGTTGCTTCAGGACCTGGAAGACTTGCTGTGGTAAATGGAACCATGAATTCTGCTGTCTACTAAAAAATTCTGAAGGAGAATGTCCGGCCATCTGTCCATGGCCTCAAGTTGAAGCACACTTGGGTTCTGTTGTCAGGACAATGATACAAAACACACAAGGAAGTCCACCTCTGAATGGCTTAAGAAAAACAAAATGAAGACTCTGGAGTGGCCAAGTCAAAGTCCTGACCTGAATCCGATTGAGATGCTGTAGCATGACCTTAAAAAGACGGTTCATGCTCGAAAACTCTCCAGTGTGGCTGAATTACAACAATTCTGCAAAGATGAGTGGGCCAAAATTCCTCCACAGCACTGTAAAAGACTCATTGCCAGGGATCGCAAACGCTTGATTGCAGTTATTGCTGCTAAGGGTGGCCCAACCAGTTATTAGGTTTAGGGCGCAATCACTTTCTCACACAGGGCCATGTAGGTTTGGATTTTTTCCCCCTTAATAATAAACACCTTAATTTAAAAGCTGCATTTTGTGTTTACTTTGTTATCTTTGTCTAATATTTAAATTTGTTTGATGATCTGAAACATTTAAGTGTGACAAACAGACAAAAAAAATGAGAAATCAGGAATGGAGCAAACACTTCTTCACACCACTCTATATGAAACGGATGTTGACAATTTTACTATGGGGACACCATTTGATTTTGTATAAGTGGACAAAACTCAAACATACAGTATACTATTGCAATACACAATTGTGATATTACCCCCCACACACACACACACAAGATCAAATGTAAAACTGAAATGTTGTTCTGTCCATCATTTATACCAGGATTGTCCAATCATGTGCCATGGAAGGCCAAGACCCTGCAGGCTTTACCTCCAACCAGTGTCTTCAACAGCAGATGTCAGTGAATTTCTCCCCACTGATTGCTGATCAGTGAAAACACCTGCTGAAGAGACTGGGTAGAAGAGAAAACCTGCAGGGTCTTGGTCCTCCATGCAAATGATTGGACACCCCTAATTTATACCATTCTGCAAAAAAAACAAAACAAAACAAAAAACAATCAAAAAAACACAAAGTAAAAGAAGGAAGAAATGCTATGTACTTGAAAAAACTGAAACATTTCTAATAACAGAAAAAAAAAAAAAAAAAAAACCCTGTGTGTGTGTGTTTCTGTACCTGAAATATCTGGTCTGCGAGCCCAGATTTTTGTCCATGGCGTCCAGCGAGCCCATGCCACGGTATTTCTTCAGCCTGATGCCGTCAGAGAAGAAATATTCACCAGGTGCTTCAGTGGTGGCAGCCAACAGGGAGCCCATCATCACTGCAGTATGAAGGAAATGAATGAGGAATGGCAAATAATAAAAAAAAAAAACCTCTGAGGCGAGTGCAATATCCACTGCCTACATTTTCTTTGAAGGTCCCAATAACTGTCACAGAACAGTTTTCAGCTTTTCAATATAATTACTGTGACAGAATCAAATTACGATAAACCCATCATCCACGAATATACAACAAAGTATACGACCCATAGTTGTACGGGAGGATCCCGAGGTGAACCCGTGTAGCAAGTATGGTGACCCTAGCGAGATTTACATGTTCTATAGTTACAGCTCATAGAGAGTGCCAACTTTGACTTTTTGACCTCAAACTGTAGTCAGAGGTTATGGTCTCAGAATGAACCTGTGCACCAGGTTTGGTGGCCCTAGCTTTCTTTGTCGTTGAGATATACTTTATCAAGCATTCTGATGTTGACCTTGCGGTCGCAAAACCACAGTCACACTTCAGGGTCACAGGGTGAACTTGTGTACCAAGTTTGGTGGTCATAGCTTTACTCGTTGTATAGTAATAAGGCATAAGACATGCTAACCTTGACCTTTTGACGTCAAACCCATAGTCTGAGTTCACAATCTCAAGGTGAACCTGTGGACCAGGTTTGGTGGCCTTAGCTTTACTCGTTTTATAGTAATAGTTCAAATGGAATGCTAACATTGACCCTTGACCTCAAACCCATAGTCAGAGGTCAAGATTCCAAGGTGAACCTGTATACCAGGTTTGGTGGCCCTGACTTTACTCATTTTATAGTAAATGTAGCATTTACTATAGTGCAACTGCAATGTTATCTCTGAACTTTGACCCCTTGACCCCAAACCCATAGTAAGATCAGGGTGTAAGTCTTCCAAGATGTGTATTAGGTACAACTCCTGTATCGATTTGAAAAGCCTACATCATTTCTTTCAGCTGTTATTGTGTTTAGAAGATTTAGGGAAAAATCTGACCTGACCTTTGACCTCAAGGTCATCCAATAAGATTGAAATTGCAAATATGCGCATCATCAGAGTATCTCAAACCATGGTACCAAGTTTCAAAACAATCAGAACAAAACTGTAGGAGGAGTTGATTTCACAAGACAGTTACTGTCTATGAAGTGAGGTGAAACAGGAGGTCATAGGTCAGGGGTACAGTTCCTGCAAAAATCATACGATCAGAACCAAATTGCAATATGCGTATCCTCAGTATACAGTATATCAAACCATGGTACCAAGTTTTAAACAATCGGACCAAAACTGTAGGAGTTGATTTCACAAAAGTGGGACAGCTGGACAGACGGACGGACTGACCTATAACATCCCCCTTCAGTCTTCGCCCACTTTGGGCTTCAACTGGCGGGGGATAAAAACTGTACCGTCCAACTACAATTTCCATCTTAATATCACTGTAGAAATTGTGAATCAGCCTTACCTGTGGACCCTCCCAGGGCTAGGGCTTTGGTGATGTGCCCAACATTCTGGATACCACCGTCAGCGATAACTGGCACACCGAAACGTCGGGCATACTCTGAAACCTTATAGACGGCAGTGGCCTGGGGTCTGCCACATGCCAGCACTGGTGGAGGGAGAACAGAAAGAGAGGTGCAGCATTTAGATAAACGAGCAGAGCTGCAGAGCTTTGTCTCATTACTATAGTCGATAGTCTTGCTCTACAAAGGACCAGGGAGAGGAGATACAGTGCATCCAGAAAGTATTCACAGCGCTGCTTTCTTTCCGTATTTTGTTATGTTACAGCCGTATTCTAAAATGACAAAGTGAAAAAGTTTTTGTTTTTTTTTTAAATTTTTGCAAATTTATTAAAAATCTTTCAGCTGCTCCCTTTAGGGGTCTCCACAGCGGATCATCTGCCTCCATCTCACCCTATCCTTTGCATCTTCCTCTGTAACACCAACCCTCTCCATGTCCTCCTTCATTACATCCATGAATCTTCTGTGGTCTTCCTCTTTTCCTCCTGCCTGGCAGCTCCATCTTCAACATCCTTTGTCCAATATATCCACTATCCACACACACACACACACACACTGTGTGTGTTTATATATTTATATATTTATTCCATCTAGCTACAGTGCTCCACACTGTGTGTTTATATATTTACATATTTATTCCATCTAGCTACAATGCTCCGCACTGTGTCTATATATTTATGTTTATATGTACATATGTATACTCGCTTCTTTTGTTTTTTTTTCTTGCCTTCTGATTGTTGCTCTGAGTGTTGCTATCCCTGTGCTGTTGCAATCCTGGAATTTCCCCATTGTGGGACTAATAAATGCTTATCTTATCTTATCCCTCCTCTGCACATGTCCAAACCATCTCAGCCTTGCCTCTCTTACTTTGTCTCCAAATCGCTCAACCTGAGCTGTCTCTCTGACATACTCATTTCTATTATTGTCCCTCCTAGTCACTTCCAATGAAAATCTTAGCATCTTCAACTCTGCCACCACCAGCTCCATTTCCTGTCTTTTTGTGAGCGCCACCATCTCCAAACCATACATCATAGCAGGTCTCACTACTGTCTTGTAAACCTTCCCTTTCACTCTTGCTGCTATGCTTCGGTCATAATCACCCAGACACTCATCTCCACCCACACTAGATTTATTAAAAATAAAAAACAAAGATATAACACGTACATAAGTATTCACAGCCTTTGCTCTAGACTTTGTTGAAGTACCTTTGGCAGCAATTACAGCCTCAAGTCTTTTTGAGAATGATGCTACAAGCTTGGCATACCTATTCTTGGGCAGTTTCACCCAGTCTTCTTTGCAGGACCCCTCAAGCACCATCACGTTGGATGGGGAGCATCAGTGCACAGCCATTTTCAGATCTCTCCAGAGATGTTCAATCGAGTTCATGTCTGGGCTCTGCCTGGGTCACTCAAGAACATTCAGAGTTGTCTTGTAGCCACTCCTTTGTTATCTTGGCTGTATGCTTAGGGTCGTTGTCCTATTGGAAGATAAACCTTCATCCCAGTCTGACGTCCAGAGCACTCTGGAGCAGGTTTTCATCAAGGATGTCTCTGTACATTACTTCATGCATCTTTCCCTCAATCCTGACTAGTCTCCCAGTTCCTGTCACTGAAAAATATCCCTACAGCAAAATGCTGCCACCACCATGCTTCACTGTAGCGATGGTATTGGCCAGGTGATGAGCAGTGCCTGGTTTCCTCCAGACATGACGCCTGGCATTCAGGCCAAAGAGTTCATTCTTTGTTTCATCAGACCAGAGAATTTTGTTTCTCATGATCTGAGAGTCCTTCAGGTGCCTTTTGGCAAACTCCAGGTGGGTCATCATGTGCCTTTTACCGAGGAGTGGCTTCCGTCTGGCCACTCTACCATACAGGCCTGATTGCTAGAGTGTTGCAGAGATGGTTGTCCTTCTGGAAGGTTCTCTCTCCACAGAAAAATGCTGGAGCTTTGTCAGAGTGACCATTGGGTTCTTGGTCATCTCCCTGGGGTGCTTCTCCCCCAATCGCTCAGTTTGGCCAGGTGGCCAACTCTAGGAAGAGTCACAATGGTTTCAAACTTCTTACATTTATGGATGGAGAAGACCACTGTGCTCATTGGGGCCTTCAATGCTGCAGAAATTTTTCTGTACCCTTCCCCAGATCTGTGCCTCAATACAATCCTGTCTCGGAGGTCTACAGACAATTCCTTTGACTTCATGGCTTGGTCTGTGCTCTCACATGCACTGTCATAATTCCAAACCATGTCCGATCAACTGAATTTACCACAGGTGGACTCCAATCAAGATGCAGAAACATCTCAACGATGATCAGTGGAAACTTGTTCACACTGTCATTATGGGGCATTATGAGTAGAATTTTGAGGGGGGGGGGGGGGGGGTTAATCCATTATGGCATAAGGATGTAACATAAAATGTGGGTAGAGTGGAGCACTGTGAATAATTTCCAGATACATTGTGTCAATGCTTGAAAAAAATCTTTCAGTTAGATGATTTAGATTATAGACTTGGGTAGTTTCTGCATTTACATTTAGAAATGTTACGGCACAAAATCCACTCTAACCAAATGTTCCAGCTTCAATATATCATTGGACAATCCTCTTGTCTCTCCATCGCCTCAGGTAAAGAGTCTGGGTGTCATCCCTAATAGCATGCTTTCCTTCACATCTCACATTATCATCATAACCCGGTTAGCATATTTCCATCTCAGCAACATCAACCGCTTATACCCCTCCCTCCCACCGCTGCCATCTTAGTTCACAGTCTTGTTGCATCTTGTCTTGACTACTGCAATTCCCTCCTGTTTGGTCTTCCACAGAAAATTCTCCATATATTACAACTGGTACAGAATTCAGCAGCTCGCATCATCACCAGGACACCCGTCTATTCATCCCATCACTCCTGTTCTGCAGCAGCTTCATTGGCTCCCAGTCATGTCCCAAATACAGTATAAAATACCATTACTCACATACAAGGCAACCTTGCCCTTCCGTATCTCTGAACTCCTCCACATCACTATACCTGCACGCACCCTAAGATCCTCTTCCATTCATCTCACTGTTCCCTCTGTTCGCCTCACTACCATGGGTGGCAGAGCATTCAGCTTCTCAGCACCAAAACTTTGGAATACACTCCCTCCTGATGTCCCTAACACTGATTCTCTCTCACTTTTCAAATCTAAACTCAAAGCTCATCTGTTCAGGCTTGCTTATCCCCACTGAAGTGCACTGTCTTGTGTCTATGTTTTATGATTATTCTAATGCATTTTATCTATTTTTATTACTGTAAGGTGACCTTGAGTGTCATGAAAGGTGCCCATAAATAAAATGTATTATTTGGCTTGTGTCAAAATAGGAAGGAAAAAAACTCATCTACCTGATAATCACTAATCTCATATACTGACAAAAAACTGTAATGACATGGATGTTTCAGAGTTCCACAAAATAAATATTAAAAATATAATGAAAGGAAATGTGCAGATAAGCTGGTGATGTGACTTTTCTCTTATATTTGTTAATCTGAGAATGAGGAAGTTAAATATGTCAAGTCAGCAAAGAAATAAACTCAACTCCCAACTCACACAGTAAATGCTGCCTTTAGTCAATAGGTTTCAGTTAACACCCCATAAAGCAATAAAGTGCCCAAGAAAATCTCCATATTCTTTATTTTTTAACCACTTTATTTAGATCTATGAATTCAACTATTTTACACTACTTCATCATTCTCCTTACAGCATCATAATTCTGTGTACAGTATGTTTATCTGCAGTTGTTTTGGAGGCAGAATGACAAAGGGCTCTTGATGTCAGTGAAGTGTTGGTTTAGTCATTCAGGGCTGCTACCTTAGCTTGGAGAATTTTGTCATTAATTGTGCCAAGGACCTAATGTTATTAATGCATGTTGTTTAGGTCTGTTTGAGCCATGTACAGATAAAACTAAAACCACGTGATGCTAGGATGAGCCTGGAAGTGGTTAACAATCAAAATCAATATGACCCCTTAGTCGCAGTTTAAAGAGAACAGTGGATACAGTAAGTGTGCTAACCCCTGTTAAAATGCCAGGTTACCTGGCAATTAACGCCGCCAAGGACACAATCCAAGGACGGATAATTTTTTCACACATGGGGAGTTGTTCAGAACTCCTTATACAAAGATATATAGAGTGACGATATAGAGTGAAGTACATGGCGGTAATGCACCTGTACCTGGTTGCCAACCGCCAATCAAATCTAAAAGAAGAAGAAAATGCCAGGTTTTTGTAATGTAAAAAATATACAACAATACATCATTTCCAAACTTTTTCTTCCTTTAATGTGACTTGTTATAATAAGATAAACCTTTATTATTCCCATATTGGGAATATTTACAGTACTGCAGCAGCAAAGGAATAGCAGCATTCAAAGTAATAATTAATAAAATATGTCAAAAACAGTATATACACAGTGCAAGAAGTCAAAAAATAGATTTTTATACTCAGTTTTCAACTTTCATCCACATGCAAACACCGTTTTGGGCACGAAAAATGAACATTTAAAAAAAAAAATAACCTCTTTCTAAGGTAAAGTGGTTATAGAATAGAATAGGCTTTATTGTCATTGTACAGTTTGTCAGGGAGGGATAGTACCTCTGACAGGACAACAGTCACACCTCCAGGTGGTCGGTCCGCTTTGGTTCCCACTTGGCACTCGACTTTCACCTGTGGCTCCAAGTAGCTGTTTGCATGCAACAGCGGCCACACCCTGGCAAACCGCTTCGACTGGCGGGCGAAATCAGGTGAGGGTAGCTGATGGGTTTAAAACCCTCGGTGAGGTAGGGCTTGTCTACCTACGCATGCGTAGACTAGACCTGGTGGACTGCGCAGAGGAAACCACCAGATTGGCTCAACGGGTAGGAAGGCAGACCCAGCAAAGCGTTGTGGAACGCAACTAGGGCACAGTGAGACATGTAGAACACTGCTGGCCATCTACTGCATCCTAACGTATCTCCAGCCGTCTTGACTACATCTTGCCACTGGATCCAGATAGGCTGGGACGAAAGAGTGAGGCTGACGACCCTTCTCAACTCTCCCTCACTTAAATCAAATTCACACACAAGTCAAGACATCTCCCCCCCCCCCCCCCCCCAAGTCCTGTGGCGATGGGAAAGTGACGAAGCAGCAGGTGTGGATACACTGGAAGCTGTAGCCACAATCCCACACACAGGCGGCCCGGGGCACAGGGTCCCTTGCTCTCTACTGGACCGAAGCAGCAGCGGAGTTCGGCAGCCCCCTGAGTGTCTAAGCAGCCCTCTTCAGGATTCGTTCTGCTCACCTCCATGGCCTGAGGAAGGGGCTACAAAAGGTGCCCTAAACATAGCCTGCTTCGCTACACCCTGGCCAACAAGCCATGGCTGGCGGGGATCCCACCCTAGTGGTCGAAATTCTCTGAAGAAATCAACTAAGGTGACATCACTCACCATTGGCACTTGGAATGTGCGAACGCTCATGGACAGCTCCAAAGTGGACAGACCTGAGAGACGGACAGCACTTGTCGCAAGAGAACTAAGCAGGTACAACATCCACATTGCAGCTCTGAGTGACATCAGGTTTGCAGACGAAGGTCAGCTGACAGAAGTCAAAGCCGGCTACACCTTTTTCTGGAGCGGCCGAGGCAGTGAAGAATGCTGTGAAGCAGGAGTGGGTTTCGCGATCAGATCCAATCTGATCAGTAAACTTACCAGCCTCCAGTTGTACAGTACAACGAAATAGTGGGAAAACATTATCATCATCATAGCAGTCTGTCGGGGGGGGAAACAAAACTGTGGGAAATTATGATTGGATTTCTGGAGTTATCCGATTATTCAAGTGGCCATGTAAACAGAATAATCCAATAAAGGCCGTGTAACTGGGGTCATTAACTCAAGTGGTTTACCCTTCAATAATCTGTTGATTCAGTGCATGTAAACAAGACAAAACTGACTGCCATTATCAATTTATTCCCAGTAATCAGTTTATTGTGCCCATTTAACCAAGGCCACTGACTATCCATCCCATCTATACAGTGTAATCTAGTTGAAAAGCTTACAATAGTTACAGTTCATGGCATCCATCTGTAATATATTTGGAACTGGACTACCCATGTGATATGAAACACCCCATCACTACAGTCCAGCATGTTCAAGTAACAATTTATCCTGTCTCACCCCCTTCCGTTAAAGAAGCCCATCAATGCAGAATAGCAGAGAAAACTATCACCACAGCCCACACACTGCCCAGATTTTCATTACAAGTCCAGCGGCAGGTGTGCACAAATTCCTTTTCAGCAATATTCCAAATCTAAATTAAATTTTAAGTCTTACGTTAAGTCATTAGTGCAAAAATCAAAAAGTGGCAGTACATTGTAACACAAGCGCTGATGTTATGATGCTAATTAATCATTTGATTCCTGAAACAAACCTGCCAGCTTGACCAAAACAGCCCACTAACTTGACCACAACAGCTCAATAGAGACATCTTGTGGCCACTGAGCAGCTCTGTTTTTCAGCGATGGACGTTAGGAATGTTAGACAACAGTTGCGCATTAAAAAAAAAAAAGGAAAAACAGGGAGTGGGAGAGAAAGAGTCAGATAGGGAAACCGATGCACCAGGCAACAGAAAGAGTCAGATAGGGAAACCGATGCACCAGGCAACTGCCATCAATTCCCCTCCCTTGACCTGGCTACAGGGCGAGGCCCCGGTACCCCCAAACTGGGCAGGATACATTGGATCTTTGCTTTAACTTCTTCAAGGGAATCTACTGGACAGCTTGTGGTCTGGCCGTTCATCCAGGACCAACCAATTTACCTTGGGAGACCATACCAGGAGTTATCTGCTCTTGACAACCATAGCTATTGGGATCATAGGATAGGATCTTTATTGTCATTGTTTTTAAGGACAATGAGTACGTAAAGCTCCTTCAGTGACATCCAGGTTCATCTCAATAAATTAGAATGTCATTGAAAAGTTGATTTATTTCAGTAATTCAATTCAAAAAATGAAACTGATATTATATAGATTCATTACACAGTGATATATGTCAAATCTTTAATTTTGATGGTTATCGCTTACAGCTCATAAAAACCACAAATTCAGTTTCTCAAAAAAATTATAATATTACATAAAATGAATTTTTAATAGAAATGTTGGCTGACTGAAAAATATGCCCATGTACACACCCAATACTTGGTCGGGGCTCCTTTTGCATGAATTACTGCATCAGTGTGACGTGGCATCGAGGTGATCAGCCTGTGGCACCACTGAGATGCTACGGAAGCCCAGGTTGCTTTGATAGCAGCCTTCAGCTCGTCTGCATTGTTGGGTCTGGAGTCTCATCTTCCTCTTGACAATACCCCACAGATTCTCTATGAGGTTTAAGCCAGGAGAGTTTGCTGGCCAATCAAGCACAGTGATACCATGGTCACATCGCACTGATGCAGTAATTCATGCAAAAGGAGCCCTGACCAAGTACTGAGTGTACATGGATTCAACCATGTACCATGGTACCCCAAGTCCCTGCAGGTTTTACCTCCAATCAGTGTCTTCAACAGGTGATTTTACTGAATTTGTTCCCACTGATTGCTGATCAGTGAAAGCACATGCTAAAGAGAAAACCTGCAGAGTCTTGGGCCACCATGGCACATGGTTGGGCACCATTGTTGTGGGATACTCTGAGTGCACTATATAGGGGCCACTTTATGATCACTAGTTATTTCAGTAATTCAATTCAAAAAATGAAACTGATATTATATAGATTCATTACACAGTGATATATGATATACGGAGTGGTGGCCTAGAGGTAGAGCATCTGCCCCAGAGCCGGGAGGACATGGATTCACTGCCCCCACCTGGTCAAAACAAAGACCATAAAAAAAATGTACTTTCTGCCTCCTAGCTTGTGCACAGCATTAATAAAATGGGGAAAGGAAACTTAATTGCTGAACAATGTAATGCATGCCCTCAACTGATGTGAATATAAA
Source organism: Pholidichthys leucotaenia (assembly GCA_020510985.1). Taxonomy (NCBI): domain Eukaryota; kingdom Metazoa; phylum Chordata; class Actinopteri; order Cichliformes; family Pholidichthyidae; genus Pholidichthys; species Pholidichthys leucotaenia. The sequence goes on along the minus strand of CM035843.1, from coordinate 362,121,200 downwards.
CCCGGCATGCAGCCAAAGGAATTACTGTTTTTTTTAATAGAAAAAAGTTAATGTTTAAGACCTTTTAGGTGTTTGTTAACCTTGTAGGTTAACTCCTCATTACATGCATGTCAAAACTGAATTTGTTCAAGGCACTGATGAGTTAAAGCTTCTGTAAAAATTTGAAGTCAATCTGATCAGAAATGTACAAGGTATACTGGCAACATAAAATGGACTGAAAAAAGGTACAAATTAGTTTCTCTCACCTTCCTGTGTGATACAGATGGAACCACTGCCCATCCCAACTCTGAGTGCATCCACTCCAGCATCAATCAGGTTCTTAGCCTGAGCTGCAGTCACCACTGCAACAGATAGGAGACAGACAGGTTGTTACAAGTCGAATCACAGTTCTCTTAACAAGAGCACTGAGGCGAGTGCAATATCGCCCACCTCCGTTTTCTCTGAAGATTCCAAAATGTCTCTGACAAAGAGCAGTTTTCAACTTCTACCATTAAATTGAGGCACAACCAAATTATAACAAGAATATCATTCACCAATATACAACAAAAATAATTTTATCCAACCCATAGTTGTAAGTTAGGATCCCAAGCTGAACCTGTGTAAGACGTTTAGTGACTAACTTTACTCATATATGTAGTTAGAGGGCATAAGCAAGGCCAACCTTGACATTTGATCTTTTGACCCCAAACCCACAGTCAGAGGTCAAGGTCTCACAGTGAACGTGTGCCAAGTTTGGTGACCCTAGCTTTACTTCTTCTATAATGATGGTACAAATGGGATATTAACTTTGATCTTTTGACCCCAAACCCAGTGTCAGGTCAGGGTGTAAAGCTGGATTCATACTGCACCTCTGTTGTCCGCATACGTGTAACCGGAAACCTTGTGTGACGAAATTTACGTCATCGTCTCCACTAGGGATGGGCATTCGGTGAAATTTTCTTCACCGATCGTCGGGAGAATTAATGATTAATAATCGGTTAATCATTAACATTTTTAGGTACGTAACAAGGCAGGTAGACTATATTAGAACATCAGGTGCACGGACAGCCGCACAGCTCAAATCCACCTCTCTCTCTGTTCGCTGTTGTCATGTTGGCTCGGCTCGGGAATCTCGCAAGCTGATTGGCCGAGACGTTTCACCCCGCAAGCTGATTGGCCGAGACGTTTTACCCAGCTTCTGTCCCTGCCGAGCGGCCACCCAACAAACGAAGACCGCATTCATTGCTCTATCGCTCGTGTTACTTAGTCTAGCCGCGCGGAACTTTTTGCTGTTCTCTTGTGCCATTTTGTGCGAAATAGTCTTCCCGTCGAGCCACGACGCCGCCTCCTGCAGCTTCCCTCGACGATCCTGCGCCTCTAGCACCTGAGGAGCAGTAAAGCTCTCATTAACCTGTGCAGTAAATCATTTTCATCTTGAGTTACCTATCTTGTTATAAGAATAAAAGAGTTCTAAAAACATATTTATGTACACTTTATTTACATCTACGTATGTATGTACACTTACACGTGTGTGTGTGTGTCTTCTACCGAATCTTCATGACCTTCTCAATAAAGTTTCTGAAAAAAAAAAAAAAAAAAGAATCTTCACCGACCGCCATTACTCAGCGCGCAACCACTGTTGGCGGTTTCTTCGCGTAATAAGGGTGTTCCATGGACCCTGTCGATGAGTTATATTTGTATGCTGCATTGCAGTGATTGCAGTACACCTGGTCATTTTTTAAATTGAAATGGTCCCACGCAACACTTCGCCGTAATCGCTTCATGATTTGGCAATTGCCCTACGGAAGCGCGCATGTATCAACTGAGGCACGCCAGGGTACGGCGATGGTGTAATGTTGCCCCCTGGTGCCCAAATTTTGCCATTGCATTGTTTGAGGACGGCCGTGCACTAATAACCTCGGATTGTTTAAAAAAAAAAACGGTTTGTCGACGAAAATGAACTTCCTCGGTGAAATTCTTAATGATCAATTATCGGTTAATCGGTAAATTATGCCCATCCCTAGTCTCCACCCCGCTAGTGTCCGCCGTGCTTGACCGCGGACGACCACATGCAGCCCAAATTTTGTGACTGCGCCGCCTGCCCACAATCTGAACACACTGAAAAGTGCATACGCAAGACTGAATGTCCCATTCACGAGGTGGCGATATCAGCACAGCATACCAAGACAAAGTAGACAAAAAAGACAATGAGGAAGCAGAAGATGAGAATAAACATACATGAATCATACATAAATACTTCAGCAGCATCGTCGTGGAAAAGGAGTGAAAATCGGGAAGTCAAGCAGTGGGAAGTCAAACAGCAGAAAGCAAGCAGCGTTTCTTCGTTGGTGAAAATCCTGGCGCGTCAGTGCACTGGCACTACCTATCGGGCGGGAGTGAAACTACAAATGATGGTTGTGCGCATGCATCAACCGCTTGGCCTGAGTAGATGAAAAAAGTGAGCATGAACAGCACCGCGTGCGTGCTGGGCTCGTCCAAAGCACACGCGGACCAAAGTGGACTAGAGGGGAAATGCAGCATGAATAAGGCTATAGCCATTTAAGTTTCATCTTAGGTACAACTATGGTATGGAGTTGAAAAGGTTCAACAATTTCTTTCAATAGTTATTGTGTTTAAAAGTTTAGGGAAAAACTGACCTCTGATCTCAAATCTATAACTCCTGCAAAAATCATCCAATCAGTCAAACGGCAATATGTAAAACATCAGTGTATATCAAATCCAGGTACCGCGTTTCAAAACATTTGGAACAAAACTGTAGGATGAGTTGATTTCACAAGACAGCTCCTATTCATTAACTGAGATGAAACTGGACATCATCATTCAGAGTCTATAGCTCCTGCAAAAATCATCTGATCTAAGCCAAACTGCAATGTGCCCATCAGTGAAAATCAATCCCTGGTACCAAGTTTCAAAACAATCGTAACAAAACTGTAGGAACAGTTGATTTCACCAAAGTGGGACAGACAGACGGACAGACCACTCCATAACATAATCCACATAACACAAGCCTCCTTCGGTCTTCATCCAAAGGGGTCTTTGACCAATAATGATACTATTGGTACACTCACACTGTCATCTGTACTATGATGAACCACATTTGACTCCTCAAGTCCATAGTGACAAGGGTGATTGTGCCATACCATAGGATGAACAAGCATGAACATGTCCAGCTCTGGCACAGTTGAGAGAGAAGTGTTTGAGAGAGCTGTTTAACGACTTGTCCTTGAGCAGATTTTTTTCAGACTTTAGCTTTTGGGCACTACTGTTTATTTTCTCAGCACCATTAATGATGTCGTCATGGTGAGACAGTAAAACAACAGATTAATGGGGTTAAAAAGTGAATATCTACAGTGGGGCAAAGAAGTATTTAGTCAGCTACCAATTGTGCAAGTTCTCCCACTTAAAAGATGAGAGAGGTCTCCAATTTTCATCATAGGTATACCTCAACTATGAGAGACAAAATGAGGAAAAAAAAATCCAGAAAATCACAATGAAGGATTTTTAATGAATTAATTGGTAAATTCCTCAGTAAACTAAGTATTTGGTCAATAACAAAAGTTCATCTCAATACTCTGTTATATACCCTTTGTTGGCAGTGACAGAGGTCAAATGTTTTCTGTAAGTCTTCACAAGGTTTTCGCACACTGTTGCTGGTATTTTGGCCCATTCCTCCATGCAGATCTCCTCTAGAGCAGTGATGTTTTGGGGCTGTCGCTGGGCAACATGGACTTTCAACTCCCTCCAAAGATTTTCTATGGGGTTGAGATCTGGAGACTGGCTAGGCCACTCCAGGACCTTGAAATGCTTCTTACGAAGCCACTTTTTTGTTGCCTGGGCGGTGTGTTTGGGATCATTGTCATGCTGAAAGACCCAGCCACGTTTCATCTTCAATGCCCTTGCTGATGGAAGGAGGTTTTCACTCAAAATCTCACGATACATGGCCCCATTCATTCTTTCCTTTACACGGATCAGTCGTCCTGGTCCCTTTGCAGAAAAACAGCCCCAAAGCATGATGTTTCCACCCCCATGCTTCACTGTAGGTATGGTGTTCTTTCTCTTCCAAACACGACAAGTTGAGTTTTTACAATAAAGTTCTATTTTGGTTTCATCTGACCATATGACATTCCCCCAATCCTCTTCTGGATCATCCAAATGCTCTCTAGCAAACTTCAGACGGGCCTGGACATGTACTGGCTTAAGCAGGGGGACATGTCTGACACTGCAGGATTTGAGTCCCTGGCGGCGTAGTGTGTTACTGATGGTAGCCTTTGTTACTTTGGTCCCAGCTCTCTGCAGGTCATTCACTAGATCCCCCCGTGTGGTTCTGGGATTTTTGCTCACCGTTCTCGTGATCATTTTGACCCCATGGGGTGAGCTCTTGCGTGGAGTCCCAGATCGAGGGAGATTATCAGTGGTCTTGTAGGTCTTCCATTTTCTAATAATTGCTCCCACAGTTGATTTCTTCACACCAAGCTGTTTACCTATTGCAGATTCAGTCTTCCCAGCCTGGTGCAGGTCTACAATTTTGTTTCTGGTGTCCTTTGACAGCTCTTTGGTCTTGGCCATAGTGGAGTTTGGAGTCTGACTGTTTGAGGTTGTGGTCAGGTGTCTTTTATACTGATAATGAGTTCAAACAGGTGCCATTAATACAGGTAACGAGTGGAGGACAGAGGAGCATCTTAAAGAAGTAGTTACAGGTCTGTGAGAGCCAGAAATCTTGCTTGTTTGTAGGTGACCAAATACTTATTTTACCGAGGAATTTACCAATTAAGTCATTAAAAATCCTTCAATGTGATTTTCTGGATTTTTTTTTTCTCATTTTGTCTCTCATAGTTGAGGTATACCTATGATGAAAACTGGAGACCTCTCTCATCTTTTAAGTGGGAGAACTTGCATAATTGGTGGCTGACTAAATACTTTTTTGCCCACTGTACATGTATTTTATAGTAGAAATATTTAAAATCAAATCGATTTTACTGTATTAATAAATGAAAATACCGTAAGGTAGTTTATGTTGTGATGTGGAGCTCTGACTGCTCTGTTGGCTGTGCACTGCATTATGGGACATGTTGGCTAATGTAGCGACCATTGGTTGTACTTTTCAAAATAACATTGTGGGATATTTTGAGGGCACTAAATGGTGAATTATCTTTTAAGATTTCAAACAGGACTACAAAATGGCTGATTCACTATATAGGGTGCTACGTAGGGAACGAGTGAACATTTCCTACACAGCGCACTAGCCCCGCACTAACTGGAAGTTAACTGAAGAGATTAATTCTTCGCAGTCGCTCATTTTAATGTCTAATTCAATGTATTCCACGGTGCTAATGTCCACATTGTATGACAGCGATACTCCAGCTAGCTCATTTTAACATCCAGAATTAAATGAAAAAATGACAAGCCTGACTGCATGTCTCGCTAAAGACTGTCTGGGTGGAACCATTGTTGTGCGTTTAAATTTTGCTATAACAGGAAGTGCGGTGGTGATCTTAATTTGTGTTAATATTCTTTTTAATCTGTTAACGGAACTACCATAATTACTTACTCCAATGTGTCAACATTCTCAGTGCTACTGAGTGTACTGGGCAGCCAGCATCATTCCCAAGGATTCAAAATGACTACACCAAGCATTAACAGTAAGCAGAAGCTTAGCTAAAATGTACAATTTATTGGCACTTCTGACAGAGCAAGCTCAACAGTGGCTTTCATGGTGGTTTTCTATATTTGTGAAAATAATATGCCGGACCAAACTTGTAGACAGAGGTCAGACTTTTGGGGGCGGGTCATTGACTGGGAACATCTGACCTAGGACAGCTCCTGTAACTTACAACGTGGCACAGAACGGTTGCTCAGCCTGTTCGTATTGGGTGATTACATGATACATGCTCACACCCAGAGCAATGTAGCTTCAGGGCACTGGGGGAGAGGGGAGGAGGGAGAATTGTGCTTCAGCATGTTACAGATGAACTGGTCCCGGTGTGAGTGCATTCTAAATCAATGATGCCAACAATGGAGTCAAGGATATCACAGCCATGTCCATATTGAGAAAAGTGACACAGCTGATGTATTTACTATTATTTTACACAATGAGTTTAATCATTAACAAAAAAAACCCAAAAAAAACCAAGTGTAATTATATTAAAGAATTACTATTCAACATTTATTCATTTTTGCTTGAAATCTAAATAAAGTTCAGTTACCATTGCCACCAATGACCTGTAGGTTTGGGTACTTTTCTTTAATGTATTTGATCATGTTGATCTGGAAAATGGAGTTGCCCTGAGAGGAATCCTGTTGTAGAGAAGAAATATAGCATTATGATGTGTAAAATAATTCATCTCAGACACAGAAGAACTTAATCAAATCTGTACACCAAGAATGATCAATGATAAAGTCAGTTCCCCATTTGTTATCAACTTTTAGTCCCTCCATGATTTCACGGGATGTTTTTATGATTGTTGCGGCCCAAAAAGCTTGAATTTGTGGGAACTTTTTTTAAAAAAAGCTGCTATAAAAGTTGCATTGTTTTGTGAGGTTTTTCTGTACTAAAAGTTGTGGGAAGAATTACACATTTTAAAGCAGATGCTTTGTTCCATAGTTTACTGCAAGGATATTCTATTTAACACCACAAGAAAAGCACAGGATTGTCAAAAATTTCCTATTAAACAGTTATTTGTAAATTAAGCCGAAACTTCTGCTATACAGAAAAATGTTTTTGCACAACAGCAAATGCAGACTTTAACACAATATCCATGACAACAGCTAAATTGCATTGAATGCCTGTTAAAAAGTATAGATTTGGAAATTATGGCAGCACCTTCATTTGAAAACCACAGTGGTCCCCAACCACTCAGTACCGAGCGCAGAGAAAAAAGCAATTTTCTTATTCTGTTGGTCTGTATCGTCTATCGAAGTTTGTTTTTCTGGGAAAAAATACAAAATATTCTCTCCCTTTCTGTGCCTGACTTCTACCTGTCTGTCTGTCTGCTGCGCGTCTGGACACAGTTGTACCAGGAGGAGGGGCCATCCTTGGGGATTTACCGTAGGAACGCATTGGTCCGTGTCCAGACCGGAGATTAATCTTTAAAGTAATGATTTTACTTGTAAAGATGTATAAAATGTTACAACACTGGCTGTAGTGTTAAATTTATTCGTTCGTTTGTGGTTGTATGGCATCTCTCCTCATGCACACTCCCATGACGGTGTGCTTTCAGGCAGGTGGACTTTTTTCAACCCAAACCTGGCACTTAGTACACGTGGTCAGTACAGAGACTCCAGGGGACGTCCACTGGCAGGCCGGGGGAGACAGAGGAAGGGACGTTGTGAAAAAAGTCACAGGTGAGTGCTTTTTTAAAATCACACACACTGTTTTTGCTGATGTGTTCCATTAATACTCAATGTAAACACGAAAGTGAGCGCGGTGCAGCGATGCATCTGATTGGTTAGACTGAGCATTCCAGCAGGGACAAATTTGGAGAAATTGGCTGAAGTTGATTAGGATTGGCCAAAATTGTGGGAAAGTTGCGGTGAATGGACAAAGTTGCAAGGTCATGCAAAAGATGCAACAATGGCCTGATTTCACGTGAATTAGTGCGATCACAACATCATGAAATCCTGGAGGGACTGAACTTAATTTTAGAGTTCTGAAACCACTATACATTGTAAAAATATATCTAAGTCTTTTTTTTTTTTACCAGAACAACTGCATCCACCCCACTCTGCACCAAAAGATCCAGGCGGTACTTGTCGTCACTGTGCGTGCCGATGGCAGCACCACACAGCAGCTGTTTTCGGGAATCTTTGGAGGCCAAGGGGAAGTCCCTGTTCTTCTTCAAGTCTGTACGGGCAATGATGGAAACCAGGGAGCCCTCTTCATTTACTATGGGCAATTTACCTGCAGGAGGAACCAGACAGATGAAGGTGTGTCCACAGAGTGACATCCAGGGTTCTTACACCTTTTCCAAAGTCAAATTCAAGGACTTAACCAGCACCTTCAAGGACCATTTTCAAGTTTTTCCAGTACCTTACATTTGTGGTGAATTATGCCTTAATCGCCTGTTTAAAACCAACATTTTTTTTTTTTTTAAATTGCATCAGGAAATGTTAGCCTTAGGATACTGTGTAAAGTTGGCAACACTACATCAGTGTTGTCAAGTCTCATTCTTTTGTGACTCCAAAATAAGGAATATAGTGCTAATATCATGCTGACACCGTTCAAATTTTTACACAATATGAACTCTCAAAGCAGCGCTGTCATTATGGTCAAGGCTGATTGCAGACTGAACCTATTCTAAATCTTATTCTGAGGTAAAGAAGTGTATGTGTTGAAAAAAAACTATGTGTAGCTATTGTGCCTATATTGCTCTGAGTGTTGCTATCCCTGTGCTGTTGCAATCCTGGAATTTCCCCACTGTGGGACTAATAAAGGCTTATCTTATCTTATATGCACACTCACTCCACCCCCCAGCTTTACTGCAATTAACCACAGTTAACTAGATAATTAGTTTAAAAAAAAATTAATGGTAGATTATTGCAGTTACTTTTTGAAATGGGTGCAATTATTTATTTAGTTAATAAATCTTTAATCAATTCCCAGCACTTTTCAATTTTCTGAATTTATTTTTATTACTTTCGTCAGTTTCAAGTTATTTCAGTGACCAGTGTGGGATTTTCTCTCTTTAACAGAAGGTTACCAACAAATTTGTCCATGTCTGTAAGAATAACCTGGTCCTCACCTTTCTTACTCCTCTGGAGGATTTCATTAGCTTCTTTCAGTGTCACTCCAGCGGGGGCAACAACTAGATCCTCTCGCTTTGTCATTACCTGATAAAGACAGTGGCAGTTTTTTTTTTAATGTGGTTACTGTATACATGTACTTTAAAGGTGAACTGGAGTGTATTTTCATGAAAACAAAGACATTAAAAGATACATCAACAAAATGTTCAGAAAGGTGCAGAATTAAAGCTTTTACATTCTTGGTGGGAGTGTGTGTGTGTGTGTGTGTGTGTGTGTGTGTGTGTGTGTGTGTGTGTGTGTGTGTGTGTGTACACAGTGGTATGAAAAAGTGTTTGCCCCCTTCCTGATTTCTCATTTTTTTGGTATGTTTGTCACACTTAAATGTTTCAGATCATCAAACAAATTTAAATATTAGACAAAGTATTGGGCTGCACGGTGGCGCAGTGGTTTAGCACTGTGGCAGCACAGTTTTACCCTCGGCCGGGGGATCGCGGGGATCATGAGATCGTGGGTTCGATCCCAGCCCCCGACCAACAGTGAGCTGTGTGGAGTTTGCATGTTCTCCCCGTGTTGCGCGGGTTTACTCCGGGATTTCTCCGGTTTCCTCCCGCACACCAAAAACATGTAGGTTTAGGGCGCTCGCGCACGCAGCGACCAGCAGCCAGTGGCTTGTCACCAGACTGCAAACCAAGTCTACCTACGGGTACAAATAAGTAACAAAAAAAAAAAAAAAAAAAAAAAAAAAAAAAAAAAGATAACACAAGAAAACACAAAATGCAGTTTTTAAATTGTTTATTATTAAGGGGAAAAAAAATCCAAACCTACATGGCCCTGTGTGAAAAAATGATTGCCCCCTAAACCTAATAACTGGTTGGGCCACCCTTAGCAGCAACAACTGCAATCAAGCGTTTGCGATAACTGGTAATGAGTCTTTTACAGCGCTGTGGAAGAATTTTTTGCCCACTCATCTTTGCAGAATTGTTGTAATTCAGCCACACTGGAGGGTTTTTGAGCATGAACCACCTTGTTAAGGTCATGCCACAGCATCTCAATCGGATTCAGGTCAGGATTTTGACGAGGCCACTCCAAGGGCTTCATTTTGTTTTTCTTAAGCCATTCAGAGGTGGACTTGCTGGTGTCAAAATCAGGAAGGGGGCAACCACTTTTTCACACCACTGTAAGATAAAGAGACTCAAATGTACATGTACTAAAATCAAATGCTAAAATTTTGAGAGAAGTTTCAAATTTAGGAAACCATGAAGTTATGATAAAAAAAGGTCTCAAATTTTAAGCAAAGCTGCAAATTTATGACAAAAAATACAAAATTACATGAAAAAGGTTCAAATTTAAAAGTCACATTACCAAAAAAAACAACAACAAAAAAAACAAAACACAGAGACTCTGCACTGGGGGAAAATAAACCATACAGAATATTCAAATATTTGCTCTAGATTGCTCCCAAATATTTAAAGCCCAAATCTGGGATTTCGGACAAATGCACCTTACCTCACTCAGTGGAAGGTTGTGATCCTCCGGCTTCAGAAAATCAATGTCTCTGGATGAAATGATTCCCACCAGTTTTCCTCCCATTTTACCACTGTCCGTGATGGGGATGCCACAGAAACCATAGCGGGCCTTGGCCTGGAAGACGTCCCGCACCCGGTCGTTTGGGCTCATCACTACGGGGTCTGTAATGAAGCCTTGCTCATAGCGCTGGTAGAAGAATAGACAAGGAAGGGGTAAGGATAAGCAGGGATTGGGATGTGGAAACTATGGAGAAGGTGCAGAAAAAGGAGCATTCAAGGCAATAAAATCACTGCCTACATTCTATGGCTGGGAAAAAAGGAATGCAAAACCGACAAGAAAATAAGCACAAAAAATGAGGAAGACAAAGATAAACCTACAACGCGAAGAACAAAAAATGGTTCTGACAGAAAATATGAATGGATGGATGAAATGAAAGAACAGCCAACAACAAAACTCATCCCTACCTTGACTTTGCGAACTTCATTAGCCTGAAACTCTGGAGTGCAGTTGTGGTGGATGAAGCCGATTCCACCTGTTAGCTGGGAGGAAAAGAGAGATCCATGTATGTGTGAGATTCCGTGTCCAAATATTAAAGGTCCCCTTAACTGCACTTTTTTCTACATGTTGACAGTTCAACAGGTCTTAATGAAATGTTTGTGATGCGCTTTGGTCATTATTCAACTTTTGCAGCATCACTGTGTATCATCTTTTGCAGCCTTCCCTAGAATGGCTTGCTTCAGTGCTTATTTCTTTATCACTGTATCAGCCCCCCCTTCCCCCAGAGCTAGGCTAAGACTGTAGTGTGTTATCCAATTCTACACTTGAAATGACTTCATATGGCATAAAATGTAATCTGCATTCTTGATAGAGAAAGTTGAAAATATTTACAGTAACAATAATAAATTAATAATAATATAAATAATAATTTAGCCCAGAGGGCATGACATCCATGATTTTGAAAACAGTTTGATTTTGGTCATCTACGCCCTGCAGGATGAAACCATCAGTATCTCTCCTGCCAGAAGCCCAACAAAGGAAGAGAGGTGTTCACACCCAGCTGAGAAGACAACCCTTCAGACCCCTGCTACCTTCCATCATCCTGGCCAACGTGGGGTCCCTCCAAAACAAAGTGGACATACTCCATACCAAATGCCTGGCGGAAAGGTCCCACAAAGAAGCCGGCATCCTAGCCCTGACAGAGACCTGGATGGAGGCGATTGTTCTTGATACCAAGGTACATCTTGACAACTTTACCATCTTCAGGGCAGACCGGACAAGGGACTCGGGCAAAGAGCGTGGTGGAGTCTGCATGTATGTCAACAACAGATGGTGTAATAACAGTAAGGTTCAAGACCAAGTATGTACACCAAACCTGGAAATGTGGACACTGTCCATGCGACCCTTCTACCTCCCAAGGGAATCCCCTACCTTCTTCATCAGCTGTGTTTACATCCCACTCGGTGTGAATGTCAAGGCGGCAGCTGAGCTAGATGCTAACACGGCTAATAACATGCAGGGGAAATATCCCAGTGCCCTGGTGTTTATTATAGGCGACTTCAACAGCTGCAAGCTCGACGGCTCACTACCCTCTTTTCAACATCCATCCATCCATCTTCTATCACTTAATCCTTTTCGGGTCGCTGGGGGGGGGGGGGGCGGGCAGGCAGGGTACACCCCAAAGCATTTCTGGTCGCTGGGGGGGGGGGGGGGGGGGCAGGCAGGGTACACCCCAAAGCATCTTTGAGCGACAGGCAGGGTACATCCTGGACAGATCACCAGTCTATCGCAGGGCCAACACAGACATCGAGGTAGGCATCATAGGACACTACATCATAGGAGCCTATATGATGGCATCGCCTATATGACGGCATCGCGAGTCCTATGTAGCCTGAGATCATAGGATCGTCATGGGACAGCATGCAGACATCATAGGACACTACATCATAGGTAGCCAGTCCTATTGCCTATATGACATCATTGCGAGTCCTATGTGGTCTATATGACATCATAAAGACATCAAGGCAGGCATCATAGAACACTACATCATAGGCAGCCAGTCCTATTGCCTATATGATGGGATCGCCTATATGACATCATCGCGAGTCCTATGTGGCCTGAGATCATAGGATCATCATAGGACATCAGGCAGACATCAGAGGCCGTTCTATGATCGTGGCAGACAGACACACAGATTTCTTAAATTTATAGACTGATGACGACATGTTCTCCCCGTGTCTGCGTGGGTTTACTCCGGGATTTCTCCGGTTTCCTCCCACATGCCAAAAATCTGCAAGTTGGGTTAATTGGCATCAAACAGGGGATTCTAAATTGTCCTTAGGTATGACTGCGAGAGTGAATGGTTGTCTGTCTCTCTGTGTTGGCCCTGTGATGGACTGGCGAACTGTCCAGGGTGTACCCTGCCACTTGCCCAAAGACGCTGGGATAGGCTCCAGCCCCCCGTGACCCGAAGAGGATTAAGCAGAAGAAGATGGATGGATGATGATGATGATAGTCGGAAGGGCACTGAAAGCTGCCTCAGACAGGTACGTAGTGCAAAAGGAAGAATGACCCTCTTGATTGCGTGTTTGGCCAGTGTAGGAGCAACGGTGTGTCCTTTGATCATCCAAAATTTTTGTATCCATTTTCCTGGAAATATTTTTTTGACACTGAATCAGATTGAAGATCACAGCCCATCTTCACAGCCCAAGTATTCAACATCCTTGTGATTGGAAATGTAGGGGTCCATCACCCATGCGTCCTTGGATAAATATTCAGTGATGTCAGCAAAGCGACTCCTCATCTTGTCACACAGCAGGTTCATGTGGCGAGTGAAGTCCGTGCGTAAAGACGCATGCACGGTGCCACCGGACTGCTTCTGCAGAAGTGGAAACTGCTGCAACTCCCCTTTTGACATTTTAGCGACCCTGTACTCCAGTTTTCGCACAAAGGCGTCCAGTGCGTCTTTGCATTGTAGGATGTTTGATTCAGGTCCCTGCATCCACTTGTTTGTTTCATTGAAAAGAGCGAATGTGTCTGCCAGGTATGCCGCTTGGGTCCAAAACGTGTCTGTCAGCTGCTCATAAAGTGGACGATTGTGGTCATGCAAGAATTTTTTAACTTTGTCTTGCAATTCAATAAAACGGACAAGCACATGTCCCCTTGACAACCATCGTACTTCAGTGTGGAGCAGTAATGTTTGGTACGCCTTGTCCTCGTATAGTAGTGCAAAAAGTCGCTTATAAGCAGGGCGTGCTTTAATAAAGTTCACGATTTTGACAACAGTTGACAGGGTGTTACTGAGGTCTTCTGAAAGTTTTTTACCTGCCAATGCTTGGTGGTGGAGCATGCAATGAAAAATTACGCATTCCAGAGCCTTTTCTTTCAGCCGTGTGTTGAATCCTTTATTTTTTTCCCCATCATCGCTGCGGCTCCGTCAGTGCAGCACACCACCAGGTTCTCATAGGGCAGACTGTGGGATGTGAAATATGAATCCACAGCCATGAAAATATCTGCGCCTGCTGTCGTCGTTGCTAGATTTGTTGACATAAGAATGTCTTGTTTTAAGTCGCCATCATCAATATACTGACAATACACAATTAACAGAGCCTCGTCTGTCACCATAGTCGTCTCATCCAGTTGAATGGAGAAGGGAATCCTCCCTAAGTTTCTTGTGCAGCTGGTTTTGGCAATCTGCAGCCATTTTATCGATTGGTTAGCACTGTCGCCTTACAGCTAGAAGGTTCCAGCCTTTCTGTGTGGATTTTGCACGTTCTCCCTGTACTGCGTCGGTTTACTTCGGGGGCTCCGGTTACCTCCCACAATCCAAAGACATGCATGTTAGGTTAACTGGTTGTTCTAAATTGTCCCTAGATATCTGTCTCCTATAGGCCCTTAGAGTAGAGGGTTAGTGCTAGTGAAGTACTTTGAGTGGTCTTTGAGACTAGAAAAGCGCTATATAAGTACTGTAGTCTTTGATAGTATTGTCAGAGAGGGGCACAGTTTTGACTTTATCAACTGCTTGTGCTCCACACATTTTCTCCACAATTTTTAGGCATGCAGGCTTGATCAGCTGCTCACCAATACTGTGAGGCTTTTTTGCCTTCACAATGAGCAGCGCACAGTCGAATGATGCTTCAGTGGCTCTTAGTAAATCACTACTTGCCTGTTCAAAGGATTTTCTGATATCCCCGTGTCTCCTTGAAAGCGCCAGGTGCCGTTTCCTCTCAAAAAAAATCCCGATTTGCATCAATGGTCTCTCGGTGTTGAGTTCCTGATGCCGTCTCAGTTTGCTGGGCTTCATGCTGTCATTAGCTAGCTTTTCACCACAAATAACACATTCTGGCAGAAAACAGTCTTGTGCTTCTATAAATCCATAGTTCAGGTAACTGTCAATATATCGTCTTTTTTTCTTTTTTAACTCCACGGGGTCCTTCGCACATTTACTGCATGTTTCTCAGCCATTGTGGAGGATGGAATCAGACGAGACAGCAAGCTGCATGACACAGAACTTTATTTCTCCTCCAACACAGAATAGAACAGAATAACCCTGAGTGCCTGAACAAACTCCTTTATACACTTTTATTCCCGCCTCCGGCACACAGGGAAAGCACATTAATATACATACTGAAAGACATGTACACACATTAACATTACATTGACACACACGTCACAGAGCAGGTCTTGCAATAATGCATTCACACCCCTGCATCCTCAGATGCGAACCTGGCGCTGCGGGGGTGAAAGGCGCGTCTTTGTTTGTTTCACTCCTCTCACCTTTTCTCCATTAGCATCTCTATCTTCTCCCCCACCAACCCCCTGTACTGGGTGGAGTGCCATGCGTTTTGTGTCCACCACACTGTCCTCTTTCTTTATTTGATGCCATTCATGCATTTTTTTTTTTTTTACCCACGCATTTCATGACCTCAAAACAGACGGAGCTCTGTGCTCCTCCTGTGGGCTCAGGCGCCCCCCCCCCCCCAAGGTTAGGAAGCACTGATTTAGAGTATGGATTAGTTCCTTATAATTATTTCCAGAATAAAATATATTAGTATCATCAGCAAATAATATTGTTTTTAATAATTTAGAAACTTGGAATATATCATTTATATGTATGTTTAAATAATTCGGGGCCCAATACTGACCCCTGGGACCTTTGACCTTGCAATCCCAAAAAACAGTCACACTTCAGGTACCTGTGTACCAAGTTTGGTGACCCTAACTCTACTCTTTGTACAGTAATTAGGCATAAGGGATGTTAATCTTGACCTGTGACCCCAAATAGTCTCATAGTCAGAGGTCAGGATTCCAAGGTGAACCTGTGTACCAGATTTGGTGGCCCTAGCTTTACTCATTTTACAGTAATAGTGCAAATGGAATGCTAACCTTGACCGTTAACCTTTTGACCCCAAACCCATATTCAGAGGTCAGGATCCCAAGTTGAACTTGTGTACCAGGTTTGGTGGCCCTAGCTTAACTTGTTGTACAGTAATAAGGCATAAGGGATGTTAACCTTGACCTCTGACCCCAAATCCACAGTCAGAGGTCAGGATCCCAAGGTGAACCTGTGCAGCAAGTTTGGTGACCCTAGCTTTCTTTGTTGTTGAGATATAGTTTATAAGCCATTATGATGTTGACCTTTGACCTTGGGATCCCAAAACCAAAGTACACCTTCAGGGTCACAGGGTGAACCTCTGTACCAGGTTTGGTGACCCTAGCTTTATGCATTGTATAGTAATAAGGCATAGGGAATGTTAACTTTAACTTTTGACCCGAAACCCAAAGTCAGAGTTCAGGATCCCAAGGTGAACCTGTATACCAGGTTTGGTTGCCCTAACTTTACTCATTTTATAGTAATATTCAAAGTAGCATTTATCAGTACAACTGCAATGTTAACTTTGAACTTTGACCTCTGACCCAAAACCCATAGTTAGGATAGGGTGTAAATCATCCAAAATGTGCATTAGATACAACTACTGTATCGATTTGAAAAGCCTACATCATTTCTTTCAGTAGTTATTGTGTTTAGAAGATTTAGGGAAACCTGATCTGACCTTTGACCTCAAGGTCATCCGATGAGAGTGAAATTGCAATATGCGCTTCACCAGAGTATATCAAACCATGGTACCAAGTTTCAAAACAATTGTAACAAAACTGTAGGAGTCGTCGATTTCATGAGACATGAAGTGAGGTGAAATAAGAGGTCATAGGTCAGGGGCTACAATTCCTGCAAAAATCATCTGATCAGAACCAAACTGCAATATGTGCATCCTCAGTGTATATCAAACCATGGCACCAAGTTTCAAAACAATCAGAACAAAACTGTAGGAAGACTTGATTTCACAAAAGTGGGATAGACAGATAGACGAACCCATAACATAATCCCCCTTCGACCTTCGCCCAATGGGCTCTTCGACCCCTTTGGACTTCGTCCGGCGGGGGATAAAAAGTGCAATGAGTGCAGTCATTTAAAATGAGATGAGCCCCAGTTCACCCCAACCTCCCTCTTTCATCATTTATGGTGCTGCTAATGTTAGCTGGCTAGTTCCTAGCCCGGGTAGTGAACACATCCTTAGCAAACTAATATAAATTTGTCTGAAAGAATGAATGAAATAACCAATCACTGGTGGACAGAGGGTGTGTGATTTCAGTGGTAGATAGGATATGACTAGTCTCTGGAGAACAACAAACCACAGAAACAATCGTGAATGAACAACTGCTAACAGTGGCTAGCTGCCTTTGGTCAGAGTATAATAAACTATAGTAAAATAAGATAAGGTAAGATAAGATAAGCCTTTATTAGTCCCACAATGGGGAAATTCCAGGATTGCAACAGCACAGGGACAGCAACACTCAGAGCAACAATCAGAAGACAAGAAAAAACAAGAGCAGCGAGTATACATATGTACATATAAATATATAAATATATAAACACACACAGTGCGAAGCATTGTAGCTAGATGGAATAAATATATACACTACCGTTCAAAAGTTTGAGGTCACTTAGAAATTTCCTTATTTTTGAAAGAAAAACACTTTTTTTCAATGAAGATAACTTTAAACTAATCAGAAATACACTCTATACATTGCTAATGCGGTAAATGACTATTCTAGCTGCAAATGTCTGGTTTTTGTTGCAATATCTACATAGGTGTATAGAGGCCCATTTCCAGCAACTATCACTCCAGTGTTCTAATGGTACAATGTGTTTGCTCATTGCTTCAGAAGGCTAATGGATGATTAGAAAACCCTTGTGCAATCATGTTAGGTCTGCAATGCTGTAATTGCTGCAAATGGAGGATTCTTTGACGAAAGCAAAGTTTGAAGGAAAAAATTATTATTTCAAATACAAATCATTATTTCTAACCTTGTCAATGTCTTGACTATATTTTCTATTCCTTTTACAACTCATGGTGGTAAATAAGTGTGACTTTTCATGGAAAACACAAAATAATTGTCTGGGTGACCCCAAACTTTTGAACGGTAGTGTAAATATATAAACACAGTGTGGAGCACTGTAGCTAGATGGAATAAATATATAAATATATAAACACACACAGTGCGGAGCATTGTAGCTAGATGGAATGAACAGCATAACCGTCTACCTAGTTATCCTACATGGTATGATTATGTACCCATACATATTGTCACCCTCCGTAGCGACCAGTATTTTCCTAGTTGTATACCAGAGGGGACCATTGTGTAAGTCTATTGCGTCTTTTGCATTCAATACTAGTAGGTTGTCACATTTTTTTTTTTTGCTATCTCTGCGAGCAGCCCTGCTTAGGTTATACAGTCTGACAGCCGTAGGTAGGAAGGACCTGCGAAACCTCTCGGTTGTGCACCTAGAATGATGTAGTCTGCTGCTAAATGAGCTCCTCAGTGCGTTCAGTATGTCCTGCATAGGGTGGGACTCGGACTCCAGCAGAGATGACAGTTTAGCCACCATCCTTCTCTCTCCTATCTCCTCCACTGGCGTTGCCCCAGGACAGAGCTAGCTTTCTTGATCAGTTTATTCAGTCTCTTCCTATCGGCTGCTGTAACGCCACTGCCCCAGCAGACCACTCCAAAAGTGATGGCTGATGCCACCACCGTGTCGTAGAATGTTTTCAGCAGCGCCCCTAGTACACCAAAAGACCTGAGTCTCCTCAGCAGGAACAGCCTGCGCTGTCCCTTCTTGTAGAGTGCGTCAGTATTGTGTGACCAGTCTAGTTTATTGTTCAGATGAACACCCAGGTACTTATAGGATGTCACCATCTCGATGTCCGTTCCCTGTATATTTACTGGTGCTGTGAGGGGTTGTCCTTGCCTGCGGCAAAATAAGCTAATATAACATCTAAGAAAGACATATATGGTCAAGTTTTGGTAGATGAACAGGATTCCAGTGGGAGTGGATAGTATTTGCAGAAAATAGTGATCAAAATTGGCAGATGAACTAATGACTGGCAGCCTGACTGCCAACTTCTCCCTGGTGAGAGGAACTCTACTGTTAGACAGACCAACTCCAACTGCCTGGCCAAGCTAATGTTAACAGTTCAATCTACCTTCACAGTGAAAATGTAAAAATAATCCAGAATTAAGATAAGATAAGATAAGATAAGATAAGCCTTTATTAGTCCCACAACGGGGAAATTCCAGGATTGCAACAGCACAGGGATAGCAACACTCAGAGCAACAATCAGAAGGCAAGAAAAAAAAAAAAAAAAACAAGCAAGCAAGAGCAGCTAATATACATATGTACGTATTACTATAAAATATATATATATACACACACACACAGACACACAGTGCAGAGCATTGTAGCTGGATGGAATAAATATATGAATATATGAACACACAGTGCAGAGCATTGTAGCTAGATGGAATAAATATGTAAATATATAAACACCCACAGTACGGAGCATTGCAGCTAGGTGGAATAAATATGCAAGTATATAAACACACACAGTGCGGAGCAATGTAGCTAGATGGAATAATATGTAGATATATAAATATATAAACACACCGTGCTGAGCATTGTAGCTAGATGGAATAAATGTGTAAATATATAAACACACACAGTGCAGAGCATTGTTGCTAGATGGAATGAAACAGCATAACCGTCTACTTAGTTATCCTACATGCTATCCTACATTAGGACTGTGCGATATGACGATATATATTGAATGATGATATAAAAATGTCTATTGTTTCATAGAACACACCATCGTTTATATTGTGATTTAAAATGCACATACTCCCATTTCTTCAGTAAAGCTCCTCATGCCCTGCCTGTCAGCACCCCACCTCTTCCCTGCAGTGTGTGCAGCAGAACAGGTATGTGGTGGGTGGCTAGGCTTCAGTCCGGTGGTTGCCAACTTCAAATTACTGGTTTGATCAAATAGCTGCTACTCCTGTTTGCCAGGGATGTGGGACTGTTTTCCATTGTGTTTCGTCAGAGAGGATAGTCCACTAACCTCAATTTAATAGGAGGCAAGTAACGTTAACACCATGTCTAATTATAAAGCAGCAAATGCTAAATGATGATGCTAAGTTATGCTATTTAGAAACATTACATTGTATCAGACCATCATGTCTTTTGTTTAATTTACTGCTCAGTTTCTTAGTTTTGTCTGAAAAAAAATGATTAAAACTGTAAAAGTACATGATGGTGGCACATACACGCAAAATAAATACTAAATAAAACTGGCCGGAGGAGCAAGTTGGCTCTTACTGTAATTTATTTGATTTCTAATAATTTTAATTAGTCAAGTAGCGATACTGAATAAAGTTAAAGTCATCACATGTATTTTATTACATTACCTTTTGCGTCTTTGATTGTCAGATCATGACCAATCAAATATTTTTACGAAGCCACCTTATTCCTGGGGGTGCCACTGTAGGAGCGATTATGGACGGAACTTCCGGTTTCAGCTGACCCAGTGTAAAATCAGTCAGTTTGAGTGGAGTCACAGGGGCATTTAAAATAGCGTTTTTAAAAGTTTTTCAAATTAATTTTAATGTATAGTCCACATACATGTTTTCCACTCAAGTGGCAGCTAATTTCAGCACTTGTGGTTTTTAGTATTTTTTAATGTTTAGTTGTGTGATGCTCCTCAGAGATAAGCACAGCTCAATCTGTGGCTTCTATAGCAATGAGTAGATCAAGCACTGAAAACTAAAGGATTGTTCGTGAGATTGGTGGGATAGACACAGGACAGACACCAAGACAAGAGCCAGGTATGTTTTCCCTTGTATGAATGTCACAGATCTGACGTTTTACCCCAAATTTAAAACGCCCAAGCACGGAGTTGAATGTGCGTCGTGCCATTACGAGCTCTACAGGCACGAGAAGTCACAAATCATGACTTTCTTTTTTTGCTAGAGGCAAAGTCCCAGGAAACCCCCAAGTGTCTGGTATCATTTTAAAGCTTAGAAATTGTACTTTCTAAAAATACCTATGTTTTTGCAGAAGACATAACTCCCGACCAATCAAACGCAAGTTTTCAACCTAGCTAAAATATTGTTTACACCGTTAGCATCTTAGCAGCGGCGCTAATGGAGCTACTGTGTACAAGGCCACTTTTTAAGGTCATCTTTCCATCCCTTGATAGTCGTGGGAAGTGGTATGATTATGTTACTGTTTTGAGGTGCAAGAGGCCATGTTCCCGCATTTCTGATGCCAAAGTCATTTTTTTTTTAAAAGAAAAAGTGTCCCGTTTCAATGACAACCATATGTTCTAAACTAGTATTGGAAGTTGCTACCATAATTCACTAAGGCATCATGGGGCCTAGGAATAAGGTGGAGAAGCAAACAGGTTAATTCAGGCCAGAATGGCAGTCTTTAGGTCTACACTTAAAATTTTCACTGATTTAAACTAACAGCTAATTTCTATCTGCAGATGGCAGCAATGGGCAATTTTCTCATTTTCAGATATTTTTTTGATGTTATGTGTTTGTTTTTTGGTTTTTTTTGCTATTCTCCTCTGGCTCAGGAAATATTTAACTTATTGAAGTTTACTTTTTATTCATATGATATGATTTAGAAGAAAAACCTCAAATTAATGAGAATCAAGTCTCAAATGCACATTAAAAAAAACTATTTTATAACACTGCAAAATTATGAGGGGAAAAGGTGCATGTAAAAAAAGTAAAAAAAGAGATAGTCCTTTTTATGTGATTATTTAAACTGTAGAATTTAGAGAAAATGCATATCGTGATATATATCATTATCATGATATAAGATTAGTTATATCGTGATATGAAATTCTGGTCTTATCTCACAGCCCTATCCAGAATGGTACAAAATATATTATCGACTCTGGATTAGTGAATTAGGTGGGAACAGGGATGTCTAATAGGGTGACACAAATGTGTAAAGACAAAAAAAAAAAAAATCAACAGCAAAAAAACAGACACACTTGGTAAGCCAACTCCATAGTAGCACTGTTGGCTTTGAAGCCAATGCCTTCAGCTTGGAAACACTTGGGTGGGGACTGAATCATTACAGCCAACAGCATGGCAATAGGCTGTAACTTAAGGCCAGATCATTTGTTAGTGACAAAGAGAAATGGAACCTGGAAGACCAAAGCTGGCTTCTGACCATTCTGCCGAAATGTTAGTACAATCATTTCGAAATGACGACAGATTTTAGTATTTCCCACTGTAGTCAGACCCAATGATTAATTTTAGAAAGTTAACCACCACACACCCAGAGTTTCAGTGAATGGGACCTTTAATGTAGAACAAACATTAAAACAATCCAAGGTTTGTTATACTCACCGCCATAGGTATGGCCATGTTGGCCTCTGTAACGGTGTCCATTGGGGAGGAGACAAAAGGAGTCTTCAGGGTGATTTGTTTGGTCAACGCTGATGTCAGGTCCTGGGTATGACATACCATATTAGAATCCTTTTTCAGGCTTTTATGCTTCATGTCACAGTAAATGGTAAAATGGTAAATGGCATTCACTTAGAGGAACACTTGTGAATATTTGTGCACTTCTGTTTCATGGTCTTGGTACTCTGTCATGCTTACTGAGGCAATGAAATGTATTTCTGATCCTAAGAATAAGTGAACTAATTCCCTGCAACATAATCCATTATATGTACAGCACAGGAGGCTGGTTCATTCAGCAGTGTTTCCCCTACCATTATATTGGTAATGCCAATATATCAGAGTGTCAAGTTAATTTTATTTTTCTAAAGAGTGTCATATCACAGCAGAAGCCATTTTAAGATGCATTCACTATAGAACAAGTCTTTACCTTGTCCTTTTATTAAACAAACTAAATATCCTTATGTTATTTATCTTATTTACACGACAGCATCTCATTTCTGTCTCTTCTCTCTGCGCTCTGTCATGCAGCAGGGCGGAACTTCGCTGTGCATAAACACAGACACGTGTGCGCGCACACAGTCACGTGCGCACCAGGGCTTCACATTAACACCCACCAACGGCAGGTAGATTTCAGCGGTGGCCAGTAAGACAGCCACTCCCACTAGCCACTTTGGCTGGTTGCAGTTTATTGAAATGGCAATTTTAATAATAAACCTCAGCATTGTGACACTAGGAAAGTACAACTCCCAATTTTATTAACGATAAAAACACTTTAAGCCAATCAAAAAACACCCAACCATTACAGTCATCTGTTTTGACAGCAGGGCTGAAATAAATGACAGAGGCTGGGGACATTTATCAGGATCCGAGTGCGCAATAGGTGGGGGAGGAGAAATGATCATAGATTGCATTTGGATGCATAAAGCGACCCTGTGAAACAGCTCAGATAGGAGGTTTTGCATTTCAGCCATCGATATGTCAAATTATCCTTTAGAGCTACGCAATCACGGCAACATTATAGTATAATTTTTTTAAGCATTAAATCATCAGTATTCTCTTTTTCTGGTCAAATTTGTTGCTTTTCACTTGCTTGTTTTGTTTGTGGTGCGCTCTGGTGACTGGTTGTGATGCCGTATTATCCAAAGAATCAATCCCAAGCCCTGCCCACACTTCTAGAAGCCAGAGCATGAAGAAAGCGGTGGCTAAATTTTTATTGATAAAAACTACATATTTTCACTGAGCAACACCATACTTGGGGATGCACACCCTTGTAACCTCAGCAAAGCACTTATAAAATCTGAGGTCAGTCTGACGAACGGTTTGGGAATTATCTGAGGAACACACACAGACACACACACTGACAGACACACAGACAGAGATTTGCGTGCATTTATAGATAGTTATTCATTTGAACTTACCACTTGGTCGGCGGTGAAGTCAATGTAGCCCGGCAGAATCAGGAAGTCACTGAAAAGGAAAGACAAAAGATTAAGCTGGATTCATGTTACATTTCTGCTCTGGTCTACTGAGACACATGTCCGCTTTGGACAAAGCCAGTGCACATGTGGTTGTGTATATACTTAATTTTTGTGATCTACCAAGCCAAGCCGTTGACGCATGTGCACAACTGTCATTTATAGTTTCACCTCAGTCCTATGAATAGCGCAAATGCGCCAACATGCCAGTTTGTTCGCCAGCTATATAAAAGTGAAGAAATGCAAAATTGCCTACATTTCTTGTAGCAACAATGGCATTCTTTCAAGGAAAAGGAGGAATTATTATTTTTCAATGCTCTTCTCTATTCAAGCTGCTGCAAAACAATTCATGTATGTTTATTCTCGTCTTCTGCTTCGTCTTCTTCATCTACTTTGACTTTGGATGCTGTGTCGGTAGCGCCACCTCGTGAATGGAAGGTTTAAAGGTCTGATGACACGTTTTTAACATTTTTTAGCATGTTGTGTAAACCCAAAAGTCATTGCCGATGATCAATATAATATTTACAACCACGCCTGCATAAAGTAGGTATCAAAAAAATGCAGCTGCTGACTGGACTGTGGTGCCACCCACCGAATTAAGGGCGGCACCCCCATGACGTAAGTGACAGAACGGATACTGGTGTTGACTGGAATGACAGCAGCTTTGTAGCTCAGTTTCTCTGGTTTCTTGTTTTAATTTTACAGCTATGCCTTCGCATTGTGTCGCAGGCTTGGATAAACAGCAGGCCGTGAAAGACCACATCACACGCTTCAACTACAACTGTCGGTACGGTGGCGCAGTGGTTAGCACTGCAGCAGCACAGCAACTCACCCTTGGCCATGGGATCCCTGGTTCGATCCCAGCCCCTGACCAACAGTGATCTGTGTGGAGTTTGCATGTTCTCCCCGTATCTGCGTGGGTTTACTCCGGGATTTCTCCGGTTTCCTCCCACAGGCCAAAAACATGCAGGTTAGGTTAACTGGTGACTCTAAAGTGGCCCTAGGTTGGCTGCTTCATCCATCCAGGTGGATGCCCTCAATTTCCCCT
Source organism: Pholidichthys leucotaenia (assembly GCA_020510985.1). Lineage (NCBI taxonomy): Eukaryota > Metazoa > Chordata > Actinopteri > Cichliformes > Pholidichthyidae > Pholidichthys > Pholidichthys leucotaenia. The sequence continues at coordinate 362,096,597 of CM035843.1, read as the reverse complement.
CTGGGGATCAATAAAGTATACAAAATAAAATTTAAAAAAAAACTGCATGAAAAAAAGCCTGCTTGACTTAGAACTGCACAGACCAACCTATTCTGTCATATTGTATTATGTGTTGAAAAATTAGATGAAGTCAAAAACGTGTCATCAGACCTTTAAACTCCACTTGGGGCAAGAGCATGTCCCCAACACAGAGAGGACAATCCACCTTTTTCCAGCTGAGCACCATGGACTCTGACTTGGAGGTGCTGATTCACATCCCTGCCACTTCACACTCAGTAGCAAACCATCCCAGCAACACCTGTAGGTCATGGCTCGATGAAGCCAACAGGATGACATCATCTCCAAACAGCAGAGACGAGATCCTATGGTCACCAAGCATGACACCCTCCAATCCTTGGCGGTAGGACTCGGCTCTCCAGTACCTTGGCATAGACCTTCCCAGGGAGACTGAGAAGTGTGATCCCCCTAAAGTTGGAACACACCCTCTGGTCCCTCTTTTAAAAAAGAGGAACCACCACCCCGGTTTGCCATGCCAAAGGTATTGTCCCCGACCTCCACACAATGTTGCAGAGGTGTGTCAGCCATGACAGCCCTACAACATCCAGAGTCTTGAGGTACTCGGGGTGAATCTCGTCCACCCCTGGGGGGTGGCCATCAAAGAGTTTTTTGACCACTTCGGTGACCTCAGCCCCTGTGATGGGTGAGTTGTCCAACTTGTCCTCAAGCCCTGCTTCTTCTGTGGAAGGCGTGTCAGTGGGATTGAGGAGATCCTCGAAGTATTCCTTCCACCGCCCAATGGTGTCCCCAGTCAAAGTCAGCAGCGCCCCATCCTCCCCATACAACAGTGTGGGCAGAGAGCTGCTTCCCCCTCCTGAGTCACCCGACAGTTTGCCAGGATCTCTTCGAGGCTAGTTCCATGGCCTCAAACTACTCCCACACCCGAGTTTTTGCTTCAGCAACCACCCGAGCTGCACTCCGAACGCTGGAGGGTGACCAAACCTACACACACTGTGTAAAAGCTGTTAGGAGTTGTGATATGCTGAAAAGGAAAATTTTCAAAATTTATTTCACTGGTGTAGAATTCCATTTTTGAAACACAAGTTTTCAAGATAAGAAAAAAGCAATTATTAACCTCAGCCTACTTTTTTCATTTAACAGTATGTTATTGCAAATCAGTTGATGCAATTTTTTAAAAATATAACCCCCAGAAGAGCAACACACTGTACTCTGCTTTCAAGCTTATCTCAGCATTTTTCGCAGTGCAGTAGACTTTTTTTTTGAGATTACTGGTTTTTTGTACTGAACTGAGAGCCAGATGCAAACCAAAAATCGTTTTGAATCGAAGAATTGATTCTGAATCAAATTGCAACCCCAAAAATCGGAATAGAATTTAATAGTGTGACTTCTCAAGATTCACAGCCCTACAATATACTACTTTGGGCAAAACGCATTGGTTGTTGAGGTGGTTTTAGAGCTGCCGGAGTGAGTCTTTAAGTATGCACGGATCTATGAATATTCTTATTCGTGGCCTGCGGGGCTTGCACATGATTGGTCGCTGCACTCCCCGACCCGCAGGGCTTGCACGTGATTGGTCACCACAACTCCTGGCTGCTAGTTTGTTCACGATGCTTCCGGACGTTAAGGTTTTGCCTATATCATCAAAAGTAAAAAACAAAACATTTTTCTGAAAATGGCCAAGGCAAGAAATAAATGTGTAGTTGCCAATTATGTGTTTACTTTTTACTAGCAACCAGTCCCCCATCCACTGGCGAATAAGCAGGTAGGGGACCCGATTTGAATGCCAGCAAAGTGAGCTGAGAGCAGTTCAATTTGAATGTCTCGCACAGCCACATTCAAATCCCCACCACCACCACCTCTCTACTGCTACCCCAACTTGCTTTGCCTCAATCCTGCTGCTCCTCAGCTACTCCCTCTTCCCCCAAGGTAGCCAAGAGTATCCCTCTGATTCGTTAATGTTATAACCAACCAGGCTACGCAGGAATGCTTACGTAGCTAATAAAGGTCTGTCCAAACTCGCCTGTTTCAGGGGGACGTTACCAAACTGGAAATTCACAGCAGAAAAATACAGACTTCAGACTGTGGTGAGATTCTGCGCTTAATATGTCTTGTAAGTCACAAAAAACATGTTACAGACATGTTAACAGAAAAAAACCTTGATTTTTGCCAGAATGTCACTTTAAAAGATGTTACACCCAGCAGGTTGCTGATCTTCAGCCAGGAATCTCTGTATTTCTTCGACGGCAATGCAAATAAAGCCTTGATGAACCAGAGGGACAAGCTGCTGCACGCAGGGGTGGACCAGCACCTGTCATCATGGATCCTGGACTACCTCACAAACCGGCCACAGTTTGTGAGAACCTGGGATTGTGTGTCTGACACGATCATCGGCAGCATGGGGGCCCCCCAGGGAACGGTTTTGGCTCCCTTCCTGTTCACCCTTTATACTGCGGATTTCAGAATCAGAATCAGAATGAGATTTATTGTCATTGTTCATGTAGTACACAAACTATTGGATTGGAAAATCAGCCTTCACACTCGCTCGCCTCACCACACGAGTGTGGGAGAATCCCAAACTCTCTGTCAAGACGAAGATGGCAGTGTACAACGCCTGCGTCATCAGCACACTGCTCTATGGGAGTGAGACGTGGACAACATACGCCCGGCAGGAAAAGAGACTGAACTCCTTCCACTTGCGCTGCATTCGCCACATCCTGGACATATCCTGGCAGGACAAAGTGCCCAACACAGAAGTTCTGTCCCGCGCCGGCCTTCCCTCCATGTTCACTCTACTCAGACAGCGCAGGCTCCGCTGGCTAGGCCACGTTCACCGTATGGAGGATGGCAGAATCCCCAAAGACGTCCTCTATGGAGAACTGGCAACTGGCAAGAGAGACGTTGGCCGCCCACAGCTGCGTTTTAGAGACGTCTGCAAGAGAGACATGAAGGCCCTGGAGATCAACACAGAGCGCTGGGAGGACCTTGCAACGGACCGCTCCAAATGGAGAGGCACCCTGACCAGACAGCTCAAGGCGGGTGAAGAGAGACTGACTGCTGCTGCAGATGAAAAAAGGACCCGCAGGAAGAACCGCCACAGACCCAGCAGCACGGAGACCACCCACAAGTGCGACCTGTGTGACAGGAACTGCCATTCGCACATCGGCCTGTTCAGCCACAGGCGGTGCTGTTCCAGCAGAGTAGACGTTTAGGATTCTCTTCCATGGTCATCATAGACCGACGGAGGCCGCCGCCGCCGACGACGACACAAACTAGGAATTTGTCTTGGTGCAATGCTGCAACATTAAACATTTTTTAAAATAAAAAACTATGCATGCAAAAATGTAAAATATGAATGAGTAATACTAATCTATGCAATTATTAAATATATTAACAAGTAGCAGATATTGTGGAGCTCCACATAGTGCAGACGGTAGTGCAAAAGAAAACAGTGAATTGTCATGAGTCCGGTTGAGCTGCTGTACGTAGTGCACGAGAGTCTAATAAGTCACTTAGTGTTCAGCAGTCTGATGGCAGAGGGGAAGAAGCTGTTCATGTAGTGGGAGGTTTTAGTCTGAATGGACCGAAGTCTTCTACCTGAGGGGAGGGGGGAAAACAGTGCGTGTCCAGGGTGTGAAGGGTGGTTTATTTTTCAACATAGTCTCCCCTTCAGTCCACACACTTCTTCCATCAGCGCTGCAGCGCTTGGATCCTTGCGGTTGAAAAACAAACCACATTTGGTCAAATCTGACCACTATGAACTTTTCAGCTCCCCCTTGTATGCATTTTTTACACTTCTTGGTGACCAGGAAAAGTCTTTCCAACAGTTTTACACAAATTCTTGTTGTTGTTGTTCTCCTCCTTCTTCACATTTACAAATCACTGGATTGAGAATGTACTTGTACATGTACAGACTGGATCCTGGGGTCCACTTGGGGTGCTCACGTGGTCAGGGGTCAACTTGACCTGTATCCAAATTTACACATTAAAGTTAAATATTCTAGAAATATATAGCCAGCGCATTGATGTGGCCCAGCTTTGTCCCCAAACAATCCCACCATACTTTGCTGAAGGTATCAGGAGCAGCCACCATCATGCATACGAAAAGGTCCATACTACCATGCTCCAGGCAGCAAGGCATCAGCACCTGTGGTGCTTTCATTAAAGGCAGCAGGTACGGAAATCAGAGGCATTTATTCATTTCAATTTTTTAACTAATATCTATTTTACTACCTTTTTAACCTTACCCACTGTCAAACCCTAAGGCTAACCTCTTATTTTTTAATGCTAAATTGCATCTCATATCAAGTAAAATGGCGTGAACAAGGGGCTGAAAGTGGGACGTGAACCAGCAACCTTCCGATCACAGGTCCACCGTACCATTTACCTAAACCACAGCTGGTTTGGAGTTGATCTGAAAAGGTTTTGTCGGACTGATCAACTCTTCCGTAGCAACAGACAATGCATACTGGGCTGCGGCGGCTTACGTCTCAACAGTCACTCCTAAAAGTAACTAGTGAAACTATGGTGTCCTTACTTGTATGTGAGCCCCTCCCCTCCGTTGAATAGCTGCTGTCCCGTCAGTCCGTCTTCAGGGACGTAACCGGTCTGTCCACAGATCAGATAGTCCGCCATGACGCCCTCGCCAGTCCTACGTTACCGTCTCCAACCACAGATAAATCACTTTAACGCAGAAACACACGAATCCCAGGGACCACCGGAAAACGGCCACTGACAACTTTCCGCTCTCGCGACGACAGTTAACCGTCCGAGCTCGTGCTCCGCTCCACACGCTCGTGATCCGCGGTGGAGCTGCCGGTTGTTCCAGCTGCAGCTAACGGAGACGCACCGGGCAGAGAATATAACCGCAAAGCTCATGTGCTCCTTTCAAAGGCCTTTCTGTCACCAGCGCCTAACGACCGTCCAGCAACTGCACCACCACGCACGTGCACGGTGCACCACCATGCTCCAACAGGGTTTTCGATATGACGTCACATCCGGCAGGCCTGCCACCACACGCATAAATTATGCCGTTTAGACAAGATGGCACAAGATGCCAAAAAATATTCAACAATTGCACAATCGTGATCTAAATTTCTCCGTGATTTGAGCACAGGGTACGTGGGCACAATGCGAACATTATATGCCATCTATATTTGTTTAGAGGCTGCAGGCTGTAACTGTCACCATAATGGCGTTCTTCATAGCCAGGCACAGGCTAGTCCATCCATCCATCCATCTTCTTCCGCTTAATCAGAATCAGAATCAGCTTTATTGGCCAAGTATGCACAACACATACAAGGAATTTGACTTTGGCTAAAAACTTGCTCTCGTTGTTCAGGTGGAGGATTTAAATAAGGATTCAATGACAACAGAGTATGTACAGTAAATTACAGTCTGTCCACGTTTCTATAAAAGGATGCCAATATATACAGGAATATATGCAGTTATTTACTCAGACTAGCCACACTTTGCAGAAATATATGAAAAAATATACAGTCACACAGTATTTCAATGTGAACTCAGATTCAGTGATATAATGTGAATGAAGTAAAAAGCAGTGTGAGAGTTATGTGCAATGTAATAATGGATGAAAAGTCATGAGTACAGCAACAGGTAGGACTAGGTGAATGTTAGGAGTTCATCAGAGTGATGGCTTGAGGAAAGAAACTGTTCCTGTGACGGGTGGTTTTGACCTTCAGTGATCTGTAACGACGACCAGAAGATAGAAGTTCAAACAGTTTGTGGCCGGGGTGTGATGGGTCAGCACAGATGTTTCCCGCCTGTTTCCTGGTTATGGACCGATATAAGTTCTCAATGGAGGGTAGGTCGGTACCAATGATCCTCTCCGCAGACTTAATGATCCGCTGCAGTCTGGTCTTGTCCTGTTTAGTGGCAGATCCAAACCAGACAGTGATGGAAAAGCAGAGGACAGATTGGATGATGGCGGTGTAGAAGACAACCAGCAGCTCCTGAGGCAAATCAAACTTCTTGAGCTGGCGCAGAAAAAACAACCTCTGCTGGGCCTTTTTCCGGACAGTTTCTATATGGGAGGACCACTTCAGGTTCCGGGAGATTGTGGTACCCAGAAACTTGAAGGAGTCCACAGTGGACACTGTGCTGTTGAGGATGGTGAGTGGGGGGAATGAAGGGGGGTGTCGCCGGAAATCCACAGTCATCTCCACCGTTTTGGCTGGGTTAAGTTCAAGATGGTTCTGTCTGCACCAGAGGATCAGCTGCTCCACCTCCCGCCTGTATGCAGACTCATCATCATCCCGGATCAAACCGATGACTGTGGTGTCGTCCGCAAACTTCAGGAGCTTCACCGAAGGGTCCTCTGAGGTGCAGTCGTTGGAGTAGAGGGAGAAGAGCAGTGGGGAAAGAACACATCCTTGGGGGGCGCCAGTACTAATTTTTCGGGAGCTGGATGTAAATCTCCCTAGCTTCACCTGTTGCCACCTGTCAGTCAGAAAGCTGGAGATCCACTGGCAGGTGGAGGGGGGCACCTTGAGCTGGAGGAGTTTCTGATGAAGAATGCCTGGGATGATGGTGTTGAACGCTGAGCTGAAGTCGACAAACAGGATCCTGGCGTACGTCCCTGAGGAGTCGAGGTGTTGCAGGATGTAGTGTAGTCCCATATTCACTGCATCATCCATCATCCATCATCATCATCATCGTCAAACTGACCTGTTTGACCGGTAGGCAAACTGCAGTGGGTCCATCAGGGGGCCTGTGATGACCTTCAGGTGGTTCAGCACCAATCTCTCCAAGGATTTCATGACCACAGAGGTCAGGGCAACAGGTCTGTAGTTGTTTAATCCTGTAACAGAGGGTTTCTTTGGAACTGGAATGATGATGGAGCGTTTGAAGCAGGAAGACACTTCACGCAGCTCCAGTGATCTCATAAAATAAATAATCCTTTTCGGGTCGCAGGGGGGCTGAAGTTATGCCCTGGAATTGGCCAATGGAACGCAGAAAGTACACATGCCAGCAGCCTTTACAATATTGCTATCAGGAATATTTGTTTATTTTCTGTAAAACATGCCAATATTTTTCAGTATTCCTGGTAGGAATAGTCCTATTCCTATCGGCTTTACTATTATTTAGTCCTTGGAGGGTTTCTAAATAATGTCCAGTATGACTCCTAAGGAGTGGTGTTGGTCCATTTACATTTGTGGATGATAAATTTTTCAAATAAAATAAAAAGATTTATAATATATATATATATATATATATATATATATATATATATATATATATATATATATATATATATATATATACACATATATATATATATATATATATATATATATATATATTAAAATCAATATCCTTTTCATCATAAATAAAATGTTTTTTTGTTAAACAAACAGAAGAAGCAGTCAACCCATTGAATAAATGTTCCAGATCTATCCAAAACAATTTAACATACAAACACTCATAAAATAAATGACATACAGTTACAATATCATTGTGACAAAATACATGTAAAGTCAGGGGTTTTCTTAAATTTTAAAATAACTTGCTTAACATGATAGAGTAAATGAGTTATTATAAAAGAAATTCCTCTAATTCTGTCGATAATGCAGTATTTTTTATTATATGTCCAAATTAAATTCCAGTTCAAATTGTCAAATTTGGCATTCCAATAAAATTTAGTAGGAACAGTGGAGGACTTGTAACAGTTTTCGAATATGTTTATTTGTACATTTTTTGTCTGTGATAGATATGCTATTTAATGTAATTTTATAGCTAAATTCGGGGTTTGAAACCAGGTAATTCCCTTGAAATAATTTTAGAAGGCCAGATAGAATTGAATCAAACACAAATGCATACTTTTTAGGTGTGACTGTAATTTTGAATTTATTCAAAAACTCTGTATAAGTGCATAAAAAGCCATTTTCATTAAGTAATTGTTTCACCAACAGAATGTCATTTTAACCCAATTTTCAATATATAGTGTCTTGTTCTTATATTTGATATCTTTGTTGTTCCAAATTAAACATTTATGTGGAGAAAAATTGTGTTTAAAAACAGTTAACCATGACAATAGAGCCTGTTTATGGAAGTTGGACAGCGTGAGAGGGATCTTATCTATATCAAAATTACAATGCAGAAGAAGATTTATACCACCTGCTTTTCCAAAAATAAGTTCTGGGATAATATACCATAATTTATTTTTCCCTTTGATATAATTCTTAATGCAACTGACCTTAAATGTAGTGTTAGAGGTTTTAAAATCTAAAACATTTAAAGCACCGTGCTTGTAAGAATTACATAGAATGCTCTTCTTTAAATAATGGAGTTTGTTCCTCCAAATAAAATCAAAAAGCTTTTATCAGTTTCTTTGACTATCATTTGTGGAACATCCACAGTCACTGCAGTGTCAACTAGTCTCGATAAGCCTACGCCCTTTGATAATAATACCCGTCCACTTAATGGCAAGTCTCTCAGTAACCATGAGTCAAATTTCTTTTTAATCTTTTCAGTCAGTGGATTGAAATTTAACTTGACCCTTTCATTTTGATCTTTACATATTTTAATGCACAGGTAAGATACAGAATCTTTTACTGGACTATTACAGATTTCAACCAAATCATTTGGCCTATCCTTTAAAGCAAAAAGCTCATATTTTTTAATGTTTAAACTCAAACCTGATACCAAAGAAAAGGCATAGAGACAGTCGATAGCTTTCTTAGTTTCTTCTTCATTTTGCAGGGAGATTGTGGCATCATCTGCCAACTGCCAGCATTTCAGTTCTTTTCCACCTATTTGAAAACCTTTGAAATTATCTTTTTTAATATGGAGGGCCATTATTTGCATGACCAGTAAAAGTAAAAAAAAAAAAAAGGGAGCAGCTGGATCCCCTTGTTTAATTCCTCAACCAATATTAAATCTAGGTGTGGTACCATTCAGTAATGTGACAGAACTATTACAGCCTTCATATAAAGTTTGGATTGCACGTTTAACATAATTTCCAAAGCCAAAGAAATCTAAAGTATCAAATAAAAACCTATGTTCTACTGTATCAAAGGCATTGTAGTAATCCACAAATAATATGCAACTGTTATCTTCAATAAAATCACTGTAATCAATTAGGACCAATATTAGGCGAATATTATTACATATGTGCCTTCCTCTCATGAAACCAGACTGACAGTCATCAATAACTGTGCTAAGACATAATTTAAGTCTTTCAGCGGATATAAGTGCTAACAATTTGGCATCATTATTAATTAATGTTATTGGTCTCCAATTTTCAATTAACAATAAGTCTATCTAGCTAATGTATTAATGAAATAAGGCCTTGAGACATAGATGGAGGCATCTTCTCATTTTCAAATGCATAAACTCTGACAGATCATCTTGGAATGTTTTATAAAATTCACCTGTTCAACTATCACCAGGGGATTTATTGTCTTTTAGTTTCAATATACAACTTTTTATTTCTTGTAATGTTATGATTTGGTCACAAATTTTCTTTGATTCTACGTTAATTGTTTTCACATCTTCCTTTACAGAGGAAAAAAGAATGCATCACTACTATGAATTCTTTCGATGTATAATTTTTCAAAAAATGTTGAAACAAAGCAAGAGATTTCCCTTGTAGCTTTGGAAATTTTTCCATTAATGTTGTTTAGCTAAGGAAGAATGTTCTGCATTTCTTTTCTCCATATTAAAAAAATATTTTGATTTTTTTTTCTCCTTCTTCCAACCATTTTTTCCAAGATCTTACAAAAGTCCCTTTTGCCTTATGTTCATAAATTTGGTCTAATTCTGAATGTAGTTGAGTGATCCTTTCCTTATCTTGTTCACGTAAAGATTCTTTTTCATATGTTGCTATTATTTCTTTAATTATGTTTTCTTCTTTAATATGTTTGACTTTAGCCATTTCTTTTCCTTTTTGGATAGCTAGTTTTCTGATGCTGTATTTCATGAATTCCCAATGATTGCAATAAGATTTCAGCACTTTGGCCTTGCTCCAGTCCTCATGAATAATCTGTTTTATGGCAGATATGAAGTTTTCATTCTCTAATAGGGTGTTATTTAATTTCCAATAACTAGATTTGGGCTTATTTCTCACTCAAACTTCTGTTACTTGATGCTCTAACTCCTTAGATACAGTATAAACCAGAAATCTATTCTAGATTGTTTACTCATTACACCAAGTAAAAAACATTTTATCAGGGTTTCTGTGTCTCCATATGTCAAAGCAATTTAAACTTAAGCACAAATTATTTAACTCTGCATTATAATTTCCTCTTAAAGGTCTTGGAGGAATGCAACCAAATAATGGGTCTTGAATGGAATTCCAGTCTCCTCCTAAAATTAATTCTGCATTAATAAAAGTTTTTCCAAAATTAAAGATTTCCTCCTCAAACTCTTGGAAGATAATTTTGTTTTCTGATGGGTTGTTAGCTGCATATACAGTGGGGCAAAAAAGTATTTAGTCGGCCACCAATTGTGCAAGTTCTCCCACTTAAAAGATGAGAGAGGTCTCCAATTTTCATCATAGGTATACCTCAACTATGAGAGACAAAATGAGGAAAAAAAAATCCAGAAAATCACATTGAAGGATTTTTAATGAATTAATTGGTAAATTCCTCGGTAAAATAAGTATTTGGTCAATAACAAAAGTTCATCTCAATACTTTGTTATATACCCTTTGCTGGCAATGACAGAGGTCAAACGTTTTCTGTAAGTCTTCACAAGGTTTTCACACACTGTTGCTGGTATTTTGGCCCATTCCTCCATGCAGATCTCCTCTAGAGCAGTGATGTTTTGGGGCTGTCGCTGGGCAACACAGACTTTCAACTCCCTCCAAAGATTTTCTATGGGGTTGAGATCTGGAGACTGGCTAGGCCACTCCAGGACCTTGAAATGCTTCTTACGAAGCCACTCCTTTGTTGCCCGTGCGGTGTGTTTGGGATCATTGTCATGCTGAAAGACTCAGCCACGTTTCATCTTCAATGCCCTTGCTGATGGAAGGAGGTTTTTCACTCAAAATCTCACGATACATGGCCCCATTCATTCTTTCCTTTACACGGATCAGCCGTCCTGGTCCCTTTGCAGAAAAACAGCCCCAAAGCATGATGTTTCCACCCCCATGCTTCACAGTAGATATGGTGTTCTTTCTCCTCCAAACACGACAAGTTGAGCTTTTACAATAAAGTTCTATTTTGGTTTCATCTGACCATATGACATTCTCCCAATCCTCTTCTGGATCATCCAAATGTTCTCTAGCAAACTTCAGACAGGGCTGGACATGTACTGGCTTAAGCAGAGGGACACGTCTGGCACTGCAGGATTTGAGTCCATGGCGGCGTAATGTGTTACTGATGGTAGCCTTTGTTACTTTGGTCCCAGCTCTCTGCAGGTCATTCACTAGGTCCCCCCGTGTGGTTCTGGGATTTTTGCTGACCGTTCTCGTGATCATTTTGACCCCACGGGGTGAGATCTTGCGTGGAGCCCCAGATCGAGGGAGATTATCAGTGGTCTTGTATGTCTTCCATTTTCTAATAATTGCTCCCACAGTTGATTTCTTCACACCAAGCGGCTTACCTATTGCAGATTCAGTCTTCCCAGCCTGGTGCAGGTCTACAATTTTGTTTCTGGTGTCCATTGACAGCTCTTTGGTCTTGGCCATAGTGGAGTTTGGAGTCTGACTGTTTGAGGTTGTGGACAGGTGTCTTTTATACTGATAACGAGTTCAAACAGGTGCCATTAATACAGGTAACGAGTGGAGGACAGAGGAGCCTCTTAAAGAAGAAGTTACAGGTCTGTGAGAGCAAGAAATCTTGCTTATTTGTAGGTGACCAAATACTTATTTTACTGAGGAATTTACCAATTAATTCATTAAAAATCCTTCAATGTGATTTTCTGGATTTTTTTGTTCTCATTTTGTCTCTCATAGTTGAGGTATACCTATGATGAAAATTGGAGACCTCTCTCATCTTTTAAGTGGGAGAACTTGCACAACTGGTGGCTGACTAAATACTTTTTTGCCCCACTGTATACTGCTCAAAAAAATAAAGGGAACACTTTGAAAACACATCAGATTTTAATGGGAAAAACTAAGCTGGATATCGAAATTGTGGCAGGCTAGTCCAGCTTACTCAGATTAAAAAGTGTTCCTTTAATCTGAGTAAACTGAACTAGGACTAAATAAAGGGACTAAATATCCCTTTATTTTTTTGAGCAGTATATATTCCCCCAAATGAAAATTATGTCTTTTGCTTCCACAACTAAAATTAACCATCTACCCAAGACATCAGATTTAGATCTCAGCTCTTTTCCGTCAATGATCGCTCTGGTCCCAACAAAGAATGCCCTCTTGCCCTCTTTACGTGCTGCCTCCATCTGGGGCCACAGCCTGTTGCGGGTTTCTTTGTCTTTTGCCGTCAGGTCTTTGAAGATTATCTTCCTCCAAACCAACTCTTAGGCTGATCTTGATGTAAATCGGATGATCACGGGGCAATTTTTCTCTCCATTTCTCCTTCCAACACGGTGGCAGACATCAATATGGAAACGCAGATCATTTCCGACCTCTGGAATGATGGCACTGCAGATATCAATCATCCTCCGTTTGACATCTTCTCCCTCCTGTTCCTGTAGCCCATACTGTTATGTATGTAAAACGAGGGACAGGAGTCTCATCTGTCATGCAGCGAGTTCACCCTTTATTATCAGAACCGAACTATTTATACACAAGGGCCGTGTCCACCTGACATCACACCAGGGGTGGGTACGGCAGCACACACACACCACACTCACTACACCACAATTTCCCTCCCCCTTACAAAAATGCAAACCACACACAATCAAGACCCTCCCCAATTTAGGACCCGAATTGTGCACTAAGGAACAATGAATCATGAACTGTAGGAAAATGGCCTATCACATTCACACAAAATAACTCAAACCAGTGTTTATTCCCTTTTTTTTTTTCAAAATATACACACACAAAAATAACTAAATTGGACCATGTCTCTAAAATAAGTAAAATAATCCCATAACCTACATACATACTCACATGCACACCAGCAGAGTATATCTCTACATATTTACATCAATGATACTTAAGTCACACCTCTGTCCACCGGCAGCCAGAGGTAACACCAGCCCGGGGGACCAGGGCAGCCCCAAATCATGCACGCCCCTGGCTGTTGAAGATAAGACCGGCTCTGAGGTCCCGGGCAGCCCCACAACATGAACGCCCTGGCCGCTGTCTGCCTCCAGGATCAAAACCAACCTCTCCTGCAAAAACGTCACTCTTCACCACAGACTGCCTCATTCCTCAGGACCCGCCGTGCTGCTGTCCAGCACACCATCTCTCCGTGCTCATTGGTCCGCTCCCGACCGCTTTCAACACCGCTGCAGCTGCCATTGTTGTCCCGAACACTCCGGCCCCCCGTGGCCGAACTCCAGGGAGACCCGAAGCCTGCTCGTCGGTGCCACTCACTGCCTCGGGCACCTCGCCGTAATGCTCGGTGCCCTCCTCCAGGGTGGCCTGACCTCCGGCACTGAGACACTGCCCAACCTCCGTGGCGCACGGTTGCTGTTGCTCACTCCCGTGGCTCACAGTATCGCTTTCACCAGTGTCATTTCCCAATCCCGGCACCTTGCCACTGCTCCCAGCACCCTTGTTCCAGGCGCTCCGCTGTGCTGCCTCTGTGTCCGGCTGCTGTTGCTCTCCCTCAGGGCTCTCAGTGTCACTCTCGTCAGCGTCACTCTCCGACCCGGGTGTTTCGTTGCTACTCTCGGTACCCTCGTTCCAGGGGCTCTGCTGTGTCGTCTCCGTACCCGGCTGTCGCTGTTCTTCCCCGGGCTCTCAGCTTCCATGGTCCCGCTCACTCGCTGCCTAGCCTCCAGCTACGGGGATGACTCCTGCTGCTCTCCCTCTCCGCTGTCGCTGCGCACCGCACTGTCCGACTCATCAGCGCTGTGGTCCTGTACTGTGCTCAGCTCCTTGACCGGCCCACCGTCTTCAGTGACCAGGGACCCCTCCATTTGTGGCCCTGGTCCTACCTCGAAGTCTAGCTGGTAGCTGGTAGCTTGGTTTTGGCGCAAAGTTAGCTTAGTGGCTAACCTGTCCATAGGCACAGAACGGATCATGAGCTTCCCCCAGCTAACTAGTTTTGCCGTTCCTGGCACCAACAGCTCCATTACCCACAGCTTTGTGGTCCTTGTCTGCTCGTCGAAGTACTCGGCCAGCCGCTCGACAGTACCCTCATAGTACTCCGTTTCACCCAACATACTGAGAATTCTTCGGCCCTCCGCGCCAAGATTGTGGGCCAGGAGTGCTCGCCGTCGTTTCCTGTCGAGCCTACTTAAGCCCAGCGCCCTGATGTAATCCTCGAACATGGCCCTCCACTGCGGCCACAGGACCACCGGCTCTCCCGTGTACTCTAGAAACGGTGCTAGTGGTGGAGGTAGCCCATATGTTCCCATAATTTTTATCCTCATCGCCAGATGTTATGTATGTAAAATGAGGGACAGGAGTCTCATCTATCATGCAGCAAGTTCACCCTTTATTCTTCTTTAGATTTGATTGGCGGTTGGCAACCAGCTTACAGGTGCATTACCGCCACATACTTCACTCTACATACTGTATCACTCTATATACAGAACATGATTCAAGTTTACCCTTTATTAACAGAATCGAACTATTTATACACAAGGGCCGTGCCCGCCTGATGTCACACCAGGGGCGGGTATGGCGGCAGCACACACACACACCACACTCACAACACCACATATGGCGCACATTTAGGGCGCATATATGGCATGCTTGTATGGTACGCATTTTCTCTCACATGTATTTAGTAGGCATGACAGTGCATACTCTAGAGACTTCAAACGTCCAAAAGGACCTGACCCGGCAGAGACCTCGGCAGGTGTGAAGTGGTTTCTGGAGAGACGGGAAGTCAGAGAGAATGTCCCAGCAGGAGCCCCCGAGGCGGAAGAGACAATAGAGAAGCCAACGAGCCTCGGAGGCTATATGTTTACTGAAGGACTGTGGGTTGAAGGTGTGATATTTGATGTTGGGGGTTTTGTGTCTCTGGGGGTATAAGAGCTGTGAGGAAAGATTGTTCTGCCTCTTTTTGTTGAGATACACTTCTTGTTAGAGGATGTAAACTCTGAATAAACCTCGCCTGAGAAATAAACTCAGTCTCGTCTGTGAAGGCATCCTCTACACACACATATAACCTCAGGTTCCACCTCCTCTGGTATCGCTCGGCCTTATTCATCTTGTCTTCCAGCTCAGAGATTCTTTTCTGGTAGTTCACAGTTATTTTCCTCACGGTTGTAATCTCTTTTCTCATATCTCAAATTTCTTTGAAAAGAAACTGTTTTCTTTCAAAGCATCGATACTTTCTGCATTTTGTCTTATTAACTTTTCAAGGTCGCCAGTCCTTCTTTCAATGCCATCAGCCCTCTCATTTATTTTATTCACGAGTAGCCTCACAATATTGTGTTGCACTTCAGCCAGGGTTGGTTCAGCTTTCCCTTTCATTGCATTAGGTGTACCGGGCAGGGAGTCGAATAATGGATCAGACACTGGTCTTCTTGGACGAGCATAAGAGTGTATGTCCGTAACAGTAACTTCAATTTCATTACCAACAGGGACCTCAAGGTTTAAGACTGAGAAAAGATTATCTGTTTTGTTCATTTTCTCCTTTCCTTTGTCTCTCGCTCTTTTATCAGCCATTGTTGTTTTTCGTTTTGAGCACGAGATGTTAAGCTAGCGTTAATCAGTGAGAAGGAGGCTAGCCTTCAAAGTCCTTTAAGTCCAAAGCAAAAATCAAATGTGACTAGCTCCTGTATTTTTTGTATCAATATAGCATTATCTTACTGTTCACAGTGAGGTATTTCACCAATGTTCTTCTTTCAGGTGTGAAATCAAAAAGTCTCTTCAGCCACGGATGAATACAACAGCCTCGACCGCCATCTTGCCCGGTCCCCCGATTTAGGGGAAAAGTGACAGAGGTCACCCAAATTTAAACTTGTCTGAGATTTCTCATACCAGTTGAGGAAAGAATCATGAGCCCCTCTATGAACATTTTCATTTTTTAAAAAGTATTTCCAAAGTGTTGCTAAACAACACAAATAATTTTTAACACAGCTTTTCCAAACATACTAGTTTTATTTTGGGTGCTTACTGTGCTGGCGCACTTATTATGAAGTGCAGTGGGGTGATGCCAACTTCCTGTTGCGTCACAAAACTGCCCTATATAGGGGTTGACCATCATTGACACTTCCTCATGTGCCATGATCCCGCTGGGTGCTTGCCGTGTACTGCTAGGTAATATCATCAATAAAGCTGTGTTCTACGTTACCACTCTCTTCGCCTCATTCATCACCAGGTTTGTGGACATAACATTTGGCAACTGAGAATTACGGTATGGAGGCATGCGTTACACCACTCCGTCCCTTTCTTGAGCTTCCGGGCAAGCCGCTGGTGCCTTGGCCGTGTTGGTTCGAGGTGAGGCCACGCGCGCTTCTCGTCCACAACCTGGATATCAAGGGCCAGTGAGTCCTACAGATGCTCGGCACGTCGGACTCATTTGAGGACGTCGTGGAGCTGCTAGCTAACCAGTTCACTACTCCAGACAACGCGACTGTATGGAGAATTCAATTTCGCCAACGACAACAACATGTAGGTGAGCCCATCCACCAATTTGTCACTGGTTTAACCCTTTGAGTGTGTATGGTGCAGAACTGCAACATACCCCCTAGTGGTCAAGAGTGGTAATTTTTTTTGTCAATAAAATAGTTCAGATTTCCAAGGCTATAACTTTCAAGTGGTAAGAGATAATGGCTTACTGTCAATTAGAAAGATGTAAAATATGATCTAAAGTTTCAGATAGGAATAAATTTACACATCTAATTTGTATAATGTCACGGCACCTCTTTAAATTCCATAACTCAGTCAAAACTGGATTTTGGACCTATTTACACAAAAAATGGTTCAGTCTTTTGACACCATTTTTTGTACAGAGGTACCTCATCATCTTATCTTCAAAGTATATGAACAAGAAATCAGTACATTTAAAAAAAAAACAAAACAGAAATTTCTCACTTACTTTTGACAAAGTCAGAATGAGAAGGCAGGTGCAGTGCCGCGCTCTGCCACTCAGGGCACGCAAATTCTCACACTCAAAGGGTTAAGGCAGCTAGCTAGCAAGTGCCATTTTGGACAGCTTGAAGATGAAATGGTGTGCAACCAACTAGCAGAGCACATGTGCAACGCTGGACTGCGACCTAGGCTACTAATGGCGCTGAATGACTTAACATTAGCTAGAGCTGTCAAGCTAGCTCTCCAATTGGAGGCCACAGACAAAGTAGCGTCGGAACTAAACTGGCGCCAGTCACAGAAGCCGCTGGAGCCGCCCACCACAGCACATGTTGCAGACTCTGATAGCGAGGATAGTTTGGATGACGACTTTATGGAAACCAATGCTGCCAGCCGAAAGTCTGCCCCGGGAAGACCCCCATGCAAGGGTTGTGGGTCCGCAATGCACCGACATAAGGTGAAGGAATGCCCGGCAAGAGGAAAACATTGTAGCACATGTGGATGCTTGAATCACTATGCCAGGGTGTGCTGCTTATCTGGCCGGACAGCCCACGGAAGAAATCACCCCGCCCGCCCCCGACAACCATTCATATGGTGAGCCCTAGTACAAATGGGTACACGTATTATGCAGTGGAGTTAGATGGTGTGGAAATGCTGCTGTTGCTCGACACGGCGGCATTGCGGTCGATGCTGAATTGGGCCATGGTGAAGAAGTTTTTCCCCTACCACAGGATAAGGAGTAACCCGGTGCCATTGTATGGCTACGGAGGTAGCAGGCTGTGCACTGTTGGGACTGTGGAGCTAGCTGCTTGTTACAAGTCAACGATGATGATTGACTTCACTTTACAAGTGACGGCGCGCAGCGATAACGTCATGGGCTGTGATCTATTCTACGGACTGGATTTCGCCATTAAAGACGGTGCTAGGGAACGAGTGATCAAGTTGTGGCCGCTGGAACCCTCCGGTTCCAGTGGTCGAAGAGGACATGGTTTGGGACAAAGGTCAAACGGACACTCTTGCTTTCAAGCCGGACCAGTCTCACTCAGGTTCGGTGCAGGAAAGTCTTAGCGCCAGCGCTCGGGAAGTTGTTGTGGGGGATACTGAGCGTGGCGTCGGGGCACCTGCATCAGCGAGTGACACCATGCTAGCCCCAGATGCCTCTGGTGCTCGGTCACAGTTGGGTGGGGGGACTGCAGCTACGACGGTGACCGCTACAACGTTTATAGAAGAGGACGGGGCCAGACTGACGAGCATGGAGTTACTGCATGCTCAGCAGCAGCATACCAGGCCCAGCAGGGCCCCGCTTAGGGCTATGGACTTGGTTCGGGTTCGGGGTGATGAACAACCACGCCGAAGATGGGCCAGACGACAGCCAGCGAAACATCAAGCATGTCTCCAGATAGTGGCGAAGTTGGGAGTGGCATACTTCCGGTTGTCTGACGGCTCATCGAGGCATACCAACCAGCTACGACGTGTCCAGGAGGACGCTCCAGGTGGTGAGGCTGAACGGGAGTCGGTGATGGCAGTGTAGGATCCAGGCTCCATCGTTCAGAAGATCAGCCATCGCTCCATGGACCTGGTGCTTCCAGGGGCGTGCCTGCTGAGGGGCTGCCCTGGGCCTCCCCATGGCGCTTCCACCTTTCCTACCCAAGTGACTGTGCTGTCGCATTTGTTTATAGTTCTGGTGTTATTGTGTGTTTACTGTGTTTAGTTAGGAGCAAGGCAGCTATTTTAGTTTGCAATAAAGACTTTTTAGTTTAGTTTGATGGCAGAATAATCCACCGTGCCGTGCGGGTCATGTGGTAGTCCACCCACCGGCCCTGTTTTAGGTTGTTTTGTGTGAGTGTGTCAGGCCTTTTGGTACCTTGGTTTACGTTTTCTTAGAGTGTGATTCGGGTTCCAAATTTGGATGGGTTTGAATTGTGTGTTCTTTTGGATTTTGTAAAGGGGGAAACAATGTGCTGGTGCACGTATTGTGATGTGTAGTGTGGTGACACTGACTTTCTGTCGCGTCACTGCACTGCCCTATATAGTGGGGTGGGCCATCATTGGCTCTTCCTCTTGTGCCGGATGATCCCGCTGGGTGCTTGCCATGTACTGTTACTTAATATCATCAATAAAGCTGTGTTCAACGTTACCACTCTCTTCGTCTCATTCATCACCAGGTTTGTGGACATAACACTTACATTATTTTAGTTTGCACACAGAAACAAAATTATTTCACAAAAACTACTAGGGGCAAAATTATGAAGCTCTGAAAAACTGACTTTTTTATTGAGCCATAGCAGAAACTACAGCTGTGCAATGACGTGCTTTAACTTTGTAATGCTTAAAGCTTGTAAAAGCAACTTAAATCTGAGGGTTATCTTCCAAAATAAACACAGAATAAAAACTTCAGCAAGGGTTTGAGCTGTCACTTGAGAATGCATCATGCCAAAAACAAAAGAAATCAGTTTAGACTTGAGAAAAAAAAAAACAATTGTTGATGCTCACAAAGCAGGAGATGGATATACAAAGTTATTACAGAAGAACTGGAGTGAGTATAGAGAATGGGTAGATGACATCACCCGATGGCTAACCCGCAAGGAATTGTAGGAAAGGTAGTCTGCATGTCTTTGTTCACTAGTGACGACAGGCCAGATATGGGACATGAAAATGAGTGGAGTCTGAAGATGAAAAGAAATATGTCTGATAAAACTATCAAAAAAAAAAACAAAAACTGGACACAAGTGCTACATGCATGCTGGAATTTCCCTTCTGTGCGCACTGGAAGGGAATTCCCACATTGTTGCCCTCATTGTGCATGGATTTAAAATCAGTTGGGGACTGAAGTCCACAGAATGTTTGGTATCATTAGATTCAGCAGTTTCTCCTCTTTCAGGTAACTATAAAAATGTCAAGGCAGTATTTACTCCTTGTTTTCATCTTGTCCCACATCCCGTTTAAATCCCTAAACAGGTTAAAAATCATTTCTAAACATTGACATTTGTGCTAAAATACACTTTTGCTCTTGTTATGTGAACATTGTGGTCTAAACTTTGAGCAACAATTTAAAAAAAAATCTGTCCTGATTTAGTATGTTTTTATAGCAGCTAATAACACCAGTAATTTTTTTTGGGGGGGGTACGCCAGTGGGAACATCAGGCTTAAGGGGGTTACTTGATTAGTATTTCATGTTCAGTTGTGTAATAATGTGTATATACTTATCAAGCGTCATATGACAAATTTGAATATGAATCCAACATTTCACCGCTGGGACTTAGAAATGCCTGTAGTTGCAGAAACACATGTTCGTGCAGAAAACTGGGTAGAAACAATGACTGCTTACCTTTCTGCAAACGATGGTCTTCTGGTCATTCACTTGGAAGATTTGAGGTGGCTGGACCCATCCATTGGTGAACTGACCAGGAGCCTCTAATGATCTAACGTTTTTAAATTGCTCATGGGTGTATGTGCTCACCCCACAAACCAGGTAGACAAACACATCTGACAAAGTGACTCGAGGCATTTGGTTGAGATCCAAGGTCCATTTCTTGGGCTCATAGGGATGGATCTCATTTATTTCTTTAATTTTTGGGAAGTAGCGCTCTTTTTCTTCCTTATTCAGCTTCTCTGAACAAGGAATTTTAATTTTCTGTTTGCTGAGTTCCATCGAACATATGTTCACGTTAGCAGTTGCCATAGACTACAGGTAAACAAATAAGCCAGACCATGACAATAGTGATGATGGCCCAGAATGCAGCACAGCATGACGTCAACGCCCATTTTCTATAAAGGCCTGTACATGCTCCGTAAGAACAGAGAAATACATTCTCTCTCCCAGTGCTGCAAAAAAAAAAAAAAACTCATTCTTTTCCTGCAGCCCTGGTTTGAGAGTTCTTGCAGCTTGTTCTTGACACATCATCGGTTTAGAACTTTTTTCTTGTGTCCAACAACTATTGTGTGATTGGTCCAAAATGTGAATCTCCCTGGAGTTCTGCACTTCAGTTTCTCATGAAGTATGAAATTTCCTGGCCATAACTAACTTTGGTCTCTCTGTTCTTGTGATGTATGTGTTATAAAGGGGTTTTATAACAGTGAGCGGTGTGATGATGTAGCTGGCTGGTGCTGTCATCACGCCGACCCATATAAGAGAGGAGTCAGCCATCTTATGGTCTCTTTTGCTGGCTCTCTCTCGGTAGCAGCAGTATAGGAGCTCAGTGCTCAGTTACTCTGTATTGTTAACATTTATTGTAATAAAGTTCAGTTCCAGTACAGCTCACTCATCCATGGTCATTGCCAGGTTTGTGGACATAACATTTGGCGATGAGAAGTAAACCATGGAGGCGTGCCTGAGGTCACTGCGACTGTTTTTGGAGCACTCCGGCGAGCTGTCCATTCCATGGCCATATTGGCTTGATGCTTTTGAAACGTATGTAGCAGCATTGGATTTGGGCAAGTTGGGCAAAGGACGGAAACAAGCACTACTGGTCCACAACCTGGGCATAGAAGGTCAGAGAATTTTTCATACACTTGGACTCATTCAATGAAGCTGTGGAACTGCTAGGTAGCTACTTTGCTACATCTGATAACATGGTGGCGCAGCGCATGAGGTCTTTCTGATGGCAAAAAAAGCTAGGCTCATCGACCCTATTCCATACGGAGATGGCATCAACATTGTTGGCCCCGAAGGCTGGTTGGGTCCGCAGTGTGTGGTGAAGCTAGACAGCGTTGATGTACTAATGTTAGTGGCCACCGCTGCCTCACGGTCCATGGTAAATGAGGCCATGGTTAGGAGGCTCACTCCCTGGCACCCTGATGCAGTGGAACTTCCAGATGACGAATGCTCCATGACCGGCAGGAACATCACCTTCACGGTACAGTACGGCGAAAGGAAAATTCCAGCGTTCCGGTTCCAGGTGACACGCCAGGGTGATAATGTTATGGGGTGGGATTTGTTCTGTGAACAGGGTTTCACCCTCACGGTTCCCAGGCAGACCATCGACGGTCCAAGTCCATTATACCCAGACTTCACGGATACGAGTGCAGCCGAAGACCACAGCCCAGAAAGCAAATGTAGCATAGAGAGTGGATACAGCACAGAGAGTGAAAACAACATGGAGAGAAGGCAGCGACCGGACTTGCCTCCGTTCCTCACCCAGCGTGAGCTGCAGGGAGCTGCTGCGGAGCTGCAGGAGAGGGAGCCCATGTTCATCGGGAACAACACCAACGAGAAACCTGTCATCTTGTGTGCACAGGAGGAGCGCTGCCCGGAGGGGCTGCAGTGGCTGGACTCACCTCAGATCCTTGCCCAGTAGGAGTCTGCGGGAGCCGCTGCAGAGTTGCAGGAGAGGGAGCCCACACACACAGAGAACGCCGAGACACAACGACCCGGTATGAATGTTATCTGTGATGATGGTGACACAGCACAACCACATACATCGGGCAAGGGAGAAGAGGAACCGGACTGCTTCAGGATCCTCGCTCAGCGCCAATCTACAGGAGTCACGGCTGAGCTGACAGGTGAAGAGTCCATGACCATAAATGACACAGGAGAGACGCTGGACAACTTCCGGATCCACAACCAGCATTGGCCTCCACGGACTGCCGCTGTAGCATTGGGTGAAGAGTCTGTGGCTCAATAGGAAGTAACAGAACCACCACAGCCTGGTGGACGCCCCACAGCAAATGTGAGTGTTATGTCTGAAATAACCTTTATAATGACGAGGCCAAGTAAATAGTTGAACTCAGTTTTATTATCGGTTGTCACACAATACAGCCACCAGGCAGGGGCGTTGGCAAAGAGGCCGTAAAATGGATGCCCCTGGTATTTATAGGGCCGTGCAGTGGCAGAACAGAAAGTGACCGACGTTACACTGCACTTCATAATAAAAGTCACAATAATACAACATCACACCCCCCCCCGTGCAAAGTCCAAAACCACACGTACAATTGAGACCGTCCCCAATTTAGGACCCAAATTATGCACTAAGAAACCTAGAACTGAGATCACTAAATGGCCTATCACATTCACACAACAAAACCTTTAACTAGGGAGGATGGGTGGACTACCGTCCTAACCCACACGGCAAGGTGGATTATTCTGCCACTAGTAACTAACTGAAAGTCCATTAATAACTCAAAACATTGCCATGTTTCTAAAATATAAATACACCCAGAACAATAACATTTTAGTTTTTGTTTTTATTTACACACACAAACAAATGAACATTGGAACTTAGTTTATTTTTTTTTTTCATAACCACACTACTGTCCTTCTGGCAGAAATGGGTAGAACCGGCTTGTGAGGGGCCCAGGGTAGCCCGTCAGTAGGCCCACCCCTGGAAGCGGCATGCCCCCAGGGTCGCAGCTGACCTCATAGAAGAGAGTGCCTCTTCTCCTCGCCACCAACCGCCTCTCTCGTCTGGACCCGCCATCCAAAGCCTCCTCCCGGGCACACCGCAACTCGTTGGCATGCCTCCACGAGCTGTCTGACAGCTGGAAGTAGGCTGTGCCCCACTTAGCCACGATGCACAGCCGCTCCCAGTGTTCCTCTGACTGTCGTTTGGCCCGCATCCGCTGTGGACGTCCCTCCCCTCGAGCCCAGACCAGGTCCGTGACTCTCAGAGGAGCTCTGCGTGGCCTGCAACAGTGCTGTTCGGCATGTGGTCCCTCCATGCTTGTCGGTTTAGCCCCGACCTCTTTTAAAGCTGCTGCAGCGGTCACCGTTGTAGCTCCAGATCCTCCAGCCCTCTGTGGCCAAGCTCTGGAGGAATCTGGGGCTAGCTCGTCGGCGTCACTTGCCAATGCAGGCGCCTCGCCCCCACGCTTGGTACCCTCTACTGCCATACCCCAAGCGCCAGCACTGAGACCCTCCTGTGTCGAACCTGAGTGAGGCTGGTCCTGCTTGACCGCCATGGTGCCCGGTAAATCTTGCAGCGCTTCCCTCTAGCCGGGCAGTCCCTGGCCTTATACTGGTGTTTCATGGACCCACAACCCATTCTCAAGGGTTTTCCCGGAGCAGACCTATGGCTGGTAGCACTGGTTTCCATAGCGTTGTCGTCCATGCTATCCTCACTGTCTGGGTCAGCTACTAATGCCGCGGTGGGAGGCTCCAGCTACCATTGTGACTGGCACCAATTTAGCTCAGAGGCTAGCTTGTCCATGGTTTCCAATTGGAGAGCTAACTGGATTGCTCTGGCAAAGCTACTCACCCGGCGCCGTGAGTAGCTTTGCTTGTATAGCGGCGCTGTTTGTGTGCTCCGCCAGCTGGTCACATACCATCTCTTCCTCCAGAGGCCCAAAGCGACACTCACTAGCTAGCTGCCTCAGGTCGGCAATGAACTGGTGAATAGGCTCACCAGCCCTTTGGTGTCGCTGCCGAAATCTAATCCTCCGGACGGTCATGTTGTCCAGGGTGTGGAAATGGCGCTCTAGCAACTCAACCACATCCTCATATGAGTCGGAAGCCCCGAGTGTATATAATTCTGAAAGGCCGCAGACCATCTTGGTCAGGGCACAGGTGGCTCAACTGGGAGCTCCAGGAAGGGCCAAAGCAGTGAAATATACACCTCCATGGTTTATTCTCATCACCAAAATGATATGTCTTCAACCATCCATGTTATTGCTTCTCTGTATGAGCATGTTTATATTGCAAGGTAATCTCAAACTCTTTATTGCTCATAGACCAAAGTGTTAAGCTTAATTTAACATCATGGAATTGCAGAGGTCTACAAAATCTAAAAAAACTTAAATAAAATAAAAGACATAGGTTCAAAAATTGTGTTTTTACAAGAAACTCATCTAATAGAGGAGGATGTAAAAAGAATAAGGAGGAGATGGCAAGGAAGTGTGTTCACCTCATCATTTTCATCTCGAGCCAGGGGAGTCATGACTCTCATACATAAATCAGTCCCATTTCAAGTGAAAAATGTAATTGGAGATAAATTGGGAAGATATCTAATCATCCAAGGATCTTTGTTATTAGAAAATATAAATCTGGTGAAAGCGGTAGAACAGGGGTGTCCAACCATGTGCCATGGAGAGCCAAGACCCTGCAGGTTTTACCTCCAACCAGTGTCTTCAACAGCAGATTTCTGTGAACTTCTTCCCACTGATTGCTGATAAGTGAAAACACCTGCTGAAGAGACTGGGTAGAAGAGAAAACCTGCAGGGTCTTGGCTCTCCATGGCACCTGGTTGGACACCCCTGCGGTAGAAGATGGATGAAGATGGATGGATGGAATCTGGTGAACTTATATGGTCCCAATATAGATGATCAAAACTTCTTCGTTAATTTATTTCTTACTTTAGCATCACTCACAGGGCTATATATAATAGCAGGGGATTTTAATTGTACATTGAATCCCAGTATAGATAGGTCAACAGGACAGGACTGTACGCACAATGGTTGTAGGATGACCATTAATCATTTTATGAAAGAATTGAGATTGCTAGATATATGGAGAGAAATGAAACCACAAGTCAAAGCCTATTCTTGTTATTCTAACACCTACAAGACATTTTCACGTATTGACTATTTTTTTATCTCCACAGAATTAAGGTCCAAGATTCAAAATTGTTTCTATGATAACATTGTGATTTCTGATCACGCACCCTGCTGTATAATATATGTAGATAAGAAATTGACAAAGGTTTCTGGTAGGTGGCAATTTCAGCATAAATGGCTTCAAGATGAGGAATTTGTTAAGTACATAGAAAAATAGATAGATGAGTTCTTTGATATCAACACTACACAAACATCAGCATGTATAAAGTGGGAAGCTTTCAAAGCTTTTATTAGGGGGCATATTATTAGTTATACAGGTTCAAAATCTAGGAAGACTCGAGAGGAGAGAGTCCAATTGGAACGTAAAATAAAAATTCTTCAAGAAAAAGTGTATGCAGGAAGTAATCCCAAATTAGAGAATGAATTACTGATTCTGAGAGCTGAATATGACAAAAAATCAGCGAATAGAGCTGCCTCGAGTCTTCTAAGATTGAAGCAAACCTTTTATGAACAAGGTGAAAAATCAGGAAAATTATTGGCATGGCAGATTAAACAATTAGAATTTAAAACACCAATTACCAGTATTATAAGTAACGGACAGGCAGTCGTAGATCCTTTAGAAATTAACAGTGCCTTTAGAGATCATTATGAAAAACTATATGATACAAAAAATGAAACTGACTTAACAAAACTAAATGGGTTTTTGGACGGATTATCTATACCATGTATTCCAAATGAAAATAGGGAGATACTGGAGTCTAAAATTAGTCAAGAAGAAGTTGGGCTAGCCATTGATAATATGAAATCAGGAAAAAGTGCGGGACCTGACGGTCTTCCAGTTGACCTCTATAAAAAATTTAAGAATAAATTAATAAAACCATTTTTGGAAATGGTTTTAGAAGCATTTCAAAATAGTAAATTACCACCATATATAAATAATGCCTTAATTATACTGTTGCCAAAACCAGGTAAACCTTCTAATAAATGTGAAAACATGAGACCAATAAGCCTATTAAATGCAGACCTTAAGATAATCTGTAAAATTTTAGCAAGACGACTACAAGAAATATTACCAAATATAATTAACCGAGATCAGAATGGCTTTATAATGGGAAGACAAGGCTTCCATAATGTAAGAAGACTATTTAATATAATTTATTCTAATAAAGAAGCGCCGGATACAGCTCTCCTATCATTGGATGCTGAAAAGGCCTTTGATAGGGTCGAATGGCCCTTTCTTTTTGAAGTTTTACAAAGGTTTGGACTTGGAAAGAATTTCATAAAATGGGTTCAGATAATATACAATAATGCTACAGCAGAAATCCTAACAAATAGCAATATCTCAAAATCAATAACAATTAATAGAGGTTGTCGACAAGGTTGTCCACTTTCACCTTTACTGTTTACTATGGCAATTGAACCTTTAGCGATGGCAGTACGTTTACATCCACAAATATATGGAATTAAAGTAGGACCAACAGAACATAAAATCTCCCTGTATGCTGATGACATAATTTTGTTTATGTCGAATCTTAAAAAATCAATTCCGACCTTGTTAAATTTAATAAAGAACTTTGGGGAAATATCAGGATATAAAATAAATAAAAATAAATCTTCAATATTAATGCTAAATGAGACCCAGAGAAAGCACCCAGCTTCTGAGGTAAATCAATTCAGTGTTGTAAATCAGTTTAAATACTTAGGAATTCAAATTGTGCCTAAGTTAGAATCAGCCGTTAGTATCAACTATGAAGCCTTAATGACAGACATTAATGAGTTACTTCAGAGATGGATGTCACTACCAATGTCGATGGTCGGGAGAATTAATATACTTAAAAGTAATATCTTACCCAAAATACTATATTTATTTCAATACATTCCTTTACCACAACCTTCAGATCTATTCTCAAGAATTAAAAAAAGTTAGTGGAATTTATATGGAACAATAGGAAGGCTAGATTACGTCTGTCCTTACTATGTTTGCCATTTGATCGTGGAGGTCTGAAATGTCCAAACTTTATGTTGTATTACTGGTCAGCACAACTGAGGTCTATGACATATTATTTTTCATCAAATGATCTCCCTCACTGGACGGAGATGGAATCATACAATTTACCTTTACCTCTTCCCTTATTCATATACTCAGACTCGGCAAAAAAATTACAGAAACAAGTTAAAAATCCTATTGTAAAGCATATGATCAAAATATGGTATGAAATCAAAAAAATATTTAAAAGAACCGCACTTATTGTCACAATTTAGCCCAATATGGGGTAATCAATATTTTACACCAGGGAGAGCGGATGCTGTATTTAAATTATGGAATTTAAAAGGGATTCAAAAGATTCAAGACTTATATTTGGCATCATCAGACAACATAATGTCTTTTGAAGAACTGAGGGCTAAATTTAATCTTAATAGAACACATTTTTTTAAATATCTTCAGCTTAGGAATTTTATTCGATCAAATCAAAATAATGCTCTCGGACTTCCGGTTATGGCTGCCACGTAGGACGGACGTGTCTCGCTCTGCTCTGCTCCTGGAGAAAAAAAATCGGCAAATAACTCTCTCATTTGGGACAGAACGTATCCCAGCGTTTGGGCGAGGATATGTCGGCGAAGCCTAAGGCTGGAAAACCAGGTAAAGGAAAAAGCGAGCCGCCGAAACAGTCCAAATTAACGGACTTTCAGGTCTGTGACGCAGCAAATAAAACTCCATATATGGCGGAGGAGGCTGGCAACGGTGCGATGTCTGCGGGGGGAGGCGTAGATGCGCTGATGGCTGCCATGAGTTCAATGAGAGCGGACTTTTCCTCTAGATTTGATGGGATTATGACAGCGTTGGAAGGAATAAGAAAGGAATTGGGTGACTGTGTAGAACGAACGGCGCAGATGGAGCTCCGTCTCGCTAGTGCTGAAGATGACGTCA
This sequence comes from Pholidichthys leucotaenia, assembly GCA_020510985.1. Lineage (NCBI taxonomy): Eukaryota > Metazoa > Chordata > Actinopteri > Cichliformes > Pholidichthyidae > Pholidichthys > Pholidichthys leucotaenia. Next base: position 362,068,086 of record CM035843.1, on the reverse strand, counting down.
CCCGTCTTCAATTAAAGGTGCGCACTTTGGAAAAAAAAAATAAATCTCTGGAAGATAATATTTTGGATTTGGAATCTCGGTCGAGACAGAATAACTTGAGGCTGGTGGGTCTTCCAGAGGAATCAGAAGGTCGGGACGTATGTTCCTTTCTGGAAAAGTGGATTCCGGAGGTGCTGGGCAGCGAGGAGTTGCAATCAGCAGTGGTTCTGGAAAAAGCACATCGTATTGGCCCACGGAGAGATAAGGGACCGCCGAGGACCTTAATTATGAAGTTTCTTAGCAACAGAGACAGGATGAAGATCTTCAACGCTGCACGAGCTAAAGGAGAGATTAAACACCAGGACCAGCAGGTGCGGTTCTACCCAGATTTGGCCACAGGAATCCAGCAATTGAGGAAGCAGTTTGATCCCATACGTAAGGAGCTGCGCAACCTTGGGATTCGTCATGGTGTAATCTATCCTGCGAGACTGCTGACCACGTATGAGGGCAGAACCCACATCTTCAAGACCCCAGAGGAGGCGCAGGAGTTCATCAAGAAGATCAAAGAAGAAGAAGAGACTGGTGGGAGCTAAGCATGAACAAAATATAAGGTAGAATAATTAAGCATTTGCACAGGCATCTGACTGACTTGAAGTAAATAGTAAGTTTACAAAATATAGATTGTATTATATATTAAAAAAACAAAACAAAAACAAAACAAACAAAAAAAAACTATGATGTACAAAGTTGTTAAAAATTTTGGAGTTAAGTTGGAAAACTACAGAGGAGAGTTAATGTTACGTCATTAAAAGCAGTAGAGTTAGGGTGATTGGGAGGATGAAGAAGGAGTGGCTTAGGCTGTTCCCCGTGGGTGTGGAATGGTCGATGGCTATATCGGGAGACAGAATTTTTCTTTTGATTTTGGGGGGTTTGCCACAAGTGTGGGAAGGGGAAATTTGTTTGTGTGTAGTTTGTAGGATGAATGTTCAACCACTCATGTTTTTGCTTCTCTGTATGAGCATGTTTACACTGCAAGGTAATCCCAAACTCTCTATTGATCATAAACCAAAGTGTTAATCTTAATTTAACTTCATGGAATTGCAGAGGTCTACAAAATTTAAAAAAACTTAAACAAGTTATGAATAAAATAAAAGACATGGGTTCAAAAATTGTGTTTTTACAAGAAACTCATCTAATAGAGGAGGATGTTAAAAGAATTAGGAGTAGATGGCAAGGAAGTGTATTCACCTCTTCATTTTCATCCCGAGCCAGGGGAGTTATGACTCTCATACATAAATCAGTTCCTTTTCAAGTGAAAAATGTAATTGGAGACAAATTTGGAAGATATGTAATCATTCAAGGTTCTTTGCTATTAGAAAATATAAATCTTGTGAACTTATATGGTCCCAATATAGATGATCAGAAGTTCTTTGCTAATTTATTTCTCATCTTATCATCACTTACAGGGCAACATATAATAGCAGGGGATTTTAATTGTACATTGAATCCAGGTATAGATAGATCAACAGGACTGGATTGTACGCACATTGGATGTAGGATGACTATTAATCATTTTATGAAAGAATTGAGATTGTTAGATATATGGAGAGAAATGAAACCACAAGTTAAAGCCTATTCTTGTTATTCCAGTACCTACAAGACATTCTCACGTATTGATTATTTTTTGATTTCCACAGAATTAAGGTCCAAGATTCAAAACTGCTTTTATGATAACATCGTGATCTCTGATCATGCACCCTGTTGTCTAATATATGTAGATAAAAAATTGACAAAGGAATCAGGTAGATGGCAATTTCAGCATAAATGGCTTCAGGATGAGGAATTTGTCAAGTATATAGAAAAACAGATAGACGAGTTCTTTGACATCAATACTACACAAACATCAGCATGTGTAAAGTGGGAGGCTTTCAAAGCTTTTATTAGGGGACATATTATTAGTTATACAGGATCAAAATCTAAGAAGACTCGAGAGGAGAGAGCTAAATTGGAACATAAAATAAAAAGTCTTCAGGAAAAAGTGTATGCAGGAAGTGACCCAAGGTTGGAGAATGAATTACTGATTTTGAGAGCTGAATACGACAAAAAATCAGTGAATAGAGCTGCCTCGAGTCTTCTAAGATTGAAACAATCTTTTTATGAACAAGGTGAAAAATCAGGAAAATTATTAGCATGGCAGATTAAACAATTAGAAATTAAAACACCAATTACCAGTATTATAAGTAACGGACAGGTAGTTATAGATCCTTTAGAAATTAATAGAGCCTTTAGAGATTACTATGAAAAATTATATGATACCAAAAATGAACCTGATTTAACAAAACTAAATGGGTTTTTGAACGAACTATCTATACCGTGTATTCCAAATGAAAACAGGGAGATATTGGAGTCTAAAATTAGTCAAGAAGAAGTTGGGCTAGCCATTGATAATATGAAATCAGGAAAAAGTGCAGGACCAGATGGTCTTCCAGTTGACCTTTATAAAAAATTTAAGAATAAATTAATAAAACCTTTTTTGGAAATGGTTTTAGAAGCATTTCAAAATAATAATTTACCATCATACATAAATAATGCCTTAATTATACTACTGCCAAAACCAGGTAAGCCCTCTAATAAATGTGAAAATATGAGACCAATAAGCCTATTAAACGCCGACCTTAAGATAATCTGTAAAATTTTAGCAAGACGAATACAAGAAATTTTACCAAATATTATTAATCGAGATCAGAATGGCTTTATAAAGGGTAGACAAGGCTTCCATAATGTAAGAAGACTATTTAATATTATTTATTTTAATAAAGAAGCACCGGATACAGCTCTCCTATCATTGGACGCCGAAAAGGCCTTTGATAGAGTTGAATGGCCCTTTCTTTTTGAAGTCCTACAAAGGTTTGGACTTGGAAATAATTTCATAAAATGGGTTCAAATAATATACAATAATGCTACAGCAGAAATCCTAACAAATAACAATATTTCAAAACCAATAAAAATCAATAGAGGATGTCGACAAGGCTGTCCACTTTCACCTTTACTGTTTACTATGGCAATTGAACCTTTAGCGATAGCGATACGTTTACATTCACAAATATATGGAATTAAAGTTGGACCAACAGAACATAAAATCTCCCTGTACGCCGATGATATAATTTTGTTTATGTCGAATCTAAAAAAATCAATTCCAACCTTGTTGAAATTAATAAAGAATTTTGGGGAAATATCAGGATATAAAATAAATAAAACTAAATCTTCAATATTAATGCTAAATGAGACCCAGAGAAATTACCCAGCCCCTGAGGTAAATCAATTCAATGTTGTAAATCAGTTTAAATATTTAGGAATCCAAATTGTGCCTAAGCTAGAATCAGTCGCCAGTGTCAACTATGAAGCCTTAATGTCAGATATCAATGAGTTAACTCAGAGATGGATGTCACTACCAATGTCGATGATCAGGAGAATCAATATACTTAAAAGTAATATTTTACCTAAAATACTTTATTTATTTCAATACATTCCCTTATCACCACCTTTAGATCTATTCTCAAGAATAAAAAAAAAGTTAGTGGAATTTATATGGAACAACAGGAGGGCTAGATTACGTTTGTCTTTATTATATTTACCATTTGATCGTGGAGGTCTGAAATGTCCAAACTTTATGTTGTATTATTGGTCGGCACAACTGAGGTCTATGACATATTATTTTTCATCAAATGATCTCCCTCACTGGACTGAAATGGAATCATACAATTTACCTTTACCTCTTCCCATATTCATATACTCAGATTCGGCAAAAAAATTACAAAAACAAGTTAAAAATCCATTTGTAAAGCATATGATCAAAATATGGTGTGAAGCTAAAAACTATTTAAAAGAACCACAGTTATTGTCACAATTTAGTCCAATATGGGGTAATCAATATTTTAAACCAGGGAGAGCGGACGCTGTATTTAAAGTATGGAATTTAAAAGGGATACAAAAGATTCAGGATTTATATTTGCCATGTGCAGATAACATAATGTCTTTTGAAGAGCTGAGGATCAAATTTAATCTCAATAGAACACATTTTTTTAAATATCTTCAACTTAGAAACTTTATTCGATCAAATCAAAATAAAGCTCTCACTCGACCTATTTATTCATCCTTGGAAAAAATGATGATGAAAGATAGTAAAAGAAAGGGTATTATTTCAGAGTTTTATAACTCATTGACACTATCTTCAAGTGAAAATTCACTGAAAAGATTAAACTACTGGAAAGAAGATCTGCAAATTGAAATTTCAGAGGAACAATGGGAATTGGCTTGTACAGAAGCTCAAACCAAATCAATAAATGCACGCCTTAAATTGATACATTTCAAATGGTTAATGCGGATGTATGTTACACCGGAGGAGTTAAATAGATATAACAAAAATATACCAGATACATGCACAAAATGCATGGAAAGTAAAGGAACCCCATTTCATTGTTTATGGGAATGTAGATTAATAAGAATGTTTTGGGAAGAGGTGAGGGTAACAATTGAAAAAATAATCTCAAAACAAATCATATTGAATCCTAAACTGTTTTTGTTGGGTCTGTACCCAGAAAAGCATAATTTTAATAAAAGTGAAAGAACATTCATAGACCTCAGTTTGCTTAATGCCAAAAATGTATTGCACTATTATGGAAAAAGACTCATAGACCAGATGTGACTCAGTGGTTAAGACAGATGTTAACAAACCTTCCATTAGAAAGAATAACATATATACTGAAATCAAAGGAAATTGTGTTTGAGAATATATGGAGACCTTTTATTGATTATGTAAAAAATTTAAACATAACTCTTGAAGAAGAAGGTGAATGATGTGTGTGGACCTTGTAAATTCCAAACTGGTGAACATAAAATGTATACTTATGTATTGGATTGTCTAGACTAAACAGAGGAGCATTGTTGAAGACTTGATTTTGTTGGTGGTTGTTGGTGTTTTTAGTGCATTTTTTTTTTTGTAGTACTTTAGTGTTAGTGTTTGATTGTTTGTATCATGTTTGTGAAAAAAAAAAAGGTTCAATAAAGATATTGTGGAAAAAAAAAATAATGCTCTCACCCATCCTTCCTATTCATACTTGGAAAAAATTTTGACGAAAAATAGTAAGAGAAAGGGTATTATTTCAGAGTTCTATAACTCACTGATATTATCCTCAAGTGAAAACTCACAGAAAAGAATGAATTATTGGAAAGAAGACCTACAAATTGAAATTTCAGAGGAACAATGGGAATTGGCTTGCACAGAAGCTCAAACCAAATCAATAAATGTACGTCTTAAATTGATACATTTTAAATGGTTAATGCGGATGTATGTTACACTGGTGGAGTTAAATAGATATAACAAAAACATACCAAATACGTGCACAAAATGTATGGAATGTAAAGGAACTCTATTTCATTGTTTATGGGAATGTAGAAAAATTAGAATGTTTTGGGAAGAGGTGAGGGTAACAATTGAAAAAATAATTTCAAAACAACTCATATTGAATCCTAAATTGTTTTTGTTGGGTCTGTATCCAGAAAAGCATAACTTTAATAAGAGTGAAAGAACATTCATAGACCTCAGTTTGCTTAACGCCAAAAAATGTATTGCACTACTGTGGAAAAAGACTCATAGACCAGATGTGACTCAGTGGTTAAGACAGATGTTAACAAACCTTCCACTAGAAAGAATAACATACATATTGAAATCAAAGGAAAATGTGTTTGAGAATATATGGAGACCTTTCATTGATTATGTAAAGAAACTCAACATAACTTCTGAAGAAGAAGGTGAATGATGTGTGTGGACCTTGTAAATTCCAAATTGGTGAATGTATAATATGTATACTTATGCAATGGATTACCTAGGCTAAACAGAGGAGCATTGTTTGACTTGTTTTGTTAATGGTTGATGGTGTTTTTGGAATATTTGTTTTGGGGTTTTTTTTGGTTTGCTTTAGTGTTGGGGTTTGATTGTTGGTGTCATGTTTGTTGAAAAAAGGTTCAATAAAAATATTGTGGACTTCCGGTCTGGACGCCATGGTGATAGCAACTTAACGCTGAACCTCCCAGATCCAATCCAAGGAAAACATCTTCAAAATCAGACTTAATGGATTTTTGGAAGAATAAAAATCAAAAGACAAAAACACCATGCCTAACCAAAAACAGAAGAAACTGACATTCCCCAGGTCAGGATGCGCAGCGGCCGCAGAATCTGATCCCGAGGACCTCCGTTCAGGAGACGAGAACCTGGACCTAGCTAACAAAAATATTAGCTTGAAATCGCTATTTGATGAATTACGACGATTTCGGGCCGAATTTCATGAATTCAGAGAGGAACTAAAAAGGACGAACAGCAGAATGGACCAGGCCGAAAACCGAATCTTGGAAGCTGAAGAAAGAGTAAAAGTGCTTGAAGATTCTATGCTGGATTTACACAGAAAACAGTCAAGGCTGGAGGCTAAGCTAACCGACCAAGAAGGAAGACAGAGACGAGACAACATCAGAATTCACGGTCTGAAAGAAGGAGCTGAAGATAGTTTCAACACAGTGGCGGAATGCGTGGAATCCTTATTGAGAGAGAAGTTGGATATTCCACAAACCACTGATTTGAAGATAGAAAAGGCCCATCGTACATTAGCCGCAAAGCCAGCGGCAGAAGCCCCCCCGCGTTCGGTGGTGGTAAGATTCTCCGATTTCAAAATAAAACAAGAGGTTGTAAGACGGGCTTGGCAGAAAAAAGGATTTATGCATCAAGAAAGAAAAGTCTTCGTGGAGCACGATTACGCCCCTGAGGTTCTTAAAAAGCGACGGGAATATAACGACGCCAAAAAGGTTCTACAGGAACAGAATCTATGCTTTCAGACGCCATTTCCGGCGAAGTTAAGGGTCTTTTACGGTGAAGAGTCATGTCTCTATAATTCAGCGGAAGAAGCAACAATTGACATGGCAAGAAGAGGGCTCCCGGTAACGGTGTTTAAACCTGCAGTGAATCTGAGCGAAAAGATCAGAGCTCAAACGTGGTCCACTCAGAGACCTTCAAAATCCACGGGCCAGCAGCGGGAAACCCAGCCCCAGAGCTACAAAGATAAGCTTTCCAGTTCCAGGAAGGAATAGCGACCTTTTTGTCTTTTTTCTTTTCAGTCATTCTGCACTTCCATCCCCCCTCCTACAAGGTAACAAACATTAAAGGAGGTGCAGAATCAGCATGTGGTAAAACCTTTCATGGAGCAGTTATAGCATTAGAAACAAATGTCTTCTTAATTTAAAGGGAAAAAAAAATCTTGTTAAAATAGAAATGTAACAATGACCCACATGTTCTCTCCACACTAACAAATACTGTATTAGAGTGAATGTTTGCTGTGATGGGGGTGGGAGGGTGCACACAATGTCATAGGGTATAGGCATAAAAAAAAAAAAAAATCATTACAAATTCGGATTGGGATCTGAAATTCACGTTAAAAACATGGGACAACTTACAGGGGTAAGAGAGGGCCCTCAACACGTAACAGAGTTTGAGGAATTTCCCTCAGAGCCTACACTCCATCAGGGCTCTTACAGGGTCTTTAAAGAGACCCCAGCTCAGGAAGTTTTTTTTTGACAGTTTTTTGTTTTAAAGTTTCGTACACTATGTTCTTAATGTTTTTTATGTTCTTAATGTTCTTTCAGTTTCTGAGTAGCAAAAAAGAGGGCCACCACACTGTTATACTAAATAAGAAAATACAATGGAGAAACAGGGTGTAACTAAAATAGCCTCATATAATGTAAAAGGGATCCTGAATCCAGTTAAAAGATCCAAGATTCTACGCAAAATGAAAAAAGACAAACCAGAAATAATATTTTTACAAGAAACCCACCTAACAGACATGGAACACACTAAACTCAATAGACAAGGGTTTAAAATGATCTCTTCATCTTCATATAAATCAGGGAGGAGGAGGGGAGTAGCGACATTGATATCAACCAAAATTACATTTGAAAAAAAATCAGAACACAAAGATAAAGAAGGGAGGTACAGTTTGGTAATTGGGCGGCTAGAGGGAGAAAATATCACCCTGCTGAATGTATATGCACCACCAGGGGCTAAATGGAAATTTTATAAAAATGTACTCTACCTAATGATAACTAAAGCCCAAGGTTTAGTGATATGTGGTGGAGACTTCAATCTAAGACTGAATCCATACTGGGATGCAACAGGTAATTCTTCACATCAAAATAACACTCAAAATAGGAAAACTCGGATGCTACTAAAAGAAATGGGAATCTGTGACGTATGGAGGGAATTCAACCCCAATGTAAAAGATTATACTTTTTATTCAACACCCCATTCATCTTACTCAAGGATTGATTACTTTTTTATGTTTAATAGAGACATTGGAAGAGTAAAAACATGTAAAATAGGACTGATGGATCTCTCTGACCACAGTCCGATCTATATGGACTTAAACATCCAAAAATACACAAATAATACATTTTCCTGGAGGTTGAATTCAGATGTCCTGAAAGGACCACTGAAAGATGAATTGGAATCAGATATTTTCAGATATTTGGAAGAAAACGATAATGGAGAAGTATCCCCTTTAATACTGTGGGATGCGTGCAAAGCTGTAATAAGGGGAAAAATTATTGCAAAACTGGCAACCCAAAAGAAACTGAGACAAGAAAAACTAATCACACTAGAGTCAGAACTCAAGAACCTAGAAAAAGAACACAAAGACAACACTCATTCTAATGGCTCGCTCAAGATTAAAGAAATTAAAAATCAAATAAATGAGATCTACACAATAGAAATCCAGAAGAAACTTACATTTCTGAAACAAAAACACTATGAAGCAGGCAGTAAATCGGCAAAATTACTAGCCTATAAATTGAGGAAACAACAAACAGAAAGAGCAATCTACAAAATCAGAGACCCAGTATCAAAGGAAATAAAATTCAGAATTCAGGATATTCTTAAAAGCTTCGAGAATTACTACAAGAACTTATACTCCCACAAAAAACATAAAAACGCATCCGAGACATTCCTAAACACATTAAACCTTCTCCAACTTACGGAATCACAAAATAAAACACTACTGTCAGAAATACAACCTAAAGAATTGGAAAAAGCAATTATGAAACTTAAAGCTAACAAATCCCCAGGAGCAGATGGCTATACAGCAGAATGGTACAAAACCTTTAAACAGCAACTATCTCCTCTCCTCCTGAAAACATTTAACTATGTCCTCCACACAGGGGAAATTCCCCCCCCTCCTGGAGAGAAGGGGTCATTGCAGTTATACCTAAACCTGAAAAGGATAAACTAGAATGCTCCAACTACAGACCAATCAGTGTATTAAATCAGGACTATAAGCTTTTTACCATTATCCTTGCCAAAAGGTTAGAAAACATACTGACAGACTTAATTCACTTAGACCAAACGGGCTTTATAAGACAAAGACAGACACAAGACAACATTCGACGCACTTTACACATAATTCACCATATAAAGAAATATAACTTAAATACAGTCATATTGGGATTAGATGCTGAAAAAGCATTCGATTCGGTTGACTGGTCTTTCCTATATAGAATCTTATCCAGTTTCAATTTTCATAACAACTTCATTAGAACTATACAGGCATTATATAAAAAACCAACAGCTAAAATAAGGATTAATGGTAATTTATCATCATCTTTTGAGCTGGAAAGAGGATGTCGTCAAGGCTGCCCCCTGTCTCCACTGCTCTTTGCAATCTTCATAGAATCTCTGAGCCAATGGATAAGACAAAATCAAAAAATTCAGGGTATTACACTTGGTCAGAAGGAACATAAAATAGCACTCTTTGCTGATGACATTTTAATATACCTAGGGCAGCCAGACACTTCTTTACCAGAACTAATCTCAGTTTTTTCAGACTATGGAGATTTATCGGGGTACAAATTAAACATGCATAAAACCCAAGTTTTAACATTCAACTATGACCCAAATCATTATTCACTAAGTGAACTCAAAACTAACTGGGAGTTGGAATCTATGAAATATCTGGGGGTCAATATCCCGAAACAACTCGACAAAATTATAACACTAAACTATGATCCACTGGTGACAAAAATAAAATCTGACCTAGCAAGATGGAATATGATACCATTCTTAGGTACTGCACAAAGAACTGAAGCAGTCAAAATGAATATACTTCCACGTCTTCTATACCTTTTCCAAACAATACCGGTAGAACCTCCCAAAAAAACATGGCAGGAGCTGGACAGAAGGATCTCAAGATTCATATGGCAGGGCAAGAGACCTAGAATCAGATATAGAACCCTACAGCTAAACAAAGACAAAGGTGGGCTCGCGCTGCCAAATATCAGGGACTATTTTATAGCTGCACAAATTAAAACTTTAGTAGAGATATGTAACCCAGTCTACACTGCACAATGGAAGGAGATGGAAGGCCAAATAACAAGTGACATCCCCCTACAGGCGATAATAGGGAACAGTGCCTTACCTAAACTCTTGAATAACACTAACCCGTGGATAGAGACCCCGCTAAAAATTTGGTTTAAGATAGTCAGAGAGAATCAAGCTAAAGAGCCCTATCAACTTCTGCAATGGATTGCCTATGATCAAGACTTTACCCCCAATAAAACAGACACTAGATTTAAAGAGTGGAAAGAGAAAGGGCTGATAAAATATTACGATTTTTTTAAGGGGCAAACTTTAAGAAGTTTTGAAGATTTGAAAAAACAAGGTCTAATAAATCAAGATCTTTACAGGTTCTTTCAGCTTAGACACCACATAAACAATATACTTAAAAAGGAGGATTTGGAAAGGGCCCAGTCAGGTGTTCTGAAGGTCTTCTTAATGGCATATAAAGGGATCCCAGGGATCAGATACATTTCTAAAATATACCAAGGTCTTCAAGACTTAAAAGGAGACAACACATCATATATAAAAGAGAGATGGGAAAAAGAGGGGAATTTCACTTTGCAATTGGAAATATGGGAAAAGCTAAATAAACAGCAATGGAAAAGTACCTCATCCCTGCAGTGGAGAGAATTTGGATGGAAAAACTTGGTAAGATTTTTCAGAACACCTGCACAAAACAAATTTACCCATAAGGGGTTGAACTGTTGGCGCTTGTGTGGTGAAAAGACTGCAAATCATTTTCATGTGTTTTGGTCATGCCCAGTTATCCACCAATATTGGACCAACGTACAGACAATATTGGGGAAAATATTCAAAATAACAGTTCCCTTTTCTTTTGTAACTTTGTATTTGGGTTTACTACCGGACTCACTGGAAAGACGAGGAGATAAATACTTATTCAATGTTTTAATATTGGCAAGTAAAAAAGCCCTAACTAAAAAATGGATGCTGAAGGACTGTCCTACACCTGAAGATTGGATTAACGTGATTCAAGACATTTACTCGATGGAAAAGTTGACATTCGCACTGAGACAGGACATGGATGGGTTCATGAACTTTTGGCAACCCTGGATCGCATATGTGTCTTCCATTAGATCTAATCTTTGACAAATACCATTTCAATAATGGTCCCGCTCTTTGTTCCAACGCTACTCAGATGCTCTTTTACTTTTAATTACTTAATTTTCTGTTTGTTTGTTTTTTGCTGTTCTGTTTGTTTATTTGTTTTTTTTTTAAATTTAATTCTCTTTAATTTCTCTTTTTCTTTCACTTAAAAAAAAGGGGGGTGTTGTAATAATTATCCTACCAATGTTGTTAAATAGCAAAAAATAAGGAAACGTGTGATGAAAATGTAAACAATGCAATGCTGTAATGACCTGTATACCCTTTACAAAAACTTAAATAAAAAAAAATATATATATATTGTGGGAAAAAAATGATATGTCTGAAATTACCTTTATTATGACGAGGCCAGGTAAACAGTTGAACTCAGCTTTATTATCAGTTGGTCACACAATACAGCCACCAGGCAGGGGCGTCGGCAAAGAGGCAGTAAAATGGATGCCCCTGGTATTTATAGGGTGGTGCAGTGGCGGAAGAGGAAGTGACCACCACTACATCGCACTTCATAATAAAAGTCACAATAGTACAACATCACAGTGAGTACCACACCATTACAACAACAACACCATATCCAGCTGTACAGAGCGCCACTCACGGTGATGAACTAGGTTTGGGTCCGTGGAACCAAGTGATTGGGCTCACAGTCGGCCTTTACATCGTCACCACCACTGACACGTATAAAGATAGCGGCACAACTGAGAACAGGATCAGGATTGTGGGCCAGCCGTCCGCAGGAGGTGAGGGCTGCTGCAGATTGGGATGCAGCGTTGGAGCCGATTCAGCTGGTGTGGGATCCAAGCTGGGACTTGTTGACAAGCGTGCCATGGCTCCAGAGGGATGACACCTGGGCCTACTGAAACTGGCGCCAGTAGGGGCGCATCCACCACGGGCCCGCTACAAGGCCCCTACAGCAGAACTGCCTTCCCCATGGAAGACTGTCAGAGAAAAAAAGTGACTGTTTAGATCGGAGCGCGGCTGGCAAACGAGTGGCAGAATAATCCACTCAGCTACATTGGGTTGAGCGGTGGTCCACCCGCTAAACCTAATTAGCAATGTGGGGATTATTATTTATGCCAAATTGGGGAGGGTTATGATTGGTAAAAGCGTTGTGTTTTTTCCATTGGGGGGTGAATGTTATAAAGGGATTTTATAACAGTGAGCGGCATGATGACGTAGCCGGCTGATGCCGTCATCATGCCGACCCATATAAAGGGAGGAGTCGGCCATCTTCTCTTTTGCTGGCTCTTTCTCGGTAGCAGCAGTATAGGAGCTCAGTGCTCAGTTACTCTGTATTGTTAACATTTATTGTAATAAAATTCAGTTACAGTACAGCTCTCTTGTCCGTGGTCATTGCCAGGTTTGTGGACATAACAGTATGTACAGACCTAATCAAGAAATTCAAGAGCCACACAGTACAGAACAAGCTTAGCAGAGGTAGGAAGCAATGATTTCAAAGACTCTGGGATGAAAACTTGTGAGAAATGTGTCTAGAACCCTGCAAAGTTAGACAAAGAAAAACTTGAGTCAGACTGAAGTATTCTAAGGACAACCTGGAGAAACATTATTCATATTAGAGGCACATCTTTTAGTCAGAAGAGACAAAACTAGAGCTCTTTGGCCATAGAGGCAATATGTTTGGAGAAAGAAGGGAGAGGCGTACAACCCAAAGAACACAGTCCCCACAGAGGAACATGGTAGTGGGAGTATCATGCTGTGGGGATGCTTCTGTGTGTCTGGAACTGGGAACCTCATCAAGGTGGAAGAAATCATGAAGAAAGGAAGATATGTGAAAGGAAAAGGAAACCTCTAGCAGTCAGCGGCAAAACTGGGTCTGGATCATCACTTTGTCTTCCAACACAATGATGACCCAAAACACAAGTTGCTCTTGGTGAAGAACTACCTCCAGAAAACCAAAGTGAACGTTATTGAATGGCCTGCACAAAACTCTGACTTGAATCCCATTGAAAATCTGTGTGGTGAGCTGAAGACGAAGGTCAATCAATCAATCAATCAATCTTTATTTCAGATAGATTAATAGTACAGATTAAAAGAAACAGAATAATATAACAAAGGGGGAAAGAAAATCCAACAAGGTCATATTAGACAATAACTCCTCTGATTATACAGTTCAACATAAGTTATCCGAAATGGGTGGTGGCTGAAGCCGCAGCTTATATTGCCCACCCATATTCCATCCAAGAATTCAAAAGAAAAACAGAACGAGCGATTACAATTCAGAACAAAGCTAAGACAAAATGTGACAAAAAGAAACTAAGCAACAACACAACGCAGACTGGATATGACAATCCTTATATGATTTTATGTCATCTTGTATATATGTTTGGAGTATTTCTTCCTTTAGTTTTTGTTTAAATTGTCCAAGCATTGTACATGATTTTAATTCAGGTCCAAAATCGTTCCATAATCTGACTCCTTGCACTGAAACACAGTGTTGATTGGTGGTAGTTCTCACTGAAGGTTTTTGAAATATACACTACCGTTCAAAAGTTTGGGGTCACTTAGAAATTTCCTTATTTTTGAAAGAAAAGCACTGTTTTTTTTTCAATGAAGATAACTTTAAACTAATCAGAAATACACTCTAATATCTAATATACATTGCTAATGTGGTAAATGACTATTCTAGCTGCAAATGTCTGGTTTTTGGTGCAATATCTACATAGGTGTATAGAGGCCCATTTCCAGCAACTATCACTCCAGTGTTCTAATGGTACAATATGTTTGCTCATTGTGTCAGAAGGCTAATGGATGATTAGAAAACCCTTGTGCAATCATGTTAGCACAGCTGAAAACAGTTTAGCTGGTTAGAGAAGCTATAAAACTGACCTTCCTTTGAGCAGGTTGAATATCTGGAAAAAATTATTATTTCAAATACAAATCATTATTTCTAACCTTGTCAATGTCTTGACTATATTTTCTATTCATTTTACAACTCATGGTGGTAAATAAGTGTGACTTTTCATGGAAAACACAAAATAATTGTCTGGGTGACTCCAAACTTTTGAACGGTAGTGTACATGCTCCTCCGAAATGATATTGTTTCTCCCTTATTTGGAACAGCTTTTGGATATTTGCGGGCAGTGATAGATTCTTCACTTTAAACATTATTACTGCAGTTTTAAAGTCAACCAGATCTTTCAACTTGAGAGCTTTTAATTTAAGAAAAAGTGGGTTTGTTGGTTCCCCGTAAGCAGCTTTGTTTATTATTCTAATAGCTCTCTTCTGAAGCATAAAGACTGGATATGTTTGTTTTATATGTATTTCCCCATACTTCAGTACAATATGTCATGTATGGGAGTATTAATGAATGATACAAGGTATATAGTGTGGGTTGATTCAGCAAATATTTCACTCTGTGTAGTATTGCAATTGATTTGGATATTTTACCTTTAATAAAATTAATATGTGACTTCCAACACAGTTTATTATCAATTATTACACCAAGAAATTTAGTTTCGGATACCCTTTCAATCTCTACACCATTTACACTGAGTTTAGATACTAAGTTGTTGTGATGGTTGTTAAAAACTATAAATTTTGTCTTACTTAAATTGAGCGTTAATTTGTTTGAATCAAACCACAGTTTAAGCTTTCCTAATTTCTTTCTGAGTGTATCCAAAAGTTGTTCCAAATTGCTTCCACTGCATAATAAATTTGTGTCATCGGCAAACAATATTAAATCCATTTTTTCTGAAACTTTACATATATCATTTATATACATATTGAATAACAATGGCCCCAAAACTGAACCCTGTGGGACTCCACAAGTAACCTTCAGTAACTGTGAGTTTTTGTTACCAACACATACAGTGGGGCAAATAAGTATTTAGTCAGCCACCAACTGTGCAAGTTCTCCCACTTAAAAGATGAGAGAGGTCTCCAATTTTCATCACAGGTATACCTCAACTATGAGAGACAAAATGAGGAAAAAAAAAATCCAGAAAATCACATTGAAGGATTTTTAATGAATTAATTGGTAAATTCCTTGGTAAAATAAGTATTTTGTCACCTACAAACAAGCAAGATTTCTGGCTCTCACAGACATGTAACTTCTTCTTTAAGAGGCTCCTCTGTCCTCCACTCGTTACCTGTATTAATGACACCTGTTTGAACTCGTTATCAGTATAAAAGACACCTGTCCACAACCTCAAACAGTCAGACTCCAAACTCCACTATTGCCAAGACCAAAGACCTGTCAAAGGACACCAGAAAAAAAAATTGTAGACCTGCACCAGGCTGGGAAGACTGAATCTGCAATAGGTAAGCCGCTTGGTGTGAAGAAATCAACTGTGGGAGCAATTATTAGAAAATGGAAGACATACAAGACCACTGATAATGTCCCTCGATCTGGGGCTCCATGCAAGATCTCACCCTGTAGGGTCAAAATGATCACGAGAACGGTGAGCAAAAATCCCAGAACCACACAGGGGGACCTAGTGAATGACCTGCAGAGAGCTGGGACCAAAGTAACAAAGGCTACATCAGAAACACACTACGCCGCCAGGGACTCAAATCCTGCAGTGCCAGACGTGTCTCTCTGCTTAAGCCAGTACACGTCCAGGCCCGTCTGAAGTTTGCTAGAGAGCATTTGGATGATCCAGAAGAGGATTGGGAGAATGTCATATGGTCAGATGAAACCAAAATAGAACTTTTTGGTAAAAACTCAACTTGTCGTGGTTGGAGGAGAAAGAACACCATACCTACTGTGAAGCATGGGGGTGGAAACATTACGTTTTGGGGCTGTTTTTCTGCAAAGGGACCAGGACGACTGATCCGTGTAAAGGAAAGAATGAATGGGGCCATGTATCGTGAGATTTTGAGTGAAAACCTCCTTCCATCAGCAAGGGCATTGAAGATGAAACGTGGCTGGGTCTTTCAGCATGACAACAATCCCAAACACACCGCCCGGGCAATGAAGGAGTGGCTTCGTAAGAAGCATTTCAAGGTCCTGGAGTGGCCTAGCCAGTCTCCAGATCTCAACCCCACAGAAAATCTTTGGAGGGAGTTGAAAGTCCGTGTTGCCCAGCGACAGCCCCAAAACATCACTGCTCTAGAGGAGATCTGCATGGAGGAATGGGCCAAAATACCAGCAACAGTGTGTGAAAACCTTGTGAAGACTTACAGAAAACGTTTGACCTCTGTCATTGCCAACAAAGGGTATATAACAAAGTATTGAGATGAACTTTTGTTATTGACCAAATACTTATTTTACCGAGGAATTTACCAATTAATTCATTAAAAATCCTTGAATGTGATTTTCTGGATTTTTTTTTTCTCTTTTTGTCTCTCATAGTTGAGGTATACCTATGATGAAAATTGGAGACCTCTCTCATCTTTTACAGCGGGAGAACTTGCACAATTAGTGGCTGACTAAATACTTTTTTGCCCCACTGTACATACCCTGGTAAAAAATAAATATGCTAAATATATTTAATTTAGGTATATTTTAGTGTATTTTAATATATTTTTGTAAAGTAAATCTTAAGTGTGCTATTTTGGAACAACTTTTTTTGTATTCAATACATTTTAGTTAAATTTAAATTGAAATAAAGTTCAACTTTAAGTATGCTTAATGTATTTTTATGTACTAAAGTGGAACAATTTTAAGTACACTTAATGCATTTTTAATATGATCTGTGACGATTTACTCATTCACTAATACACTATGATTACACTACTTTCATATTTTAAGTGCATTTATTGTGTATTAGCAATAGTCTTATAATTGATTTATAGTTTATTTAAAACCTATTTAAAATGACTCTGCAATACATAGAAATGTCATTTAAAATACTCTTTAAATATACAATGTTTCTATTGTAAATACATTTTTCATATAATGAAAATACTTCCAAGTATACACTTAACAAATATATTTTATTTGTATTTCAAAACAAACCAAAAATACATTCAATTACAATGTAGTGCAAAAATTGTAACTAAAGGTTTCGAACCTCGAGAAGTGAATTATGCAAAAAGTAGAATAATCTCAAATGAGTTAGTGCTGTCACTTCACATGACTCTGGTCTGAAGTGTCCCCTTAACGTCATTGTCTGCAAGTTGAAATAAATTTAATAGAATGCATATTACTGACCCCTTGGACCAACATTTTGATGTAAAGAAATTAATTTCATTTATTTTTTTCAAAGTTCTTCCCTTTGCTGATTTCAGCCTCAAATCCATAGGCAAAAATTCAATATTTCTCTACCACACACCTAATTTTCCAAACTTGTAGACAATAACATCAAGCATATCCTCAGAGTGAGCGGCATCTGAAAAGAGCAGCCCTCTCGGAGCTTAGAAGCACATTAAGAACTGCTAGACAAGAGATAAACTGAACACATTCATCACCACTTTTTGTCAAAACTTATGTGGTGTTGCTTGGTACCTGGTAGCATGAAAACAAATGTACAAATAACAAAACTTTTTTTTACCCTTTTTGGCAAACAGCCCTTAACAATGGGTAGAAAAAGAAACAATCAGACCTTACACGAAACATTTATGGCCTCTTATGTGAAAAATGTTCATTGTTGCACTTCCTACGTAGTGCAGCTTGCACCTCAGACACTGTGGTTCCGGGAAACTCCTCAATCACCGCGTCTGCAAAAGAAAACTTACTTAATACAGATTTTAAGTATATAAACCACGTTTTTGTACTGCTATGTACTAAAATGTATAAGGAGATCGTTTCACATGACAAATCACCAAAGACAATGAAAGAATTAGTTTTATTCACTCTACATGCTCTATAGTTTAAAGGTATGTCTGGTTACACAGTTGAAATTACCTGTAATGGCCTGCACCTTGGCTACATCAAGCTGGCCTTTGGTCATATCTCCTCTTCCATTTCTCCCGGTTAGTGTGGAATTTGCCAGAGTGTCCTTTGAAAAAATCAGAACGGCCAGTTCTTGTGCGAAAACGGTCATCCTTGTGCGGTTTAAACGTAGGAAAGACCTTTTGGAAACAGCCACCGACTTCCCAGGTAAGAAGTGCTGTACAGATAAAGATAATAAAAGTGACATTGTGTGTTACACATTTTTGATTCAAACACATCAATTTGAAGCAAACATATTGTATACAATCTGATATGAAATGAAACTTACCATCTCCCCTTCACTCTCTGATGAAGACATTGCCGATGACAGAAGTTGACATTGAATTGTCTGAGACGTGTCATTGAAGCATTAACTTTTGCAATGCAATCCTTCATCAATTTCAATGTCTCTGGGAGTTCTTCAAAAGCAGAATAAAGAAGGTAACAGCAGGATTACATAAGCCACATTTACAAATAAGAATACAAATATATTTCCATAAGAGCCTTTATACATACCACGAAGACAGTCAATTATCTCAGCCATAGTTGGCACAGCATGTTGAACCTCAATCAAAGACTACAGAGAAAACATTTTTAAATAATTATAATTAAGTCCACGAAATTATAAGTACTTACCTCTGAATTGGCATCTTCAATGTCTTCAGCCTAGAAATTGACACATTAGTCATGACAGAATTTAATGTAAATACCAAGTCAAACAAAACTTACAACGTGCAAAGGGCGAGGACTGCCGATGTCAGTTTCATCACCACTATGATCAGGTGAAATCTGCCGTATGCGTCTTTTCTTTAAGAAAATAAAAATCTTCTTGGAATATCCGTTTCAGAACCGGGGAGGATATATTTCCTTTTCAGTCGGACTCGGTCCATTTTCTACGTTTGTCTGTACTCTGAGCTAGCTAACGTAACGTTAGGTTGTTTTGATTTGAAAACGGATGGGATAAGACACAGGACTATTTTTACCAGAGTGCTTAGCGCGAATGGCGCATGCGCATAACAATCGCCCCGAACAAGCCAGCCAATCATAGCACAATGACGTCTTTCACGCATGCGCAATGCTAGGCGCGAATGTCGGTTGCTTTAAGCGGGAAGAAGAAACGGAGAGGCACAACCATAATATATATTTAGTAAAAATGTCAAAATTTAGGTTTGCCCTTGTTAGTTGGGCGAAGGGACCTGACAAAGATAAAACCAGCATCGTTCCCATCAGCTGGATAATTGATTTTGGCCCAGCTGCTACTACTGACACGACATATCTTGTTGAATGTCGAACAATTGTTCGACATTCAAAAAACGTGACATATCTGTATTGCAAAGAAAAGCTTTACAACTTTACACTGGCATTGTGATGAATACTGGTTTGTGTTATGATCGTTTCACCTGTAACGGGGTTATTTATCATTCTTACAATAACACAACTCTGAAAAAGAGAACTAACTGTGTTGCACAGTTAAGTGATGGACGATTTTGTGAAATATCAACACTTATTGATTTTTCTAATGTCTCTCTTGTGAATGGTGGCATATGTGTGTTGGTGAAAGAGCTGAAGAGTACTAAAACCATTTTTTGGCAAGATGCACAGTTAAAGATACATTCTACATTTATTACTGAAGTGTCAGGGACCAATAGTGCATTTGCTGTGGACCCCCTGTCACTAAAGCGTAAATGTGTAATGTTAAGTTGTCTTAACAAGTTCTTTGTTACCCCCCTTCCAAACAATATTGAACGAGATTGAAGTATCTTAAAAATAAAATATTAATCTGTTTCAATTATACATTGTAATTATTTGTATATTTTTGAAAAATGCTTAGTGTTTTAAGCGTACCAAAATATGTACTGATTAATACATTTTCATTTATGTTCATACATGCAATTAAAACTGTAAATACTCACTTATGTACTTTGAAATAAGTCAAAGAATAGTGTAATGTATTAAATGTATTGAAAGTATGCAACAAAATACAATTTTAGCTAAATATTACTTTAATATATTTATTGTATTATATAAAAATATATACTCAAAGTATGCATAAAATATACTTTAAATGTATAATGAAATATTTGAGTAGAAGTATATTTCCAATTAGATATATATATTTTATTTGAAATATATTTTTGGAAAAATATATTTCAGTATAGTGTATTAAAAAATACTTATTACAAAGTATGTTTTAAGTACAGTTACATAAATATATTTACGTTATACTTGAAAGCGATTCTTAGAAAGTACAAGTATATTCTAATATATTTAACTTGTATTTTTGAAAAAAAGAATATAGTAATAATACACTTCAATATATTTTTTTTTCACCAGGGTACTGATATCTATTCTTTAAGTAACTACATAACCAGGACAGTGCTACCCCCCTAATACCACAATTTTGTAGTTCCTTTAATAATAAATTATGATCCACTGAATCAAATGCTTTTTTAAGATCCAGGAATACCCCAACTGAATACTCTTTATTTTCAACGGCAGTTGATATTTTTTCTATAAATTCCATTAGAGCAAATGCAGTTGTCCTCTTGTGTCTGAACCCATATTGCTGCTCACACAATAAATTATTCTTCAGTATGAAGTTGTCAATTCTCTCATAGAATATTTTTTCAAGTATCTTGGAAAATTGCGGCAGTAGTGAAATTGGTCTATAGTTTGAAAGTTCCCCTCTGTCACCCGTCTTGTATATCGGAATTACTTTAGCTATTTTCATTGCATTGGGAAATATACCTGTTTGGAGAGACAGGTTACAGATATATGTCAGTGGTTTCACTAAGCATTCAATTATAGTTTTGACCAAGAGCATGTCAATACCATCACAGTCCGTAGATGTTTTACTTTTAAATGATTTAACAATTTCAATGACCTCTCTCTCGTCTGTGTTCTTTATGAAAATGGAGTCTTTTATAGCAGTGTTTTTGCTTATTGTATCACCTGTGGGCGCCGTAATGGGTATTTCTCGAGCCAAATTAGGACCAATGTTAACAAAAAAGTTATTAAATTCATCTGCAGGTGAAGCTGCATTCACACTCTGGGTCGTTTTATTACTTTTAAAAAATTGGTTGGGTAGCTTGTATTTCTGTTTTTATTTCCAAGAATATTGTTCAGTATTGTCCATGTATTTTTAATATTGTCTCTGTTTTTCTCCAGTTCTTTACTGTAATAGTCTCTTTTACTACATCTTATTATATATGTTAACTTATTTTTGTATGTTTTATACCGCTGCTCTGCTTCTTTTGTCCTTTTCTTTAGGAAAGCTTTATATAATAAATTTTTCTTTTTACACGCCTTTTGTAATCCTTTGGTTAACCATGGCTTATCGGCAAATTTATGTTTAAGCTTTTTCTTTACTAATGGACAATTTTTTTCATAAAGAGTGGTTACAATGTTCATGAATGTGTCATAGGCTTCATTTACATCTGATACATAGACTTTTGTCCAGTCTTGCTTCAGCAAGTCTCCTTTAAAAGAGCTGATTGCATTTTGTGATTTGTATCTGAACGATTTTAAAATTTTTTCTGTATTGGCCCCCGTGTGGCCATGGATAAGTGCAAAGGTTGGCAAATGGTCACTTATATCATTTATCAATAATCCACTTTCTATTTTCTTAACAATAACATTAACAAACAGGTTGTCAATAAGTGTAGCAGTATGAACTGTGATTCTACTGGGATGTGTTATTGTGGGATATAGACTCATACTGTACATAGAATTCATGAACTCTGTAATTACATTTTGTTGATATGGATTTAGTAAATCAATATTGAAATCTCCACAAATTACTACCATTTTCTTACTAGTAATATTATTGTACAGCTCGACTAATTTATCTCTGAATGTCTCAATGCAAGTTCCCGGAGTTCTATATATACAACTTATAATTAGATTTTTTGTTTTATCTTGGTCAATCTCAACAGTAACACATTCCAAAATCCCCGGTAGTGCAAAGGACATTCCATTTACAAGCTTACACCTATACAGGTCATCAATATACAGTGCAACACCACCACCCTTTTTTTGAGGTCTGTTAATATGAAACATCTGATATCCCTCTATTGTCATCAGGGGAGCCTGCTCTTCATTAAGCCAAGTTTCAGAGACTGCGATGGCTGTAAATTTTCTGTCTAGCTGTTTTAAATAGTCCTGAATCTGTGGAAAGTTTTTGTTAAGACTTCTGCTGTTGAAGTGTATTATTGATAGTTTACCATCTAGTTGCACTTGACTTTTGAATTGCTTTTCAGTGTAGTATTCACAATGATTATGAATATTATTGAAAAAGTGGTTATCAGGATCAATATCATTTTCCATCTCTTGTAGTTTATGTTCAGCATAATGGCATATCTTCAGAGTTTGAATTTCCTCACTCTGTCAAATGACTTCCTCCAACTGGGGATAATTGATGTCTATTCAAGTCAGTCATAAGTTTTTTTGTTTTTTTGTTTGTTTTGTTTAGTTTTTTTTTAAAAGTACATTGACATGGTATGTCAAAAGAACTATTCTTGCCGTGTGTGTGGATATGGATTTTTATAGTCTCTTAATTTTCTTAATCAGTGTTCATCTGTATTTATTTAAGTCAGTAACATCTCTGATTATTATACTCTTTGCTTCCTCAGGTGTTCCATTTAGTTTGATCCAAACTCTACAATTTCTTGTCCATGTTGCCTGTATCTTATTTTGTTTTTTCAGCATCCGTGCTTGCCGTGCTATTTCAGCATTAGTTTTTGTTAGATGTTCATTTAGGTAAACTTCTGTTCCCCGTAGCTTTCTGGCCTGCCTCAGTATGTCATTCTTTACTCTTCTGTTCACAAAGCGCATCACAATTGATTTCTTTGTTTTATTATCCTTTTTGGGTAAAGCATGACAGGCTGAAATTGCATTTGCTTCGACCTTTATATTTCTACTATCAAGGAACTGAAGCACCTGGTTTTCCAGGGAGACTGATTCGCTTGCGGGAGCCTCCTCACCTTTCAATTCTGCTGTAGCATGAGCATATGATTGATATTTAATGTCTAGTCCACTTATAATTAGATCACCCATATGAGAATATTGTTCAAGATCCTCCAAGTCTGCAAATTTTTTGTCTTTATCCTTAATTGTTAATTTTAATTCTCGGACTTCTTCCATTAGCCCTATTATTTTAGCCTGCTGACTAGCCACTTTGGTCAGTTCTTCTGACAAGAAGTTCAGAGATTTTTTGATCTCTTCCATTTCCTCCTTCTTTGGTGGCATTTTTACTGACCTGTGGATAGTAAAACAATCTCTGCTGGTGTCGCTGGTATCCGATCTGACCGACCTCGAATCCAGCTGGGCCTCAGCTAGCCCCCTCCGCTGCTAGTCCCGCTGCTTACCGCCGCCGTAGCTGAGCTCCTGTCCAGCCGGGGTACTGGCAGCTCCTCCACCGAGTCCCGCCGCCCACCGCCACTGTAGCCGAGCTCCGATCCTGCTTCTGTCCAGCTGGGGTCCCGGTAGATCCTCCACTGAGCCCCGCCACCTACCACCGTCTTCCTCAGGAGTTCCTCAGGAGTTCCTCTGCCGAGCTCCGCCGCTGCAACTGGGCTCCGACTCCGGCTGGGGCCCCGGTGGTCCTCCACTGGTCCCCGTCTCCCACCACCGCTGCACTTGAACTCCGATCCGGCTCCCGTCCAACTGTTGCCTCGGCTTGTTCCTCCGGCGAGCCCCAATCACCGGGGACAGAGTCGCTTCTCCGTGTCAGTGCTAGGTGCTGCGACTAGCTATGGCGTTAGCTATAGCGATAGCATTAGCCTAGCAAATGCGTTGGGTAAAGCATAGCAGCGAACCACGAAAAGAAACGCCAATCAGTTCACTCACAAATGAGAGCAGTCCCAAAAGTCCAATTCTCACAGCGAGCACAAAACAGCTCTTAAAAACAGAGATCGAGTCTGACCCCCGAATCCAGACCGGCTGAACCACAACTAAAAAAAAATTTATTTAAGCTGAGCCTGCAAGACTGAGACCACTCACTCCGCCATCTTCCTTTCACAAGTCAAATGACCATCAAATCTGGAGGAGCTTGATAGATTTGCCAAAGACGAATGGGCTGGGATTGCTGAGGAGACGGGTGTGAGACTGGTTGGAAACTACGACAACTGCAGGCAAAAAGGATACAGTAGACTAGAAAGGCTATTAGCATCACAGGACTCGAGTTTCAAATTTACGAGAACCAAGCTACAAAAAAAAAATAGACAAATTAACAAAAAAAGATGTAAATTTTTAAGAAAAAGCTGATAAATTATAAGACACATTCCAAATCTGGAAGAAAACTTACAAACTGAAGAGATTAAAGTTTAAAATTTGCAAAAAATAAAATTTAAGATAAAGAAATTATTCATTTTTTAAGAAAAAAAATCAAAAACATTTTCAGAACACTGTTAAGACATGCAAGAATAAAACCTATCCAATTAGTAATGACAGTAGGCCAGTTTAGTCTTACAACTTTACTCTTTTGCCTTAATTTAAAACTCATATAAATCTGTCTTGTGGCTTCAAGCTGATTTTTCTGAACAAAAAATTGCTCACAACGGCTCTTGTATGGTCAAGGTTGCAGTGCAGGATTTGGCAGTTGGGCGGCAATTTGGATGTAGCCCTCCACACCAAGACAAAGGTTTCTCCTACTGGCAGGCAGCCACCTTCAATGACTTTAGTTACTCTTAATGTGTTTGTAAATAGGTGGAATTAAAACATTACAAACTGCTGCAGGAAGTTTACAAGATCCTGCACTGAGCAGCGTGAATGATAAACTGCATTTCCTCTGGTTTCTGGCAAGTTACTTCTGCAGTTATACAGATAAAAAAATTCTTTTGCATGCTGTTGGATTTTGGCTTGTGAATCAAACTGCTGTAAAACACAGGTAGATGTGCAGTTGTGATGTCAACATTACATTTTTTTTTGTTTGAATGTAAAATATACATTTTTAGAAAAAGTTAAAGTCATCCAGTTTGACAGCCCACAGAGCTTTCCAATATTCAGATATATGATGTTGTGTTCTCTGGTTACATGCCTGTTTTAATTGATTTCATTTTATCTCATCATAGTTTTAAACCACCTGTGCCTGCTCATCACTTCCGTATACTAAAGCCCTCCACTGCTGCTCAGTTTTCCTCGGTTTTTAAGAACTCATCCTGACTCTAGATCCATTGCAAACTTTGACACAGAGAAATGGGCATCTTCCTTTCCCTCCACCTGTGCCAGCACTGTTGACATTGTTGCTCCATTAAAAGCTGCGTGCCCCCAATCCAAACCCAGACCGTGGCTCAGTGACATCACCTGTGTGGCCAGACAAGGGTGCAGGATGTCACAATGGGATGAGACGCCGTGTCATCCGGCGCTCAGACCATATTCCTCCTCAACCCGGTTCTCTCTTTGGCAGCGTCTCAGCGGGCTCCCAGCTGTCAGTGTTACGGGACGGCTGGAGCCCAATTAACCCTCATCAGCTGAGGCGCTGCTGACGGGTATAAAAAGGAGCAGCTCCGATCATTCGGGGCTGTGACTTCGCTCACCATAGGCTGGAACCCCTTCGCCTGGCGCTAGCCTCCTGCCCTTCGTCTGCATTATATGTGAGTGTTCCACTTGTATGATTATCTGTGCTTGTTGGCCCCACGAGGCCGTGTTCCTTATCCCCTGTTCCTTTTCATAATAAAGACATCGCAAACTCACTGGCTCGCCCTCGGCTCTTAATGTGTGGCTCGCGAGGGCCACACGTAACAGTAAGTCACAGCCAAGCGAGTTGCCAGCGGCTGTGAGTTTGCCATTGGACTTGTGTTTTCCCTGTCTGGGTGCCTGCCCTTAGAACATGCCGTCTCCCCGGAGTCACGTTCGGCTCCAGGGCTGCGAGCTGGCAGCCATCTTGGAGGAAGTCGACGGGACGCTCTTCTCCGCTACCCTGGACAACGACCCCAATGAAAGACGCTGGCACCTAGAGTTTGCGAGAATCTCCTGGGCAGTCTCCCTCGCCATTCCAACCATCCTGAGGTCTGTGCCAGGAGGGACGCCATCGCTGCACAGCGAGAGGAGCTCCGTGGGTTGGAAGGAAATCCCGGCAGGAAGCCGAAGAGGAGGAGATGTCACCCTTCGCTTCGGGATCCCGTTCCTGTCTCCACTCCGGCCCGGCAGTTCGTGCCACCCAGAGGGCTTTCCCCGTCCAGCAAGACGTCACTCGGGATTCCCCCGGAGGATCTGCAGCTGACGGCAATTAAGGTCCGGGACCGAGTGGCTGCTGCTCGTTCCGCTGTGCACCCGTCCTCCATTATGAGGCATGTGGCGGCCGCCGTTAGACTGGTGGAGAGGAGTCCAGGGCTACGTGACTTCTCAGAGTTTGACGCCCTCCTCGCCTCTGTCTCTGCCCAGGAGTGGCGATTTCTGGATCTTTCCTTCGCTTCGCCCCCTGTGAGTAGCCGTCGCCACACTGCCTCGTCCTCTCAGCATAAACCCCGTCCGGATCCAGTTCCAGGTCGCCGCAAGGTCTCATCCTCCCATGCAGCTGTCTTCCCTGCGTCTCCTCAGATCTCAGATCTCTCAGCCTCTTCTCCCAAGCTGCTTCCCTCCGCTGTCACGCCAGCGTTTCAGGCCCGGCTCATCTCGGCTGTCGCCTCCTCCTCCTCGACGCGCTCCCCGACTGCTGTGTGCATCCAGAATCCAGACCTGGCGAACTCCATCCCGGAATCAACACGAGCGGCTCCCCGACGTCCTCCCAGGGGGTCCTCCGTTACCGCCCGGCGGGGAGAGGGAGGAGCAAAGTCCATGACAGCAGGCACCATCCAGCCTCTAGGAGACAGGCAAGTCTCGGTTTTTTCACATTCACCTTGTGACTTGCTCTGTCAAACTCCTGGAGGTGGAGTTCGGGGTTCGCAGCTCCCCGAACTCCCACCACCTGCTGTAGCTGTAATCATTAATCCTGCATCCTCTGTGTCTCCCTCTGCTGAGCGGTCCCCGGCGCCAGGCCAACGTCGTGGGATGAGGAGGGGGCCTGCGGTTCTGGACAGCCTGGTTCCGGTTCCGCAGCTACGCCATGGACGGAGGAGGAAGGCGGATTGCTACGTGGAGCCTGCGCCGACGACCAAGCGTCCCCGGGTCTCCACGGAGGAGCGGTCCGGTCCAGCGGGACGAGGTTCTCTTGCCACCACGCCGTGTGGGCTGTCGGCGTGGGCACCGGTGCCGGAGGAATCACAAGCTGCGCTGTCCGTCATGCCAGCTGCGGAGCCCGACGCAGCTGAGTGGGAGCCTGATGACGACCTCCTGACGCTGGATCCCGGATCTTCGCAGTCCTGGACGGCGTCAGAACCCGAGATCAGGCAAGTGCTCTATTTTGTCTTTCTTCTCCTTACTTCAGAGCACTTTAGCCTGTCTCTTGGGGAGATGAGCCGGGCGCAGCCGTCCGCTGCGTCTGAGCTTATCTCGCCAGGTTCTGGCGCTGCCGGTGATCCTGATCCCGGTTCTGTTTTCTCTCCTGAGCCTTCTCCCAGGGTCGCCGGTGAGGAGCTGCCATCACTCGTGGTGCCAGAGGGTCCAGGTTCGATGTCGGAGGTCGGTTCTGGTGCGGCGCCGGCCCAGTCGGGGTCCGACGTTGGTTCACCTGAGACCCAATCGGGGTCCGACGTTGGTTCGCCTGAGACCCAATCGGGGTCCGATGTGGGTTCTGCACCAGCGGTGTCCAGGTCCGGTGAGGGAGCTGCCGATCCCCTGACGTTCGACCACCTCATCATCAGCTCTCCCCAAGCCTCTTCCACTGGGGCCCGTTTGGACCTCTCCCTCTTCCCTACGGGCCTGGTGGTTGAGCGATGCGGGTCGGCTGCAGGAGGGCCTGCCGTGCCTGTTCGGCTCGCTTGTGCGGCCGCCCGACCTGCTAGACTTTCTGTTCGGCGATCTGGTTCGGCCTCCCGAGGAACTGTGTTTTCTGGCCTGGGGTTCGGGTAGGCCACCGGAACTTTTCCCTTCACCCCTGTTAGCGGTGTGGACGCTGGGTGCGGGGAGACCCCCCGAACTGAATGTCTTGGGCTGTGCTTGTGTTTGGGTGGGTACAGCTAAATTGTTATTACTGTTCCGCATTTAGCGTGAATTTTTTTTTTTCCCCTTGGTTTCCCCCCTCCTGTTTGAGGGATGTCCGCAATGTTCTATTTTCGCCCTTGGGAGTTTTTCCTCTCGTTTTGGGGTCCCCGGGGTCGGTTTACTTTGTATTTGTCTGTACAGGGTTTATGGATTATTGTGGGGGGGGGGGGGTTTCTCTCTTCCCTGTGTGTGGGCGGTTATTCCTGCAATTATCCTTTGCCTGTATGGGTTTCTCCCTCATTATATTTTATGGAGTATTGTGTTTGGGTTTTTTCCCTGGTACTCTATATTGGTTTATTGTCTTTTTTTTCTTCCCCTTTCTCTGGGTTTTTCCTCATGTAATGTTTTATGGAGTATGGTGTTTGGGTTTTTTTCTCTCTGGTACTCTGTATTGGTTTATTGTCGATTTGACTTTTTTTTCCTCTGATTCTCTCCCTCCTGTCCTGCGCCCCATCCGCCCACCCTAGGTGGGGGGGGGGGGTCTCAGATGTTACGGGTCGTTCAGAGCCCGACCGTGAGGGGGAGGCTCTGTCACAATGGGATGAGACGCCGTGTCATCCGGCGCTCAGACCATATTCCTCCTCAACCCGGTTCTCTCTTTGACAGCGTCTCAGCGGGCTCCCAGCTGTCAGTGTTACGGGACGGCTGGAGCCCAATTAACCCTCATCAGCTGAGGCGCTGCTGACGGGTATAAAAAGGAGCAGCTCCGATCATTCGGGGCTGTGACTTCGCTCACCATAGGCTGGAATCCCTTCGCCTGGCGCTAGCCTCCTGCCCTTCGTCTGCATTATATGTGAGTGTTCCACTTGTATCTTATATCTGTGCTTGTTGGCCCCACGAGGCCGTGTTCCTTATCCCCTGTTTCCTTTCACAATAAAGACATCGCAAACTCACTGGCTCGCCCTCGGCTCTTAATGTGTGGCTCGCGAGGGCCACACGTAACACAGGAGAGCTGAGCGTAGATGAAAAAGATAAGTTTCATGTGGCTCATCAAATCCTGAAGAAAAACTGGAGAAAGTATCAAAAAATTGTTAAAGTTGAAATTTTTTTTTCTGATATAATATCCAGTAATCGAAATAAACCAAGTTATTTTTAAAACTATTGATTTGATTTTAAACCCCACGTTCAAAGATCCCAATTTGACCCTGTATCACATTCATTTCTCTCAAAAATTGTCTCTAAACTTAAGCCTTGATCTTTTATTACCGACATCATCCCTCTCCGTCTCTTTAAAGACATTGAGAAGACTACTGGCCCTTGTGTACAAAAAATAATAAATAGTTGTCTTGCTTCAGGTGTTGTTCCAGCAAATTTTAAATAAGCAGTTGTGGAAGCTGTTATGTATGGTAAAATACCTTAATAAAGGATGAGGCCAGATGGCTGGACGAACACAGCTTTATTAAATGATGTCAGAACAGTGGACACACAGTAGGCACCAGGCAGAGGGGCACCAGTTGAAGAGGCCGCATCATGGATGCCCGCTGCTTTTTATATTGCAGTGCAGTGGCGGAACAGGAAGTGCCTGCTGTTGTGTTGTTATGGGGACATTTTTATTGTGTGACACGAGTGGTGGCTCCACCCTTCTGGTTCCACTGCCACCTGGGGTATAAGAGGGCTGCGAGGAAGAGGGGCGGCCTCTTTGGCCTCCTCTCAGCCTGACGGCAATGCCTGTATTGTGAGAGTGAGTCACTAATAAAGTCATGTCCAGTTCAACGCTCGGTCTCGTCCTTGACTCCCTTTTACCGACATAACATTTGGCGACGAGGGTAAAAAGTATGGACGCAGGGGTTACTTCAATTCGGTCATTTTTGGAGCTTCCCGGTGAGCCGCCCGTCCCTTGGGTGAGGTGGTTTGCTGCCTTTCAAAATTATTTACAGTCCCTCCAGGATTTCGCGATGTTGCGATTGCGTCCATTCATGCAAAATCAGCCAATCAGCGCAACTTTTGTGCGACCTTGCAACTTTATCCAATCACCGCAACATTCCCGCAATTTTGGCCAATCCTCGTCAACTTCCACCAATTTCACCAATCAAATTTCAGCTGAGTGCCGCTGAAACGCTCAGTCTAACCAATCAAATGCATCGCTACATCACGTTCACTTCCATGTTTACAGTGAAGAATTATTCATGCTGCATTTCCCCTCTAGTCCGCTTTGGTCCGCATGTGCTTTCGACGAGCCTGGCACGCACGTAGCGCTGTTCATGCTCATTTTTTTCATCTACCCAGGCCAAGTGGTTGACGTATGCGCACAACCATCATTTGTAATTTCACTCCCGCCCTATAGGTAGCGCCAATGCGCTGATGTGCCAAGATTTTCACCAACAAAGAAACGCCGCTTGCTTTCTGCTGCTTGACTTCCTGGTTTTCACTCCTTTTCCATGAAGATGCTGCTGCTGAAGTATTTATGTATGATTCATGTATGTTTATTCTTGTCTTCTGCTTCTTCATTGTCTTCTTCATCTACTTTGTCTTGGTGTTCTGTGCCGATATCACCACCTTGTGAATGGGACGTTCAGTCTTGCGCATGCACTTTTCAGTGCATTCAGGTTGTGAGCAGGCGGCGCGGTCACAAAATCTGGGCTGCACGCGGTCATCCATGGTCGAGCACTGCGGACACTAGCGGAGTGGAGATGATGATGTAAATTTCATCACACGAAGTTTCCGGTTACACGTACACGGACAGCAGAGGTGCAGCATGAATCCAGCTTGAGTATTAACGGAATGCTTCAGCAAAAAACAGTGTGTGATTAAAAAAAAACAAAAAACACTCACCCGCAAGGTTTCCAACACCGTCCCTTCCTCCATGTCCCCCAGCCTGCCGGTGGATGTCTCCGTCTTGACCGCATGTACGAAGTGCTGGGTTTGTGTTGAAAAATGTCCACCTGCCCCAAAAGCACCCCGCTGCGAGAGCGTACTGTGGTGTGTGAGATGTGTGTGTCTGGGATGCTGTGCCCACCCACAGGGTGACGTCAGGCGGGCACGGCGCACTCTGTGTATAAACCCCAAGTTCTGTGTAATAAAGTTAGTTAGTTGCTGCATGAAGACTCACCTCCGTCCTGGTTATTTCTCAAACATAACATTTGGCAACGAGGAGTTTAATGGAGGCGTGCTGGTTGCCTCGGCCGTTGGCACCATTTCTGGAGCGTGAGGGGGAGCCAGTAATCCTCTGGCCGGAGTGGAGAGCCTCGTTTGAGGAGTATATTGGGGCGCTGGGCCTATACAAGCTGGACGGGAGACGTCGGCGGGCGCTCCTGGCCCACAATCTCGGCGCGGAGGGCCGAAGGATCCTCGGTGCTCTGGGTGGTGTGGACCTCTACAAGGATGCTGTCGAGCGGCTGGCTAGGCACTTCGACGGTCAGATGAGGGCCGTGAAGCTCCGTGTGACGGGAGCTCTTGAAACCAGGAACTGACGGGCTAGCTGATAGGCTTAGGGCACCAAGCTGGGCCTCGAGGTGGGACTGGGACCGCGAGTAGAAGAGTCCCTGGTCGCCGAGGTCAGTGAGCCAGCCATGGAGCCCAGCTTGACCCGGGACCATGGCACAGGTGGGTTGGACGGCATGGTGTGTGAGAACGGCAGAGAGGTGATGCAGCAGGACGCAGAGGTGATGCAGCAGGAGTCGACCCCGCTGTTGGAGGCTGTACAGCGGGCGAGCGGGACCATGCAGGCCGAGGACTTTGGGGAAGAGCCTCAGCCGGACATGATGACGGCACAGCGGAGCTTTTGGAACCAAGAGCACTGGATGCAGCGGCGAGGAGCCCGGGTCGGTGAACGAGCCCAGTGAAGGTGATGGTGCAGGCCCCGAAGGGGAGCAGCAGCAGCCGAATACTGAGGCGGAGCAGTGAAGCACCCTGGAGGAGGGTGCTGGGTGTTTTAAAGAGGTGCCCGAGGCAGCGGACGAGGCCAAAGAGCGAGCTTCGGTTCTACCTGAAGTGCGGCCACTGGGGGTCGGAGTGTCTGGAGCCATGATGGCGGTGCATAAGGCAGTCGGGAGTGGCTTTGCCAGGTATGGAGAGGCGGCGCACCGAATGTCAACATGGCAGGCCCAGAGGGAAGAAGCGCCGACGGCCGGGTGTACAGATGCCATGGAGCTGTCCTGAGCCTCCGGTTAGAGACATTTTTGCCAGGGAGGGGGACTTTGACCCTGGGGGTAGACGGCGACTGGGTGCACATATGCCATGGGGTTGCCCAGGTCCTCCGTGGCAGGCTAGAAGATGGTGGCTGGCCCGAGACATTGGGGTCACTTGAAACATGTATTTATTGTGAATATTTGTGTACATATTTGGGAAAATGTGCACTTTGTATATAGCTGATGTGTATGTGAGTGAGTGAATGCATGTTGGTTCCAAGGTTGACAACCTTGGTTCCAAGGTTGTCATAGCCAGGAGCGGCACTGGGGTTAAGCTCCCAGTGCTTATAAAATGCTCCTTATGACGTGCGTCTCGAAAAGCCTCTGACAACTAAGTCCAACTCCTAGCCTGCCCGTGTGGTTTAGTCTCTAAGCCCGGCGGAACTGCTTTTACTAATAGGAGAAGGGGCAAGGGCGGATCTCTGGTGCCTTAAAACCAGATGCTTCGGGTAGATGGTGGCTCGTCAGCCTGGGAAGGTAGCCCATCTAGGGGAAGGTAAAACCTGATTTCAAACCTCTGCTGCCTTGCGGCACACCCGGTCACGGGAAAGGCTTCGGGAGTCAACCCTGAGGAAAAATCCGGAGTCGGAGTCCCTAAGGCAGTTCTCTGTTGTGCTCAACATCATTCTGGAAGCTCCTGCGACGGCGCTGGTGCCAAACTGTAGCAGTCCTGCTGTTCCTTTGGATTCATCAGTGACGTGGAGAGGGGGGACATGCTGCATGGGCAACATCTTGTCCTCCATATCTTCCTGCCCAGGCTTGAATCCTACCAACGCCCAACGCTTGAAGGTAGAACACCGGATCACTGGAGAGGACACTCCAGCTTCGCCTTTGGCATAGACAAAACACGGGGAATGACAGTTACCGGTTATAAGCCACCGCTCAATTGGCGTAGAGCGTGGCGCCAGGGGTTGTTCCCGACGGTGGGAGGGATCATCGGATCTCACTGGACAGCTACCGCCCGCCTCAAGCTGGGCAGCCCTTAGCCAATAAGGTGTTGTCCCGCCACAGCCTGCTTTCCTCATTGGGCGCATGGGGATGAGGAGAAGTCCAAACGGCAGGCTGAGAACTTTCGCACCAGGCAAGACAAAAAAACAAAAGAGACCAACTCTAAAACTGGGAACTTGGAACATCCGCACTATGATGACAGGACTCGCTGCTAACCTCAAGGGCATCAACGACACCAGGAAGACTGCCATCATCAATAATGAGCTAAAGAGACTGGAAGTGGATATCGCCACTCTCCAGGAAACACGGTTGGCTGATGGAGGCACACTGAGAGAGAAGGACTACACGTTCTACTGGCAGGGAAAGAGCAGTGACGAACACAGGGAACACGGAGTGGGCTTCGCAGTGAAGAACACTTTGCTGAAGATGGTGGAACCGGGCAGCAATGGCTCTGCATGACTCCTCACCCTCCGCCTCAACACCACTCAAGGCCCAGTCACCCTTGTCAGTGTGTATGCCCCAACACTGACAGCCACACCAGAGGCAAAAGACGAGTTCTACGAGAATCTCGCAACAACTGTCAGGATCATCCCCAACTCTGAACAACTCATTCTCCTTGGAGACTTCAATGCCAGAGTGGGTGCTGACCACAACTCCTGGCCCTCCTGTCTTGGACCATTTGGCATGGGCAGAATGAACGACAACGGACAGCAGCTGCTCGAGTTCTGCACTTATCACGATCTGTGCATCACAAACTCGTTCTTCAAGACCAAGCCCCAACACAAGGTTTCCTGGCGACATCCGCGCTCAAAGCACTGGCACCAGCTGGACTTGATCCTGGCCAGGCGCACCTCACTGAAGAACGTGTTAATCACCCGTTCGTTCCAGAGTGCAGATTGCGACACAGACCATTCATTGGTGTGTTGCAAGGTCAAGCTGCAGCTGAAGAAATTCCATCGTGCTAGACAGCCTGGAAAGGCACGGATTGACACCAGCAAGATGGCCCAACCAGAACTTGATGAGCGGTTTGCCTCCACCTTTGAGAAGGAACTTGGTGTACCACAAGAAGGAGAATCTGCAAAGCAGAAGTGGGAAGAGCTGTGAAACACCATCCACCGCACAGCCTTGGCTACCTTTGGGAGAAAGACCTCGAAGTCACAGGACTGGTTTGATGCCAAGTTGACCAAGATGACCCCCGTCATTGAAGCCAAGTGCTCAGCTCTTGCCGAGTACAAGAAGTACCCAAACGAGAAGAATCTCCAGATTCTCGGGGCTGCGAGAAGCAAAGTTCAGCAGACTGCTCGGCGCTGTGCCAACGAGTTCTGGACTCAGCTCAGCCAAGACATTCAAACCGCTGCCATAACAGGGAACATCCGTGGTATGTACGAAGGCATCAAGAAAGCACTTGGTTTGGCTCAGAGCAAGACGGCCCCCCTCAAATCCTCCACTGGGGAGATGATCACAGAAAAGAACAAGCAGATGGAGAGATGGGTGGAGCACTACTCCGACCTCTACTCCAGACAGAACACCGTGACACCATCAGCCCTTGATGCCATCGATTGCCTGCCATCCATGGACAAACTTGACGCCGAGCCAACCATCGACGAACTCAGCAAGGCCATTGATAGCTTGGCCGCTGGCAAGGCACCCGGCAACGACAGCATACCCCCCGACCTGATCAAGCACTGCAAGACCGTCCTACTGCTGCCATTGCATGACGTCCTCTGCCAGTGCTGGAAGGAAGGTGCCGTACCACAGGACATGAGGGACGCCAAGATCATCACCCTCTACAAAAACAAAGGGGAGAGAAGCGACTGCAACAACTACAGGGGCATCTCCCTCCTCAGCGTTGTTGGCAAAGTCTACGCACGAGTTGTTCTCGTTCATCTACAGAAGCTTGCCGAACGTGTCTACCCCGAGTCTCAGTGTGGCTTCCGCGCTGAGTGATCGACGGTAGACATGATATTCTCCATCCGCCAACTCCAGGAGAAATGCAGAGAACAGAACATGCCCCTGTACGTCGCCTTCATCGACCTCACCAAAGCGTTCGATCTGGTCAGCAGAGAGGGCCTTTTCAAGATCCTGCCAAAGATAGGATGCCCACCAAAGTTGCAAAGCCTTATCAAATCGTTTCACACCAACATGCAGGGGATAGTGCAGCACGACGGCAACGTCTCAGAGCCATTCAACATACGCAGCGGAGTGAAACAGGGCTGTGTACTTGCGCCAACCCTCTTTGGGATTTTCTTTGCTATGCTCCTGAGGCATGCCTTCAGCACAGCAACAGAGGGAATCTACCTGCACACAAGATCTGACAGCAGGCTTTTCAACCTCACCCGCCTGAAAGCCAGAACCAAAGTACGCGAGGCTCTAATCAGAGACATGCTGTTCGCAGACGACGCTGCAGTCGCGACCCACACACAGCAGTAGCTTCAGACCCTGATGGACCGCTTCTCCCAGGCATGCAAGGACTTCAGGCTTACCATCAGCCTGCAGAAGACTAACGTCTTGGTGCAAGGCACAAAAGCACCACCAACCATCACCATCGATGACTACGAGCTGGAGGTCGTGAATCAGTTCACGTACCTGGGGTCCACGATCAGCAGCAACCTCTCCCTTGATACAGAGATCGACAAGAGGATTGGAAAATCAGCCTCCATACTCGCTCGCCTCACCACACGAGTGTGGGAGAATCCCAAACTCTCTGTCAAGACGAAGATGGCAGTGTACAACGCCTGCATCATCAGCACACTGCTCTATGGGAGTGAGACGTGGACAACATACGCCTGGCAGGAAAAGAGACTGAACTCCTTCTACTTGCGCTGCATTCGCCGTATCCTGGACATATCCTGGCAGGACAAAGTGCCCAACACAGAAGTTCTGTCCCGAGCCGGCCTTCCCTCCATGTTCACTCTACTCAGGCAGTGCAGGCTCCGGTGGCCAGGCCACGTTCACCGTGTGGAGGATGGCAGAATCCCCAAAGACGTCCTCTACGGAGAACTGGCGACTGGCAGGAGAGACGTTGGCCGCCCACAGCTGCGCTTTAGAGACGTCTGCAAGAGAGACATGAAGGCCCTGACCTTGCAACGGACTGCTCCAAATGGAGAGGTACCCTGACCAGACAGCTCAAGGCGGGTGAAGAGAGACTGACTGCTGCAGCAGATGAAAAAAGGACCCGCAGGAAGAACCGCCACAGCTCCAGCAGCACGGAGACCACCCACAAGTGCAACCTGTGTGACAGGGACTGCCCTTTGCGCATCGCCCTGTTCAGCCATAGGCGGTGCTGTTCCAGCAGAGTAGACGTTTAGGATTCTCTTCCATGGTCATCATAGGCCAACGGAGGCCGACTGACTGACTGAATGTATGTATAATATGGGATTATTTTGTATTCTAAAGAGACATGGTTCGATTTTGAGTTGTTTTGTGTGAATGTGATAGGTTTGTTCTAATGCAATACGTTAGTCCCCATGTTTTCTTAGTGTGTGATTTGGGTTACCAAATTTGGGTGGGTTTCCTGTACGCTTGACACTTTTTTTTGGGGGGGGGGGGATGTGGTGTGTGAGATGTGTGTGTCTGGGATGCCGTGCCCACCCATAGGGTGACGTCAGGCGGGCACGGCCCACTCTGTATATAAACCCCAAGTTCTGTGTAATAAAGTTAGTTAGTTGCTGCATGAAGACTCACCTCCGTCCTGGTCACTTCTCAAACATAACACATGCGTGACAACAGACTCCATAAAATCACAAACAAACGAGCAAGTCTAACACTACAGCCAGTGTTTGATCATTTCATTCGTCTTTAGAGGTAAAATCATTACCACATCTTGTCAATGAGCTGTAAAGCTGCGACTCTCTGAACATGGATAGACAGACAGGTAGGAGTTAGGCATAGGAATATTGTCTGCATTTTTTTGTACGGAAAAACACAGACTCCAATAGACAATACAGACTAACAGATTAAATGATTTATTTTTTCCTTTCCGCTCAGTACCGAGTGGTTGGGGACCGTAGGGAGTTTTCAGATGAAGGCGCTGCAAATAATTTCCACATCTCTGCTCTTTAATGATGCTGAAGTCCGTACAGAGGGAGCTGAGGAGAAAGATCAGAGAAGGCAAGGACAGCTTCAGGAAGAAGATGGAGGACAAGCTGCAACAGAGCGACATCAGTGGGATCTGGAGAAACCTTAAAACCATCTCTGGGCTCCAGAATACCTCCCCCCAGGCCACGGGGGCAGGGAGTGGGCGAACATTCTGAATCTGTTTTTCAATAGGTTTGACCAACCGCCCTCCCCCCTGACTGCACAACAACCACTGCTGCCTCAAAGACATCAAGTCCTGCTGCCCACTCCCCACTCCACCAACACCCCCCCCCCACTCCCAACACACAGCCCCCCAACATGACCCTCACTAAGACCCAGGTGAGGACGGAGCTAAGGAAGATCAAGGCGAGGAAGGCGTCGGGACTGGACGGCATCAGCGCAAAGCTCCTCAAGTCCTGTGCAGACCAGCTGTGTGGGATTGTGGAGCACATCTTCAATCTGAGCCTGAAGCTGGGGAGGGTACCACAGCTGTGGAAAACATCTTGTGTGGTACCTGTACCAAAGACTTCCCACCCCAAAGATCTGAACAGCTACAGACCAGTGGCCTTGACGTCCCACATGATGAAGACCCTGGAGAGAATGCTCCTTGCTCACCTCCGCCCCCTGGTGGGACCAGCGATGGATCCACTCCAGTTCGCCTACCAGCATGGCATTGGGGTGGAGGATGCGGTGATCTTCCTCCTTCACCGTTCTCTGTCCCACCTGGAGAAGCCCGGGAATGCGGTGAGGATCATGTTCTTTGACTTCTCCAGTGCTTTCAACACCATCCAACTGATGATCCTGAAGGACAAGCTGCTGTGCACAGGGGTGGATCAGCACCTGTCATCATGGATCCTGGACTACCTCACAAACCGGCCTCAGTTTGTGAGAACCCGGGACTGTGTGTCCGACACGATCATCGGCAGCACGGGGGCCCCCCAGGGAACGGTTTTGGCTCCCTTCCTGTTCACCCTTTATACTGCGGACTTCTCACACAACACAACACACTGCCATCTACAGAAGTTCTCTGATGACTCTGCGATCGTTGGCCTCATCTCCAACGGAGATGAAGCTGAGTACAGAGGGCTTATCCAGGACTTTGTGGACTGGTGCCATCGGAACTGCCTCCAGATCAACGCGAGGAAAACTAAGGAGCTGGTGGTGGACTGCCACAGGCAAGGACAACCCCTCACAGCACCAGTAAATATACAGGGAACAGACATCGAGATGGTGACATCCTATAAGTACCTGGGTGTTCATCTGAACAATAAACTAGACTGGTCACACAATACTGACGCACTCTACAAGAAGGGACAGCGCAGGCTGTTCCTACTGAGGAGACTCAGGTCTTTTGGTGTACAAGGGGCGCTGCTGAAGACATTCTATGACACAGTGGTGGCATCAGCCATCACTTTGGAGTGGTCTGCTGGGGCAGTGGCATTACAACAGCCGATAGGAAGAGACTGAACAAACTGATCAAGAAAGCTAGCTCTGTCCTGGGGCAGCGCCTTGACCCAGTGGAGGAGATAGGAGAGAGAAGGATGGTGGCTAAACTGTCACCTCTGCTGGAGTCCGAGTTCCACCCTATGCAGGACATACTGAATGCACTGAGGAGCTCATTTAGCAGCAGACTACATCATCCTAGGTGCACAACTGAGAGGTTTCGCAGGTCCTTCCTACCTACGGCTGTCAGACTGTACAACCTAAGCAGGGCTGCTCGCAGAGATAGCAAAAAGACGTGACAGCCTAATAGTTTTGAATGCAAAAAGACGCAATAGACTTACACAATGGTCCCCTCCGGTATACAACTAGGAAAATACCGGTCGCTATGGAGGGTGAGAATATGTATGGGTACATAATCATACCATGTAGGACAACTAAGCAGACGGTTGTGCTGTTTCATTCCATCTAGCTACAATGCTCCGCACGGTGTGTGTTTATATATTTACATATTTATTCCATCTAGCTACAATGCTCCACACTGTGTGTGTTTATATATATATTTATATATTTACTCCATCTAGCAACAATGCTCCACACTGTGTGTTTATATATTTACATATTTATTCCATCTAGCTACAATGCTCCACACTGTGTGTGTTTATATATCTACATATTTATTCCATCTAGCTACAATGCTCCGCACTGTGTTTATATATTCATATATTTATTCCATCTAGCTATAATGCTCCGCACTGTGTTTTTATATCTACATATTTATTCCATCTAGCTACAATACTCTGCACTGTGTTTATATACTCATATTTATTCCATCCAGCTACAATGCTCCGCACTATGTTTATATATTTATATATCTATCCCATCTAGCTACAATGCTCCGCACTGTGTATCTATCTATCTATCTATCTATCTATCTATCTATCTATCTATCTATCTATATCTATCTATCTATATCTATCTATCTACAGTATATCTATATATATATATCTATATCTATCTATCTATCTATCTATATCTATATCTATATCTATCTATATATATATATACAGTATATATATATATATATATATATATATATATATATATATATATATATATATATATATATATATATATATATATATATATATATATATATATATATTTATATGTACATATGTATACTTGCTGTTCTTGTTTTTCTCTTGCCTTCTGATTGTTGCTCTGAGTGTTGCTATCCCTGTGCTGTTGCAATCCTGGAATTTCACCATTGTGGGACTAATAAAGGCTTATCTTATCTTATCTTATCTTATCTTAACATGCATTCAATGCAATTTTATCTTATCTTATCTTAACATGCATTCAATGCAATTTAGCTGTTGTAATGGATATTGTGTTAAAGTCTGTATTGGCTGTTGCACAAAAGTTTTTCTGTATAGCAGAAGTTTCTGCTTAATTTACAAGTTTCTGCTTAATTTACAAATCTGCACGGTGGGGCAGTGGTTTAGCACTGTGGCAGCACAGTTTACCCTCGGCCGGGGGATCGCGGGGATCATGAGATCGTGGGATCGATCCCAGCCCCCGACCAACAGTGAGCTGTGTGGAGTTTGCATGTTCTCCCCGTGTTGCGTGGGTTTACTCCGGGATTTCTCCGGTTTCCTCCCGCATACCAAAAACATGTAGGTTTAGGGCGCTCGCACACGCAGCGACCGGCAGCCGGTGGCTTGTCACCAGACTGCAAACCAAATCTACCTACGGGTACAAATAAGTAACAAAAAAAAAAAAAAAAAAAAAATCACTGTAATAGGAAATGTTTGCCAATCCTGTGCTTTCCTTGTATTGTTATATAGAATATCACTGTAGTAAGCTGGAAAAACCATTTGCTTTAAAATTTGTAATTCTTCCCACAACTTATAGTGCAAAAGAACCTCTCCAAACATTGCAACTTTTAAAAAAAAGCTCCCACAAATTCAGGCTTTTTGGGCCACAGCAATCATAAAAACATCCCGCGAAATCCTGGAGGGACTGTTTAAAGCCATGAATCTCTGAACACGGCCAAACGCCCGCTCCCCCCGTAAATAAAAGATGTGTGTCTGATGAGACGGGTGTGTGTATGTGTTGTGTCCCATCTCCACACTGCTAGACGGATTATTCTGCCATCTTTATCAATATATAGTCCATGAAATAAAAAGCTGCCGTGTTCCTAATGTCATGTAAAATAACCCCACAGATGTATACAGTACATACAGGTAAAACCTCAATTCAACAACCAACCAGTCAATATTTACATTCACGCCCTGCTATTAACACACCCAACAAAACCACCCCATAACCCAGGCCAACCACACAGTAATATATGTCCCAAACACATCAACACAAACGTTACTTGGTTTTCTTTTTTTTTTTTTTGTCATGGGCAATTCACATAGCAACTCGGCGCAACAAATATATTGACTACGTAGCCTGAATGATGCACACATTAATATTTCAGCAATTCACACATAAACAACATGCAGAACACATTAACTCGGGCAATCAGCAATAACATATATTTAACACATTGCCCCCTTTAACTTACCAGTCATACACCATGGAGAGCCCATCCCCCGGGCTGACCCCCGTCAGGCGGGTCCTGACCAGAGCGTCATCTCTTTTTGGCGCCCGAGGATGACCCACGCTGGTACTGAAGCGTCTCACCTTCCTCATAAACACGCCGCAGCTCATTGGGGTGTCTCTCCGTACCATCTGTCAGCTGCAGGTAACCATCCTCCCGAACAGCCACCACCTGTAGCCGCCCCTGGTCCTCCTGTCTCCTCCGCTTCCTGTGGGCTCCACTCAATTGGGCCTCCTCTCTGGGTCGGACCAAATCAGCGATGCCCAGAGGAGCCTTGCTCAGCTTCCAGTGTTCCTGTGTGGCATGTCGTTTAACTGTGCCAGCCGGTCCTGCCCCACTTGTTTTTATTTTAGACGCCGGCGAAGCCATTGTGACCCCCTGCTTCTTGGTACCTCTCAGCCAAACTCCAGAAGCAGAATGAGTCAGCCACTCAGCTCTATCCGCCATCACAGACATTCCATGGTGCCGCCCAGTTCCCTCAGCTAGGGCAACTTGGGCTCTGGCACAGGAATCCTCCGGCGATAGCCTTGGATGTGGTTGGTCCCGTTCACTTTCCAGATTACTAGGCCAGGGTTTGTCCCATATTGCATCATCCATCACCGCTGGCATTGGTCGGTCCCCTAAACCACAGCCCGACCATTCCTCCTCAACGTTGCTGATGGAAAACCCCAGTCCATAGAAGAGGTCACAGCCCATCACATTCTTGCCACCGCCAGTCACAATAAACTTCAGGTTAATGGCCACCGATGATTTATAGCGGGCTGCCAGCTCCACCGAACCCACGATGGGCAGCCTCTGTCCTCCATAGCCGCACAACGGCTCTAAATGACCTCTCAGCTGGGAAGAAACTCCTCACAGTGGGCCAACTCAACACTGGCCTCACTGCGCCCGTGTCAACCAACAATAGTATCTTCACTCCGTCCAGTTCTACCGCACAATATGTATGGCCGTCGGTGTCCGGGGAAATGGTGTGGATAACCGTGGGAGTTGGAGCAGGGGTGTCTGTTTTATGTCACTGTTCCCCTCGCTCAAACCCATTACAGGCCCTGGCAAAGTAATACAGGAGTCCGCACTTGCCACAGCGTTTGCCTCTTGCCGGACACTCTCTCGCCTTGTACTGGTGCTTAGTGAACCCACAACCCGAACACTTGGGTGATCCCGGGGTGGACCTCATCTTTCCAGCTGCAGCGCATTCCTCTTCTTCGCTGTCTTCACTGTCTGGATCCACAGCCTGCATCACTGATTGTGAATCAAGGCGGCGTAGTGTAGCTCTCTCACCGAGGTCGTGTGATAACTTGACCGCCGCTTCACACGGTTGGGCTATCTCCACAGCCCTGGCTAGAGTTAATTCGCCTGAGTGTGTAAGCAATCCTGACTGAGCTGACGAACAGTGTGCTCCGCCAGCTGGTTGCGGACAATTTCTTCCACTAAGTCACCAAACTGGCAGTCCCCAGCCAGCTGCTGTAGGTCTGCAACATAGTGCTGCACTGACTTGCCGGCCCACTGGAGGCACTGCCGAAACTGGACACTCCTGACGATGATGTTTGTAGGCGCATGAAAATGTTGCACCATTCACTCAACCACGTCATCGAAGCTATCGCTAGCTCCCAAGGTAGAAAGCATACGTTGTCCTTCCATGCTCAAATTATGGACCAAAATTGCCCTTGCTCGTACCTTCTTCAGTTCACCCAAGCAGTTTTCAAATACGGTGAACCATCTCACCCAAGGCACCGGAGGCTCCCCCGGAGACTCCAAAAACGGCTAAACTGCAGTCATACCAGCATCCATAACTTTATCCTCGTCGCCAAATGTTATGTCTGTAAAACGTGGCACAATAATGAGGTGAGTGGTGAACTACACAGGACTTTATTATATGACTCACACTGATACAGAGATGCTCCTGTTAGGCAGAGAGGTGGTCGAAGAGACCGCCCCTCTGCCACGCAGCCCTCTTATACTCCGGGTGACGTCACCACCCATGTTACACCATAAAGAGTTCTAATAACAATACTACATGTGTGTGTGTGTCAAGACGCGCGGCAGATAGACAGACAGGTAGGAGATAGGCATAGGAATATTGTCTGCATTTTTTTCCCCAGAAAAACACAGACTCCAATAGACAATACAGACTAACAGAATAAATGATTTATTTTTTCCTTTCCGCTCGGTACCGAGTGGTTGGGGACCGTAGGGAGTTTTCAAATGAAGGTGCTGCAAATAATTTCCACATCTCTACTCTTTAACGTGCATCAATGCAATTTAGCTGTTGTAATGGATATTGTGTTAAAGTCTGTATTGGCTGTTGCATAAAAGATTTTTTCTGTATAGCAGAAGTTTCTGCTTAATTTACAAATCGCTGTAATAGGAAATGTTTGTCAATCCTGTGCTTTTCTTGTATTGTTATATAGAATATCACTGTAGTAAGCTGGAAAAACCATCTGCTTTAAAATTTGTAATTCTTCCCACAACTTTTAGTGCAAAAAAACCTCTCCAAACATCGCAACTTTTATCGCAACTTTTATAAAAGCTCCCGCAAATTCAGGCTTTTTGGGCCGCAACAATAATAAAAACATCCCGTGAAATCCTGGAGGGACTATATTTAGTAGCATTGGACCTTGGAAGACTGGAGAAGTTGCGGACACGGGCACTGTTGGTTCACAACTTAGAAATGGAAGGACAATGTATCCTTAGTATTTTAGGCGAGGGTGATAGCTTTGAAGAAGTGGTTGAGCTAATGGCGTGACATTTTCGCGCCCCGGAAAACGTCATCGTCCGGAGGATCCAGTTTCGGCAGCGCCGCCAGCGGACTGGTGAGTCAGTGCAGCAGTAGCAGACCTACGTCAGCTGGCCAAGGACTGTCAGTTTGGAGTGTTAGAGGAAGAGTTGGTCTGCAACCAGTTGGCAGAACATATTGTTTGCCCGGCGACAAGGTCGAAGCTCATCACACACTTGGGCGAGCTGATGTTACCCATGTCCATCAAGTTAGCTCAACAGTTTGAGGCGGCAGACAAGCTGTCACGGCAGCTCAGTGGGAGAGTGTCACACCGCCATTTTGAACCACAGTCGACGGCGCAGGCAGTTGACCCGAACAGCATCGATGGCATGGAAGACGATGAAGAATGCGCTAATGCTGTCAGAATGAGGTCTGCCCCGGGATCGCCCAGGTGTTTGAGTTGTGGGTCCACCAAGCACCGTTATAAGGCTAAAGAGTGTCCGGCAAGAGGAAGACGCTGTGGCAAGTGCGGACTTTGCCTGGGCATGTTATAGGTTCCAGCGAGGGGACCCGAGACACAACGAGGACCCCTCCCGCTC
The DNA here is from genome assembly GCA_020510985.1 of Pholidichthys leucotaenia. Classification (NCBI taxonomy): domain Eukaryota; kingdom Metazoa; phylum Chordata; class Actinopteri; order Cichliformes; family Pholidichthyidae; genus Pholidichthys; species Pholidichthys leucotaenia. Next base: position 362,023,126 of record CM035843.1, on the reverse strand, counting down.
CATCTTTCATGGTCATTCACACCGTATCGCCAAGTACCGACGACCGTTCCTATGGTTCCTACCTGCATGGTGGAACTGGATGGGGTAACGGTGCCGTTACTGATTGACATGGGAGCGGTGAGAGCCGTGTTGAAATGGTCAACTGTGAGGAGTTTCTTCCCACATTATCGAGTGAGAGGTCATTCAGCGCCACTGTGTGGGTATGGAGGAGGAAGATTGGCCATGGTGGGATCGGTGGAACTGACGGTTAGGTACAAGTTGGTGGAGGTGTCCAGCTTAAAGTTCATCGTGACTGCCCATGGAGAGAATATTATGGGGTGTGATCTGTTTTATGGATTGGGCTTCGCCATCACCAGCAGCGTTAGAGAAGAGTGGTCGGGCTGTGGTTTGTGCGACCAGCCAGTTCCGCGAACGGTGGACGGAACTGTGTGGGACGAACCTTTGCCTAGTATTCTGGATGATGAACAGGACCAACCCCACCCAGGGCCATCACAGGAGGGTCCCAGTGCCAGTGCCTAAGTAACCCTAGCTGAGGGAACTGGGCGGCGCAGTGGGATGCCCGCGAGGGCGGATGGCGCCGAGTGGATGACCCATTCTACTTCCGGAGTTCGGCTGGAAGGTACCGGTGAGCAGGAGGTCACAACGGCTTTGCCAGCAGTGAAAATGAAAGAGTGCGGGGCAGGACCAGCTGATACGGTGAAACGATGTGCCAAACAGAGACAATGGAAGCCGAGTAGGGCCCTTCTGGGGGTCGCAGATGTGGTCCAACCCAGAGAGGAGGCCTGGTCAAGAGGTGTTCGGGGCAAATGCCGATGACAAGATGACCAGGGGTGGCTGCAGGTGGTGGCTGTTGGGGAGGATGCCTACCTCCAGCTATCTGATGGCTCATGGAGGCATCCCAATGAGCTGCAAGAGAAGAAGGAGGTCTTTGGACCTCGACGTGTGTCATCCCCAGGAGCGAAGAAAAGAAGGTGCCCCGGAGGGGAGCCGTCTGATGGTTTTCCTTGGGGTGGTGCCTCTGCAGTGGCTCAGGAGGTAGAGCAGGTCGTCCAATAACCACGTGGTTGGCGGTTCGAATCCCGCTCTCCCCAGGTATCCTGCCGTTGTGTCCCTGAGCAAGACACTTCACCCCAATTGCTCCTGGTGGGTCTGGAAGCGCCATATTAGGTAGCATGACGCCATCAGTGTGTGAATGTGTGTGTGAATGGGTGGATAGCAGGATCTGTAAAGCGCTTTGGTCATCAAGAGATGAGAATAAAAGCGCTATATACTGTAAGTGAATGCCATTTACCATTTTACCATTTACTGGGTCAGACTGATGGTTGGGCAATGTCCATGATGCATGGTGATGGAAATGGAGGATAACCGAGTTGTACATTAGTTCTGCTAATGTACAACAAATGGGCTTGTTTTGTGTGGGTTTCATTAGTTTAGGAACACGGCAGTGATTTTAGTTTATTAATGGACTTTTCATTTAGCTTATCAGGTGGCAGAATAATCCACCGTGCCGTGTGGGGGTGGGACGGAAGTCCACCTGTTCTGCCCTAGTTAGGCCTTTAAGCATTTCTGTTTAGTTTTAGTGCATGATTCGGGTTCCAAATTGGGGAGGGTCTTGATTGTGTGCCTATCTTTTGGACCATTTTTTTGAAGGGGGGGGTGTTGTGTTGTTATGGGGATATACTGTATTATTGTGTGACACGAGTGGTAGCTCTACTTTTCCGGTTCCGCTGCCACCCGGGGAATAAGAGGGCTGTAAGGAAGAGGGGCGGTCTCTTTGGCCTCCTCTCAGCCTGACGGCAGCGCCTGTATTGTGAGAGTGAGTCACTAATAAAGTTGTGTCCAGTTCAACTCTCGGTCTTGTCCTTGGCTCCCTTTTACCGACATAACACCTGCCACTACACCGCACTTCACAGTAAGTTGCCAAACACTACCCCCCCCCCCCCCAGAAAAGTCCAAAACCACACACACACAATTAAAGCTCTCCCCAATTTGGGACCCGAGCCACGCACTAACAAAATGAAAACTGATGCACCTAAATGGCCTAACACATTCACACAACAGAACTTAAAATAGGTCAGATGGGTGGACTACCGTTCTGCCCACACGGCACGGTGGATTATTCTGCCACCTGATAAGCTAAATGAAAAGTCCATTAATAAACTAAACTCACTGCCGTGTTCCTAAACTAATAAAACCCACACAAAACAACCCCATTTTCCAACATACAAAAACATCAGAACTATGACACAAAATTTACAGCACTGTCTCTTGAGCAGGAGGAGCAGAACCGGCATGGGGGGGGGGGGGAGGGCAGGGCAGCCCTCAGCAGATGTGCCCCTGGAAGCAGCAGGCCTCCGGGACGATGGCTGATCTTCCGGACGAAAGCGCCTCTTCTCATCACCACTGACTCTTGCTCTCATCCAGCCCCATCACCAGAAGCCTCTTCCCGGACATGTTGAAGCTGATTGGCGTGCCTTGCTGAGACATCAGACAGCTGGAAGTATGCTGCACCCAGCTTAGCCACAATGCGCAGATACTCCTGATGTTTTGTTGGCTGTTGTCAAGCCCACCTTCGCCGTGGACGTTCCTTTCCTCGAACCTGGACCAAGTCCATAACCCTAAGAGGGGCTCAGCTTGGCCTGACATGGTGCTGCTGAGCACATGCTTCTCCTGTGCTCATTGGTCTGGCCCCGTCCTCTTCTGAAGCTGTTGTAGCAGTTGCCATTGTAGATGCAGATCCTCCATCACTCTGCGGCCAAGCTCTGGAGGAATCTGGGGCTAGTACATCAGTGTCACTTGCCAACGCAGGAGCCTCACCGCCACGCTTGGTACCCCCCTCTACTATTTCCTGAGCACCGGCACTGAGACCCTCCTGCGCCGAACCTGAGTAAGACTGGTCCTGCTTGACCGCTGTGGTGTCCGTTAGTTTTTTGCCCCACACGTCATCATCAACCACCAGAACCGGAGGGTTCCACTGGCCACAACCCGACCCTTCTTTTCCAGCGCTGTCTTTAATGGCGAAACTCATTTCGTAGAACAAATCACAGCCCATGTTGTTGACACCTTGGGCCGTCACATGGAACGTGAAGTCAACCATTATTGCAGACTTACACCGAACTGTTAACTCCAAATTCCCAACCATGCACAGCCTGCCACCTTCATAACCATAAAGCAGCACTGGGTTACTTTTTATCCTGTAGTAGGGGAAAATTCCTCACCGTGGCCCAATTTAGCATCGCCCCCTCCACTCCCGTGTCGAGCAGCAGTGGCACTTCCATGCCGTCCAGTTCCACTGTGCAGAACGTGTACTACCTGTTAATACTGGGGAACACCGTATGGATGGTTGTTGGGGGCAGGCGGAGTGATTTCTTCCATGGGCTCTACGGCTCAGATACACGGCACACTAAAGCATAATGGTTCAATCGTCCACATCTGCTACAATGCTTTCCTCTAGCCGGGCAGTCCTTAGCCTTATTTCGGTGCCTCATGGACTCGCAACCCTTGCAAAGGGGTTTTCCCAGGGCAGACTTTTGGCTGGCAGCATTGGCTTCCGTAGTATTGTCATTCAAGCTATCCTCGCTATCCGAGTCCGCTACTAATGCTGTGGCAGGAGGCTCTGGTGGGTGCTGTGACTGGCGACAATTTAGCTCCAAAGCTAGCTTGTCTACAGCCTCCAACTGGAGAGCTAGCTTGGCAGCCCTGGCTAACGTTAGGTCATTTGGTGCCGTGAGTAGCCTAGCCTGTATAGCAGCACTACTTATGTATTCCACAAGCTGGTCACGTACCAATTTATCGCCCAGCAGCCAAAAACGACACTCGCTAGCTAACTGCCTCAAGTTGGTGACAAATTGATGTTTCGGCTCACCCACATGTTGATGTTGCTGCCGAAAACAAATCCTTCGGACAGTCACGCTATCCGGGGTATGAAAGTAGCTTGCTAGCAGCTCAACAATGTCTTCAAAAGATTCTGAAGCACCGAGTGTGCGCAGGACGTGCTGGCCCTCAATCCCAAAGTTGTGAACAAGTAGCGCATGTGCTTTCAACTTGTTGAGCGTGGTGCTGTAGATCTGGAAAGCCTCAAACCATCTCGGCCACGGAATGGGTGGCGCTCCCGGGAGCTCGAGGAAGGGGCGAAGTGGTGTAATACATGCCTCCATTAGTTAATTCTCGATCGCCAAATGTTATGTATTGTAACGTCGGGGCCATTTTAAGGGGGCCAGGGATTTCCCAGCATGCTTTGCCAGTTTGAAACGTTACTGTGTGTGTTAAATGTGTTATTTCTGAGTTATACTGCTGTGTCATTATAACTGCATTATAATGACCCAGCAGTGTTTAGCAGGATTAGGGCAAGATGTATCATGTGTGTGTAACCATGATTCAAACAGAGGTCTGTGAGAATGACCTCCCCTGCTCTGTGTACTAAGTTGCAAGTTGGGGGTTGGGGTGTACAAAATAAATCTGGTTGATCACAGCCATCTGCTCCATTTTCTTTGTGTGAACCTTGCAAACGTCACACTGGTGTCAGAAGTGGGATATGGAGCAAGATGAGGATCCAGGCGGAGGTACAGCAGCGGGAGCGATTCATCGCTCAGCCGGGAACGGAGTGTAGAGCTGAGAGGCCGGCCCCTGAAGAGCTTCGCTGCGATGGACGGAGCAGAGCAAACCAGCCCCGTTTCCCGCCCTTTTCAGGGCAGGACGGGCTGGCGATTCCAGAGCAATTAGGAGCGGCAATCGACCGGGAGATGACGGTCCCATCCATCCAGCAGCGGGCCAAGATTCCCCGCTACAACGGCGAGAACCTGTCGGATGACCGCCTGGCCCAGGTCGAGTTGGCTGCCGCGCTGAGAGCGAGTGGAGGAGGAGCTACGGCAGATCACAGCAGCGCGTGCACGAAGGAAACAGCCGTGGCGAAGCGAGGAAGGACGGCTTCCGCTGCACAGAGCCAGGGTACATGGCATGGTACTTCCCCGCACACAGCGCACGACAAACTGGCCCCTCGCCGACGTTAAATTAGAGCGAGGTGGCATGGACGGGGAAAAAGCCGCCTCCTGCAGATGCTTCCCCCGGCAGGTGACATCACAGAGGCCTTTGGAGCACAGCAGCAGTGGAGTGAGCAGGACAGATCCAGTCTTTTCTCGGGATCGGCAGGGGCTGGGCGCCTGGACGCGGGCCAGCGGCTGACTGGGAGGTCCTGGCAGCGGTGGGAGTCATGGGACTCCCGCTGCCAGAGGAGGAACTGTGCGTGTCCTACCGCTACCCGATGCTTTTCCTTTCGGTGACATCACGGAGGCCCTCGGCGCAGGAGCGACGCAGCGGAGCGAGCAGGACGAAGATGCGGCCACTTTCCAGGTGCGGCAAGGGCTGGACGCATGGACGCGGGCCAGCGGCCGCCTGGGAGATCTGGCAGCGGTGGGAGTCGGCCGGAGCGGGCCTGGGACTCCCGCTGCCAGGGAAGGGACTGTGCGTGGTCCTACAGAGGCTGTCAGATGTGTCCATCCGCCCGCTGATGGCCAAACCGGAACCCTATCCCAACCAGATACTCTGACCGAGACTCAGATGGCCCGTGCATGCCGCCCTGGCACCGGGCTGACTCGCGTTGGATTTCTGAAAGTGGACTTTGAATTTTCTGGGGACAGAAACCAGTCCGGGGGGGGGGCAGTGTAACGTCGGGGCCATTTTAAGGGGGCCAGGGATTTCCCAGCATGCTTTGCCAGTTTGAAACGTTACTGTGTGTGTTAAATGTGTTATTTCTGAGTTATACTGCTGTGTCATTATAACTGCATTATAATGACCCAGCAGTGTTTAGCAGGATTAGGGCAAGATGTACCATGTGTGTGTAACCATGATTCAAACAGAGGTCTGTAAGAATGACCTCCCCTGCTCTGTGTACTAAGTTGCAAGTTGGGGGTTGGGGTGTACAAAATAAATCTGGTTGATCACAGCCATCTGCTCCATTTTCTTTGTGTGAACCTTGCAAACGTCACAGTATGGTAAAATACCTTAAAAGATGAGGCCAGATGGCTGGACGAAAACAGCTTTATTAAATGATGTCAGAACAGCGGACACACAGAAGGCACCTTGCAGAGGCCGCATCATGAATGCCCTCTGCTATTTATAGAGTGGTGCAGTGGCAGAACAGGAAGTGCCCGCCACTACACCGCACTTCACAATAAGGTGCCAAACACTAACACCACAAAACCAGATAAAAAATAAATACAGACCCCAAACCCATAATCAAGGGTCAGGGTGTTAGGGTGAACCCGTGTACCAACTTTGGTGACCCTAGTTTTACTTATTGTATATAGTAATACTGCAAAGGGAATGTTAACGTTGACCTTTTGTCACCAAACCCAAAATTTGAGGTGAGGATCCCACAGTGAACCTGTGTACAAAGTTTGGCGACTATAGCTTTCATTGTTGTTGAGATATAGTTTATATAGCATTTTGACCTTGAACCTGTGTAAAAACTTTGGTGACTCTAGCTGTACTTGTTCTATAGTAAAAGGGCATAAGGAATACTAATCTGACCTTTGGACTCCAAACCTATAATCAAGAGATATTGCCATCCCGCCGTTGTGTCCCTGGCCAAGACACTTTAACCACCTTGCCTCCAGTGTCCATGACACTGGGTATGTATGTGTATAAATGTTTGGTAGTGGTTGAGAGGCCGCTGACGCGAATTGGCAGCCACATTTCAGTCAGTCTGCCCCAGGACAACTGTGGCTACAGTAGTAGCTTACCACTATCAATGTCTGTCTGGAGTGAATGAATAATGGACTTACTGTAAGTGCTTTGAGATGTCACTTAACATATAAAAATATTGAACACATCAACATTTTTCTCATTAAACATGTTTTTGATGGAGCCATTGACCGGAGATTTTCACCAGATATCAGTAGCAACCCAAGTAATCCATACATACAAAGAAATTGAGGCAACTGTGTTCACAAAACAAATATTTAATAAAGTGGAATGACATGGGAAATAAGTATTGAACACACATGGTGAAATTCATTTATTAGAAAAGCCTTTGTTGGTAATAACAGCTTGCAGATGCCTCCTGTATGGAGAAACTAGGCGCAGGCATTGCTCAAGAGTGATTTCAGGTTCAGGTTCAGGTTACTTTATTTGTATCCGTAGGTAGATTTGTTTTGCAGTCAGGTGTCATCCATATTTACAAACCACAATTACATTCAACATGAACACAAACACAGGCACACATGTAGCTGACTATAAACATGATAAAAGTGCTCAAGGCTCCACCAATCAGGACATAGGTCAAAGAGATAAGAGAAAAAAACAAGGAGATAAGAGAGAAGGGTCATATTAAAAAGTTAGACTAGTCAAAGAGGTTAAAAACTCAAAAGTCTAAAACCCAATAAAAGATTTAGAACCCAAATAAAACAAAAAAAACTACAAAAATAAGTAAATATAAAATAAAATTAATAAATAGGTAACTAAATTATGTGCAATATATTGTTACATCTATATTGTTACATCTTGTTCAAAAAACAGCAGCAGGAACAAAGCTGCTTTTGCAGCGCTGGGTTTTACTTTTTGGGACAGCAAACCTCCGTCTGGAGGGAAGAAGCTGAAAGTGGCAATGCAAAGGGTGGGAGTCATCATTTAAAATGGAGGTAGCAATCCTCTGTACCTGTCTGGTGTACAGGGATGTCAGGCTCAGCTGTGACTCACCGAGCAAACGACTGGACCATCTAACTACCTGATCCAAGGATTTCCTCTGTTTCAGTTTTGTCTGACCAAACCATGACACTAAAGAAAAGGATAAAACAGATTCAATAAAAGCCCGATAAAACATTGTCATTATGGTTCAGTCAGTTTGGAAGCGTGAAAGTTTCCTTAAACAATGCAAATGTTGCTGACCCTTTTTGCACACCCTTTCACAGTTCTCTTCAAAGTTTAAATTACTATCAATAATCGTCACAAGATATTTGTAGGATTACTATCAATAATCGTCCCAAGATATTTGTAGGATTGTCCACATTCAGTGGTCTGGCCTTTTAGTACAGTGACTTCATGCCTGGGAGTTTTCCTCCTAAAGTCAATAATCATGTCTTTAGTTTTTGTCGTATTCAGCTGCAGGTAGGAATCCTCACACCAGTGAACAAAATCATCAACTACTGGGCCGTGGCCACTCTCACCATCCTGGAGGAGACTGACAATAACTGAATCATCAGCATACTTTATAATGTGTCTGTTGTCATGTCTGCTCCGACACATGTTTGTGTACAAGATGAAGAGTAGTGAAGACAACACACACCCCTGCGGAGAGCCAGTAGAAGAACACTTTTGGTCAATGTACCATTGACCCTTACTCTCTGTGTCCTGTTGGTTAAAAAATCCAGAATCCAAACCACCAGATTATTACTCAAATCAAATTGTTGCAGGAGCCTTTCAACTAAAATATGAGGTTGGATTGTATTAAAGGCAGAAGAAAAGTCCACAAATAAAAGCCTGGCGTGTGTCCCTTTAACATCCAGATGTTCAAAAAGCATGTTAAACAGAGTGACAGTGGCGTCCTCCACTCCTCTGTGAGGCCTATAGGCAAATTGCAAAGGATTCAATGCATGCTCAGTCTGCTTTAGGACCTCAAATCTGACCAGTTTTTCAAAAATTTTCATTAAAATTGAAGTCAAAGCAACTAGTCTAAAATCATTTACCGTTTTAGGACAGCTGGATTTTGGAACGGGGACAACCACAGCATCTTTCCAGATCTTAGGCACATGTTGTGTCTGTAAGGACTTATTGAAAATGTAGTGAAATACAGGACTCAGCTCATGTGCACAGGACTTTACCAAGCGCCCACATATATTATCAGGGCCCTGACTTTTGTTCACTTTTACAGCACAGAACGCCCTTGTAACATCCTGCACCTCAATATTAAAGTGCTGATTGTCTTTGAGTTTCTGTTTCAAACCTTGAGTTTCTGTGCTAAAATCAAAGGAGTCAAAATGACCATAAAAACAATTAAGAGCATTAGCCAGCTCTGTGTCTGAATTAAAACCATCTAAAAACACACGATTACTGCGCTCTGTGCTCTGAAGGCCTGCAATAGTTTTCATACTGGCCCAGGCTGAACCAAGCTTCTTTGTTGCCATCTTGCTTTCCAACTCTGATTTATAATTCTGTGCTCTTAAAATTTCAGACTTCAGCTCTTTTGTGGCAACCTGCAGCTCAGAAACAACCCCCTGTTTAAAGGCAAGTGCTTTCCTCTGTAAACAGGATTTAACTGATTTTGTAACCCATGACTTGTTGTTGGGATATATTTTGACACGTTTACGTGGAACGATCATGTCTCTACAGAAAGCCATGTATGAGCATGTCACGTCCACTAAAGAGTCCAAATTATCTCCGCAGGACAGTGTGAACACCTCCCAGTCCGTACAGTTAAAGCATTCCTGGAGGCAGTGCACTGAATCCTCTGTCCACACGTTTATGTCTCTGGTCTTTGCCTTGTCTCTTCTGAAAGCAGTTTTATATGTGGGCAGCAAATGTACACAGTTGTCAGTCTCCTCCAGGATGGTGAGAGTGGCCACGGCCCAGTAGTTGATGATTTTGTTCACTGGTGTGAGGATTCCTACCTGCAGCTGAATACGACAAAAACTAAAGATATGATTATTGACTTTAGGAGGAAAACTCCCAGGCATGAAGTCACTGTACTAAAAGGCCAGACCACCGAATGTGTACAATCCTACAAATATCTTGGGACGATTATTGATAGTAATTTAAACTTTGAAGAGAACTGTGAAAGGGTGTGCAAAAAGGGTCAGCAACATTTGCATTGTTTAAGGAAACTTTCACGCTTCCAAATTGACCCAACCATAATGACAATGTTTTATCGGGCTTTTATTGAAACAGATTCAATACAATCTGTTTCAATACTATCAATAATCGTCCCAAGATATTTGTAGGATTGTACACATTCAGTGGTCTGGCCTTTTAGTACAGTGACTTCATGCCTGGGAGTTTTCCTCCTAAAGTCAATAATCATATCTTTAGTTTTTGTCGTATTCAGCTGCAGGTAGGAATCCTCACAACAGTGAACAAAATCATCAACTACTGGGCCGTGGCCACTCTCACCATCCTGGAGGAGACTGACAATAACTGAATCATCAGCATACTTTATAATGTGTCTGTTGTCATGTCTGCTCCGACACATGTTTGTGTACAAGATGAAGAGTAGTGAAGACAACACACACCCCTGCGGAGAGCCAGTAGAACACTTTTGGTCAATGTACCATTGACCCTTACTCTCTGTGTCCTGTTGGTTAAAAAATCCAGAATCCAAACCACCAGATTATTACTCAAATCAAATTGTTGCAGGAGCCTTTCAACTAAAATATGAGGTTGGATTGTATTAAAGGCGGAAGAAAAGTCCACAAATAAAAGCCTGGCGTGTGTCCCTTTAAAATCCAAATGTTCAAAAAGCATGTTAAACAGAGTGACAGTGGCATCCTCTACTCCTCTGTGAGGCCTATAGGCAAATTGCAAAGGATTCAATGCATGCTCAGTCTGCTTTAGGACCTCAAATCTGACCAGTTTTTCAAAAATTTTCATTAAAATTGAAGTCAAAGCAACTGGTCTAAAATCATTTACCATTTTAGGACAGCTGGATGTGGAGATGTGTTGAAGGACGAGACTGAGTTTATTCCTCAGGTTCTGCTTTATTCACAATCACATACTCCAACATTCCAAAGCAGAAAAAGAGGATGAATCTTCTCACATCTGTCCTTTTATACCCAGGACATCAAACCTACAGTCACATGGTGTTTAATCAAACATACAGTCACATGGTACTTAATCCCAGTCACAATGCAACTTCCCCCGATCTTAACACCATCCACCCCCTAGTCTCCGGGGGTCAGGAAATCTCTCAAGGCCATCTCCTTGAAACAAAAGGCCAAATCTCACACCCTCCTGTTACCCCTAGGAGGCTCAGTCCCTTTGTTCCCCTGAGACGTGAAGCACATAATAAACATACAGTAATATATCTGTGGAGCATATGAAACCAACATATGTGCCCCACATGACCCCCCCCCCAAACGTCTAAGATGGAACAATCATAACTAAAGATGCATGTCATAATAAAATCACTACATATCAGTCCACATGCCGCTTAAGCCTTAGTCTTCTGCCGTATTTGCTGTAAGCCGGCTTTACTGCCTCCGCAGTGTCCTCCTGCTGTGGGGCTTCTGCCTGTGGGTTAGAACTGTTAGTCAATCTCTGTGGGTGTTCTGGGGAATGCCCTCTAGGGGATCTGCCGCACCGGGGGGCCCTCGCCAACTGCACAGCTTTGTCAGCCATCACAAAAGCGGGTTTGAGCCTGTTTATCCCAATCACTTCCTTTCTGCCTCCCAAATCTAGCAAAAAATGCTTCTCTCCTGTTTCCAGCACTCTAAATGGTCCATCATAAGGCGGGCGCAAGTTTGGGCGATGGGCATCATGTCTGACAAAAACAAACTCCGCATTTTTTAAAGCTTTAGGCACAAAAACGCGCGGGAAGCTGTGATGAACTGGGCCAGGAAGCGTGCTCGATCCCGTGTCGCTCTGCAACTGCTGAGCGGGGGGGCACTCTGGCGCAGGATTATCCGGGAGAAACTCCCCGGGCAGCCGGAGTGGCTGCACAAAAACTAACTCAGCTGGGGAGGCTTTTAAATCCTCTTTAGGTGCAGAACGCAACCCCAATAAAACCCATGGTAGCCTGTCCACCCAATTTGCATCCGTAAGCGACGCTCTGAGGGCTGCTTTCAATGACCTATGGAAACGTTCGCATAAACCATTAGCCTGCAGGTTGTATGCGGTAGTGCGGTGGATTGTTACCCCCAGGCTGCGGGCCATCGCTGACCAGAGCTCGGAAACAAATTGAGGACCTCTGTCGGATGTAATGTCCGACGGAACTCCAAAACGCGCTACCCATGCTGTTAAAAACGCGCACATCACCTCCTCGGCTGTGGTTGATGCCAGTGGGACCACTTCCGGCCAACGCGTGGTGCGGTCCACCATTGTCAAAAGGTGTGTGCACCCCTGTGACGGCGGGAGGGGGCCTACAAGGTCGACATGCACATGATCGAACCGCTTAGCCGGGATGTGAAAAGGCTCCAAGGGAGCTCTAGTGTGTTTGTGTATTTTGGCTCGCTGACAAGCCACGCAGGCTGCCACCCACTCCTTGACTTGCTTGCGCAGGCACGGCCATACAAATTTCTCTCCTACCATTTTGACTGACGCGCGCACCCCCGGGTGTGCCAGAGAATGGATCGAGTCAAAAACGCGGCGGCGCCACGCGGCTGGTACAACCGGACGCGGTCGTCCAGTGGAGACATCGCAGATTAGGGGGGGCATACCGTCTTGCAGCACCCTGCTCTCCAGCCTTAACCCTGTTGGTCCAGACTGGAGCGTGCGCACGTCCGTGTCGCTAACCTGCTCCGCGGCCATGGCTGCATAATCTATCCCTACGCAGACCGGGGCCGCGCACGCTTCCGCATCGCTACCCTGGTCTGCGGCCATGGCTGCAGAGTCTGCCCCCACGGGGCCTGGAGCCGCCACAGCACGTGAGAGGCAGTCTGCCACTACATTATATTTACCTGCCACATGCTGGATATCGGTAGTAAACTCCGATATTGCGGCCAGCTGTCTCTGCTGCTGGCCTGACCAAGGTTCCGAAATCTTGGCCATCGCGAAAGTCAGCGGTTTGTGGTCCACGAACGCGGTGAAACGGCGTCTTTCCAGCCAGAACTGGAAGTGGCGGATGGCCAAGTGTAGAGCTAACAACTCCCTGTCGAACGCGCTGTATTTTCGCTCGCTATCGTGCAAGGTTTTGCTGAAAAACGTGAGCGGTTGCCAGGTCCCAGCCACGTACTGTTCAACGACCGCCCCTATGGCCACATCTGACGCGTCAGTAGTGAGCGCTATGCGGGCCGTTGGGACTGGGTGTGCCAACAACGCAGCGTTTGCCAGGGCTGATTTGACTTGAGAGAATGCGTGCTCCCGCTCAGGAGACCATTCGATTTTATTTGTGGGTTTTTGTTTTTTTAGTGCAGCATACAATGGTTGCATGAGCTACGCTGCACGGGGGAGGAAACGGTTATAAAAATTAACCATTCCCAAAAACTCCTGTAACGCTTTGACCGTTTGTGGTTGGGGAAAATTTGTTATTGCGCGCACCTTATCGGGCAGAGGGACCGCTCCTTCTGGCGAAACGCGATGCCCCAAAAAGTCAATCTGCGCCACCCCGAACTGACACTTCGCTGGGTTGATTATTAACCCGTGCTCTGCCAACCTCTGGAAAACTGCTGTGAGGTGGCTTTCGTGTTCGTCTTCGGACGCGCTGGCTACCAAAATGTCGTCCAGGTAGACGAACACGAAAGGGAGATCGCGCAGGACCACGTCCATCATGCGTTGGAACGTCTGCGCCGCTCCCTTAAGCCAGGGGTGTCAAACTCATTCCATGGAGGGCCAAGACCCTGCAGGTTTTACTTCCACCCAGTCTCTTCAGCAGGTGTTTTCACTGATCAGCAATCAGTGGGAAGAAATTCAGAGAAATCACCTGTTGAAGACACTGGGTGGAGGTAAAACCTGCAGGGTCTTGGCCCTCCATGGAATGAGTTTGACACCTGTGCCTTAAGCCCAAACGGCATGCGCAAAAACTCAAAAAGCCCGAAAGGAGTTATTACCACTGTTTTGGGTATGTCCTCAGCACGCACTGGAACCTGGTGGTAACCGCGTACCAAGTCCATTTTAGAAAAAATGTGCGCCCCCGCCAAATGAACCGAAAAATCTTGGATGTGTGGGATCGGATAGTGGTCGTGCGCTGTGGCGTTATTCAACCTGCGGAAATCACCGCAAGGTCGCCACGAGCCGTCAGCCTTTGGGACCATGTGCAGCGGTGAAGCCCATGGGCTCTTCGAACGCCTGATGATGCCCAGTCTTTCCAGGTTGGCGAACTCCTCGCGCGCTATGGTCAGTTTAGCTGAGTCCAAGCGTTGAGCTTTTGCAAAAACGGGTGGGCCGGTGGTAGTAATAAAATGTTCCACCCCATGTTTAGCCACTGTCGCCGAAAACGTTGGGACCGTGAGTGCTGGGAACTGAGTGAGGAGCGTGTGGAACTTACCACCTGCAGCTGTGACGTTGGCTTGTGCAGTTGGCGGGGCCACTCGAGCTGCGCAGGGAATAGAGTGAAAGGAGAGTGCATTAACCAAACGTCTGTTAGCAAGATCAACCAATAAACCATGTGAGCACAAAAAATCAGCCCTTAACATGTTGAAATTGACTGCCGCTACAACAAAAGTCCACTCAAATGCACGGCCCTGCAAAGACAGAAGCAGAGTCCTCTCACCGAAGGTCTTAATCACTGAGCCGTTCGCTGCTGACACTCGGGGACCACTGGAAGGCGCCAGCTGGTCCGCGTAGGAAGGCGTGATGAAGCTCAGCTGGGAGCCCGTGTCCACGAGGAAATGCCTCCCCGAGCGTGCATCCTTCAGGTAGAGCAGCTTGTTCTCTTCCCCGAGGGCCGCAGCTGCTACCGACCCCCGGTCTTGGCGTTTCCCGAGCGCTTGAAATGGCACGGTGGAATGCACTTGCGCGCCCTCTCTGCAAAGCGGCGATGGTAGAGGCAAAGGACGTCGTCCGCTCCGTGTCGCCTGGCCCTTGCTGCTGCCGTCGTCGGTGAGTCTGGTGCTGCAGCCTCTGGCCCCATGCTGTCTCCGGACGTTGCGCCTAGCTCTGCTGCCGCAGCTGAAGCCGCGCTCCGTTTGTGGGCGTCGACGAGTCGTTGCGCCTCCTGGCTCAGCTCGTGGTAGTCTCGCCGGGCCAACAGAGGTGAACTGGCCAGGGTCACTCTCACCGCTGGCGGTAGGGTCCTGAGGAAAAGGTGGGTGAAGATAAAGCTGCCATCTTCGGAGTCTCTCAACCTCAGCATTTTCCCCATCAGGTCTGCGGGTCTGTCATTCTCAAACTCCGTCAACGCCAGGAGCCCCTCTGCTCGCTGTTGCACTGAGGGGGTGAAGTGGCTGATAAGCGCAGCCTTCAATGCGCTGTACTTGTCGCTGTCCGGTGGGTGGTTGACCAGGTTCTCCACCCTCTGGACTGTGTGGTTGTCCAGCTTCGCCACCACATGATAGAACTTTGTGTCGTCTCTCGAGATTCTCCGGAGGTTGAACTGCGCCTCGACCGCGCTAAACCAGGAGCGCGGACTATTCTGCCATAAGTCCGGCAGCTGGAACGTGGCGGCATTCGTCAGGCTGGCTTCTGACGACTCCGGCTCGGGAGAATTACTTCTGCTCATGCTTCGTCGTAAGGTCACCAGTGTGGAGATGTGTTGAAGGACGAGACTGAGTTTATTCCTCAGGTTCAGCTTTATTCACAATCACATACTCCAACATTCCAAAGCAGAAAAAGAGGATGAATCTTCTAACATCTGTCCTTTTATACCCAGGACATCAAACCTACAGTCACATGGTGGTTAATCAAACATACAGTCACATGGTACTTAATCCCAGTCACAATGTAACTTCCCCCGATCTTAACACCATCCACCCCCTAGTCTCCGTGGTCAGGTGGTCAGGAAATCTCTCAAGGCCATCTCCTTGAAACAAAAGGCCAAATCTCACACCCTCCTGTTACCCCTAGGAGGCTCAGTCCCTTTGTTCCCCTGAGATGTGAAGCACACAATAAACATACAGTAATATATCTGTGGAGCATATGAAACCAACATATGTGCCCCACACCAAGATATTTGTAGGATTGTACACATTCAGTGGTCTGGCCTTTTAGTACAGTGACTTCATGCCTGGGAGTTTTCCTCCTAAAGTCAATAATCATATCTTTAGTTTTTGTCGTATTCAGCTGCAGATAGGAATCCTCACACCAGTGAACAAAATCATCAACTACTGGGCCGTGGCCACTCTCACCATCCTGGAGGAGACTGACAACAACTGAATCATCAGCATACTTTATAATGTGTCTGTTGTCATGTCTGCTCCGACACATGTTTGTGTACAAGATGAAGAGTAGTGAAGACAACACACACCCCTGCGGAGAGCCAGTAGAAGAACACTTTTGGTCAATGTACCATTGACCCTTACTCTCTGTGTCCTGTTGGTTAAAAAATCCAGAATCCAAACCACCAGATTATTACTCAAATCAAATTGTTGCAGGAGCCTTTCAACTAAAATATGAGGTTGGATTGTATTAAAGGCGGAAGAAAAGTCCACAAATAAAAGCCTGGCGTGTGTCCCTTTAAAATCCAGATGTTCAAAAAGCATGTTAAACAGAGTGACAGTGGCGTCCTCTACTCCTCTGTGAGGCCTATAGGCAAACTGCAAAGGATTCAATGCATGCTCAGTCTGCTTTAGGACCTCAAATCTGACCAGTTTTTCAAAAATTTTCATTAAAATTGAAGTCAAAGCAACTGGTCTAAAATCATTTACTGTTTTAGGACAGCTGGATTTTGGAATGGGGACAACCACAGCATCTTTCCAGATCTTAGGCACATGTTGTGTCTGTAAGGACTTATTGAAAATGTAGTGAAATACAGGACTCAGCTCATGTGCACAGGACTTTACCAAGCGCCCACATATATTATCAGGGCCCTGACTTTTGTTCACTTTTACAGCACAGAACGCCCTTGTAACATCCTGCACCTCAATATTAAAGTGCTGATTGTCTTTGAGTTTCTGTTTCAAACCTTGAGTTTCTGTGCTAAAATCAAAGGAGTCAAAATGACCATAAAAACAATTAAGAGCATTAGCCAGCTCTGTGTCTGAATTAAAACCATCTAAAAACACACGATTACTGCGCTCTGTGCTCTGAAGGCCTGCAATAGTTTTCATACTGGCCCAGGCTGAACCAAGCTTCTTTGTTGCCATCTTGCTTTCCAACTCTGATTTATAATTCTGTTTTGCTCTTAAAATTTTGGACTTCAGCTCTTTTGTGGCAACCTGCAGCTCAGAAACAACCCCCTGTTTAAAGGCAAGTGCTTTCCTCTGTAAACAGGATTTAACTGATTTTGTAACCCATGGCTTGTTGTTGGGATATATTTTGACACGTTTACGTGGAACGATCATGTCTCTACAGAAAGCCATGTATGAGCATGTCACGTCCACTAAAGAGTCCAAATCATCTCCGCAGGACAGTGTGAACACCTCCCAGTCCGTACAGTTAAAGCATTCCTGGAGGCAGTGCACTGAATCCTCTGTCCACACGCTTATGTCTCTGGTCTTTGCCTTGTCCCTTCTGAAAGCAGTTTTATATGTGGGCAGCAAATGTACACAGTTGTGATCTGAGGATCCTAAAGGAGGAAGGGGAATAGATTTATAGGCCCTCTCAATGGATCCATAGCACAGGCTCAATGTCTTTTTTTGCCTGGTTGGGCAGGAGACATACTGATAAAAGTTTTTAAATGTCTTCTTTAAAGAAACATGGTTAAAATCCCCAAGGATAAAATTTGGAGCCTCTGGGGAAATCGACTGCAACCGCTGTACCACATCAAAGATGGTGCTGGAGGGGGAGTCAGCATCCGCTCTCGGGTGAATGTACACAGTCGTTATAAAAAGTTGGGGGAACTCGCGGGGCAGATAAAAGGGGCGTAGTGACACGGACAGAAGCTCCACATCTGGTGTACAGATGCGCTCTCTGACCGTGACAGATGTACAGTACTGTTTATTAATACATAAACATACGCCGCCCCCCTGACGTTGCCCTGTTACCTCTTCCTGCCGATCCGAGCGAAGTGGGGCCCCAAAGCTGTCAATCCACATTTCCGCATCCCGGTCATGTGCCGTAAGCCATATCTCCGTGTAAGCCATGACACAGCAGTTCTGGAAATCCTTCTGATATCGTACATTCCCTTGAATTTCATCCACTTTATTTCTCAGGGATTGTACGTTCCCCATAATAATGGAAGGAAGAGGAATGCGGTTAAGCTGACGCCTCCTCAGGTTTAATCTTAGCCCATTCTTCCACACAAACGGTCAAATCTTTAAGGTTTCGTGGGTGTCTTTTGTGAACTCTGATCTTCAGTTCATTCCATAGATTTTCAATTGGATTCAGGTCAGGTGACTGACTGGGCCATTCTAGCAGCTTTATTTTCCTTCTCTGGAGCCAGTTGAGAGTTTCCTTGGGTGTGTGTTTGGGATTGTCTTGCTGAAATGTCCACCCTCGTTTCATCTACAGCATCTTGGCAGATGACAACAGATTCTTATCAACGATGTTTCTATACATTTGTCCATGCATCTTTCCTTCAATTATATGAAGTCTGCCTGTACCATGTGCTGAAAAATACCCTCACACCATGATGGGATGTGCAGTGCCATTTCTCCTCCAAACATGCGCTTGGTTGTGGCATCCAAAAAGTTTGATTTTGGTCTCATTTGCAGACTATATTTTCCCAGTATTTTACTGGCTTGCCCAAATGTTGTGCAGCAAACCTTCAACGAGCTTCAACATACTTTTTCTTCAGAAATGGAGTTTTGCGAGGTGAGCGGGCATAGAACCCATGTCGGTTGAGTGCATTACTTATCGTTTTCTTTGAAACAGCAGTACCTGCTAACTCCAGGTCTTTCTGAAGCTCTCCACAAGTGGTCTTTGGCTCTTGCATACCTGCCAACTTTTAAAACCTGAAAAGCCTAGTAGCTAGCCGGGGTCCAGGGCAAAGTCCTGGTGGGGGGTTCAGGGGGGCGAAGCCCCCCGACAACAAACAAATATTAGCATTAAATCAAGTTAAAATGTGGCTAACAACCTCATATTTCTTCAACAACCATGTTTCTATTTTCCTTAAATTGTCAATGCAGATATGCTGATGGAAAAGATCAAGGACAAACTCTATGGTAACTCTCAAGCATTGTTGTTTTCCATGGTGCACCTCTTAGCTTTCTTCAGTTGGTCTTTTGAATGGAACACACTGTGGCACTTGTTACCCGAAGCTGTCATCATCATTTTCCTGGTCATGAGGTTGCCCAGAACTTTAGTTGACAGACTGGACCTGAACTCAGTTTTGTTTTTGTTCACATGGCTGAATATGCGCTCACAGTCTGCAATAATAATTCCTGGAAATGCTTTGGAGTATTCCTCACGAAAAGACTTGCCATGTGTGTGGATATGGATTATCATAGTCTCTTAATTTTCTTAATCAGTGTTCATCTATATTTATTTAAGTCAGTAAGATCTCTGATTATTATACTCTTTTGTTTCCTCAAGTGTTCCATTTAGTTTGATCCAAACTTTACAATTTCTTGTCCATGTTGCCTGTATCATATTTTGTCTTTTCAGCATCCATGCTTGCCGTGCTATTTCAGCATTAATTTTTGTTAATGTTCATTTAGGTAAACTTCTGTTCCCCGTAACTTTCTGGCCTGCTTCAGTATGTCATTCTTTACCCAGGGATGTGATTTGGGGTTGGGGAAATTATCTGAAAATGTAGCAGGGGGTCTGGGGGACGCAGTCTCCCAGTGGGGTCCGGGGCAGAGCCCCGGTGGGGGGGCAAAGCCCCCCGAAGCTCCTAGGTTTTTATGATTTTTAAGTACCAGAACTGCGCTTAAATGACATAAAACAAACAGCTGAATGCCACTTATTACTGTATAATATTGACTTATGTTCCAAGAAGATAAAATCTCTGAACTTAGTTCAGAGATTTTTTGATCTCTTCCATTTCCTCCTTTGGTGGCATTTTTACTGACCGGTTGATAGTAAAACAATCTCTGCTGGTGATACTGATATCCGATCTGACTAACCTCGAATCCAGCTGGGCCTCAGCTAGCCCCTTCTGCTGCTAGACCCGCTGCTTACCGCCGCTGCAATTGAGCTCCTGTCCAGCTGGGGTACCGGCAGCTCCTCCACCGAGTCCTGCCGCCCACCGCCGCTGTAGTTGAGTTCCGATCCTGCTCCTGTCCAGATGGGGTCCCGGTAGATCCTCCGCTGAGCCCTGCCACCTACCGCCGTCTTCCTCAGTAGTTCCTCCGCCGAGCCCCGCCGCTGTAGCTGGGCTCCGATTCCGGCTCTTATCCAGCTGGGGCCCCGGCTGCTCCTCCACTGGTCCCCATCTCCTACCACTGCTGTACTTGAACTCCGATCCGGCTCCCGTCCAACTGTTGCCTCGGTTGATTCCTCCGGCGGGCCCCAATCACCGGGGACAGAGTCGCTTCTTTGTATCGGTGTTAGGTGCTACGACTAGCTATGGTGTTAGTTATAGCGATAGCGTTAGCTTAGCAAACGCTTCAGATAAATTTAGATACGATTCCTAGTGATCTCGTGTTTGGAATTGCTTTGGTGTTTTTTTTACGATTTAAAATTTTTGACTGAATTTTTAGTGAAAAACCGTAATTTTGATTAATAAAGCCGTAACTTGGAATGGGGTTTTGAAAACCGTAACCATTACGGCAAAACCGGAGTAGTTGGCAGGTATGCTCTTGGATAACTCTTCTGATAATTCTTTTGACTCCTCTGTCAGAAATCTTGCGAGGAGCTCCTGGTCGTGGCTGGTTTATAGTAAAATGATGCTCTTTCTACTTCCGAATGATGGCTCCACCAGTGCTCACTGAAACATTCAGCAGTTTAAAAATGGTCCTGTAACCAATGCCATCATTATGCTTTGCAACAATAAGGTTGCAAAGGTCTAGAAAGAGCTCTTTGCTTCTACCCATCATGAGTTCTTTGTGGTGTGACAATCTAATATTCACAGACCTTTTTAAAGACCATCAGCCAGGACTTAACCAGCTGAAATTAATTTACACTGATGGGGGATGGGATGGCTTCCTAAATTTTGATGGATTTCAACTGGTTTCTATGGCCTTTTGCGCCACTTTTTCTTCATGTGTTCAATATTTATTCCTTGTGTTATTCCACTTTATTACATATAGCTTGTTTTGTGAACAGTTGCCTTGATTTCTTTGTATGTAGTCATGTGAAAAAATTATGACACCCCATTAAATATTCAGTTCTTTATTAATAAATGTTCACATATCTGTCTAGCCTTTTGTTTTTATTTGCATTTTTTAACATTTATTTTAGCCATTTTAAGTGGGTGTCCTAATTTATTCCTCACTATTTGTATAGAATTACATTTTACAGAAAATTTTTAAAAAGCCTTTAATTTTTAATTGTTTAGTTGTATTACATGAACCTCCCAGTACTTTTAACATTGATATTAAATATTCATATGTCCAAATATGTAAAAAACAAACAAAAAAAAAACAGGCTTATACAGGGTGTCCTAATTTTTTTCACATGACTGTATGGATTACTTGGGTTGTTATTGATATCTTGGGAAAATCTCAGGTCAATGGCTCCATCAGAAATATGTTTATTGAGAAAAATGTTGACGCGTTCAATATTTATTTACTGCGCTGTAAATCTAATCCATTATTATTATGTCTCAGGGAACCTGTGTACCAAGTTTGCCAACCCTACCATTCTTTGTTCTTGAGATAGTTTTTTTTATGAGATTTTGACACCAAGCCCATAGTCAGAGATCAGTTAACCTGTGTACCACATTTAGTCACCTTAGCATTACTTGTTCTATAGTAATAGTGCAAAGGGAAATTTAACCCTGACCTTTTGACACCAAACCCATAGGTTGAGGTAAGAATCTCAAGGTGACCCTGTGTACATTTGGTGACCCTAGGTTTCATTGTTGCCATGTTATATTATTATAACATGATGACATTACAATATTATAGTGCAAGATGTCACGACTGTACCCAATGATACAATTTGGTGCCAAACGGAATGCAGCGTCTATCTGAAATGATCTGCTGAAGAAACTTTTATATACATACATAGCATATACAATGTTTTATTATCATGGAAATGAAAACATGTAACACATATACATATCCGAGTACTTGTGATCTCATTTACAGGTCCAGAAAAAGTGCTGGATTTAATCCATTTATTTAAAGTTACATATTGTCTATGCTTCCAGAACCATTTCCTTCAGATTAGAAATGCTTGATAATGGGGACTTTCAGTGTAAGATTAATGTGGTCTATTGTTCTGTGCTTGACTCACATCATTTACATTTCACTTCATTCTTATTTCAACTTGCTCCCTTATCAGGGATCATGGTCCGCACATTTCAGTTGGCAAGGATTTTGTGCTGGATGCCCTTCCTGGACATTGACCTTTCCTTCCCCCATTCCATTATGCTGATCACCAAGCTAGGTAAAAAATTTGTTACACCATTTAAAAAAAAGAATTCCTGGCCCCCAGGTTTATTCATTACCCTCTTATTAGCCCTTACTCACCCTGAATTTGACACCCCTGAAATAATCAATGAAAGAGGAAAATTTTGAGTGACATTCATGAATCTTCTCTGTGTCTTCCTCTTTTCCTCCAGATTGACAGCTCCATCTTCATCATCCTTTATCCAGTATATTCACTCTCTCTCCTCTGCACAGCTCCAAACCATTTTGGCTGTGCCGCTCTTACTTTGTCTCCAAACTACTCGACCTGAGGGTCCCTCTGATACACTCATCTCCAATTCTAGCTCTCCTAGTTGCTCTCAATTATCATCATCATCATCATCATCATCCGTATTTATTTTTGACAGGACACAATTAGTCCCTCAGTTGGGGTGGGTCCTGCTTGACTGCACTTCTCAGAGTCCCACTCCAGTGGTTCTTGTTCATTGGTTCAACCTGGACCAGTTGTAGCTTGACCCGGTCCACCCTGACAGCCTCCAGCCATGAACTTCTTCGGTTTTCCACTTCCTTGACCTCTGCTGCTACCAGGATTGACCTCCATGACCTTCTTAATCCAAACAACACTCCTCTGCACATGGCCGAACCAACGCAAATGGCATGTGCGGAGCACATCCTCGAGGTCATCCAGCTACAGCCTAACTAGGAGTACTTGCGAGCTGACCTCATACTCAGTGGAGATGCCACACATCCAGTGGATCATGGCCCTGTCATTCCGCTACAGACGGTTAAGACAGGTGGCAGTCACGGTCCATGTCTCGCTGGTGTGCAGCAACAGGCTCCTCATGCAGGAATTGTAGATACAGCCTTTAGAGGTTGGTGGGAGCCAGCGGGTCTCGAGAATTGGGAGCACCTGCGTGAACTTGTTCCAGGCAGCCTGGCATCTCATGATAGTGGCAAACTCAGATCCACCACCAGTGGAGAGCATGTCACCCAGGTAGCAAAAAGATGCCACCACTTCCAGCTTGTCATCACCAACAACCATCTGTGTCATAGGTTGACCATCGATTGGTCTGGCCTCCCCACGACAGCGCTTACATCGGAAATCCTGGTTATATGCCTGGCTGCCAGTGAGTCCACTGCACCTCTTGTGCACCCATCTCGAGCAACCGCTGCAAAAGACAGAGCCATGGCCAATGCCGGTGAGACACATAGCACACAGACACTTGCCGGACTTCTGGAGAACATCCAGGCCTGGGCCAAAGACCATAATCTTAGTCTTTTCCATGTTTATACGGAGTCATCTGGCCTCCATACCATTCTTCCAACGGACTAGCTTCACAAGCATCTCCTCCAGCGCCCCTGTGATGATGACCAGGCCATCGGCGTGCAGAATATCTCGGGGAAAACCAGTATGAAACTCATGCATACCTGCCAACTTTTAAAACCTGAAAAGCCTAATAGCTAGCCGGGGTCCAGGGGCCGGAGGCCCCGGTAGGTCCAGGACAAAGTCTTGGTGGGGGGGGTTCAGGGGGGGCAAAGCTCCCCTGACGGCAAACAAATATTAGCATTAAATCAAGTTAAAATGTGGCTAACAACCTCATATTTCTTCAACAATCATGTTTCTATTTTCCTTAAATTGTCAATGCAGATATGCTGATGGAAAAGATCAAGGACAAACTCTATGGTAACTCTCAAGCATTGTTGTTTTCCATGGTGCACCTCTTGGCTTTCTTCAGTTGGTCTTTTGAATGGAACACACTGTGGCACTTGTTACCCGAAGCTGTCATCATCATTTTCCTGGTCATGAGGTTGCCCAGAACTTGAGTTGACAGACTGGACCTGAACTCAGTTTTGCTCTTGTTCACATGGCTGAATATGCGCTCACAGTCCGCAATAATAATTCCTGGAAATGCTTTGGAGTATTCCTCACGAAAAGACTTGCCATGTGTGTGGATATGGATTATCATAGTCTCTTAATTTTCTTAATCAGTGTTCATCTATATTTATTTAAGTCAGTAAGATCTCTGATTATTATACTCTTTTGCTTCCTCAGGTGTTCCATTTAGTTTGATCCAAACTCTACAATTTCTTGTCCATGTTGCCTGTATCATATTTTGTCTTTTCAGTATCCGTGCTTGCCGTGCTATTGCAGCATTTTTTGTTAGATGTTCATTTAGGTAAACTTCTGTTCCCCGTAACTTTCTGGCCTGCCTCAGTATGTCATTCTTTACCCAGGGATGTGATTTGGGGTTGGGGAAATTATCTGAAAATGTAGCAGGGGGTCTAGGGGACGCAGTCTCCCAGCGGGGTCCGGGGCAGGCAAAGCCCCCCAAAGCTCCTGGGTTTTTATGATTTTTAAGTACCAGAACTGTGCTTAAATTACATAAAACAAACAGATGAATGCCACTTATGACTGTATAATATTGACTTATGTTCCAAGAAGATAAAATCTCTGAACTTAGTTCAGAGATTTTTTTGATCTCTTCCATTTCCTCCTTCTTTGGTGGCATTTTTACTGACCGGTTGATAGTAAAACAATCTCTGCTGGTGACGCCGATATCCGATCCCACCGACCTCAAATCCAGCTGGGCCTCAGCTAGCCCCTCTGCTGCTAGTCCCGCTGCTTACCGCCATTGCAATTGAGCTCCTGTCCAGCCGGGGTACCGGCAGCTCCTCCACCGAGTCCCGCCGCCCACCGCCGCTGTAGTTGAGCTCCGATCCTGCTCCTGTCCAGCTGGGGTCCCGGTACATCCTCCGCTGAG
Source organism: Pholidichthys leucotaenia (assembly GCA_020510985.1). NCBI lineage: Eukaryota > Metazoa > Chordata > Actinopteri > Cichliformes > Pholidichthyidae > Pholidichthys > Pholidichthys leucotaenia. The sequence goes on along the minus strand of CM035843.1, from coordinate 361,998,210 downwards.
CCCCGCCACCTACCGCCGTCTTCCTCAGTAGTTTCTCCGCTGAGCCCCGCCGCTGTAGCTGGGCTCCGATTCTGGCTATTATCCAGCTGGGGCCCCGGCTGCTCCTCCACTGGTCCCCGTCTCCTACCACCGCTGTACTCGAACTCCGATCCGGCTCCCGTCCAACTGTTGCCTCTGTTGGTTCCTCCGGCGAGCCCCAATCACTGGGGACGTTGTTGCTTCTTTGTATCGGTGTTAGGTGCTACGACTAGCTATGGCGTTAGCTATAGCGTTAGCTTAGCAAACGCTTCAGGTAAATTTAGATACGATTCCTAGCGATCTCGTGTTTGGAATTGCTTTGGTGTTTTTTTTACGATTTAAAATTTTTGACTGAATTTTTAGTGAAAAACCGTAATTTTGATTAATAAAGCCGTAACACGGAATGGGGTCTTGAAAACCGTAACCATTATGGCAAAACCGGAGTAGTTGGCAGGTATGCTCATGAGACAGGGCCTCCAGAACAATGATGAAAAGCAGTGGGCTTAGACAGGAGCCCTGGCGCACGCCAACTTTGACCGTAAACTCCTTGCTCAATCCACCACCAATGCGTACTCTGCTATGAGCGTTCTCATACATGCACTGGGTGAGATGTACAAGCCACTCCTCCACCCCGAGTTTCCTCATGGCCCACCAGATGACTCACCTGGGGACTCATCGATGAGAATCTTAGCATCTTCAATTCTGCTACCTCCAGCTCCGTCTCCTGTCTTTTCATCAGTGTCAGTCAGATCCTTCCGTCGTATATCACCCCTGACACTTGTCTTCACCCACTCCACCCTGCCTGCACACTCTTCTTCAACTCTCTTGTACATTTTCCACTGCTTTGGATGGTTGACCCCAGGTATTCAAACCCTTGAATCAGTCACTCCTACAGCATACCTCACCACCATCTCACTATCCTTATACATGTCCTGCATCACCCTCACATACTTCTCTGCCGTTCCTGACATCCTCAAACAGTACCACACTTCCTGTCTTGGCAACCTATGCTTTCTGTAGATCCACAAAGTCACAGTGCAACTCTTTCTGACCTTCTCTATCCTTCTCCATCAACACTCTTAAAGCAAACATTGCATCTGTAGAGCTCTTTGGCATTAAATCATACTGCTGCTTGCTGATTGTGACCTCTCCTCTTAACCTGGCTTCAACAACTCTTTCCCATATCTTCATAGTGCGGCTGATCAACTTTATGCTTTTGTAGTTACTACAGCTCTGAGCATCACCCTTGTTCTTGAGAATCGGTAACACTACACTTGTTCAGTTCTCGGGCATCCTCTCACTCTCCAAGATTGTGTTAAAAAATCTGGTTGCAAAATAAATTTTTACTAAAAAATGATAATGTTGGTTTAAAAAAAATATTAATTCAAACTGTGTCCGGAGCATGTGTACTTCAAAGTTCGGAAATACTACTTGACTTAGTCACTTAAAGGTCCCATGTACATTTTCCAGGGATTGATTTTAAGTTTTGCCATCCTAAAGGAGATATACATAGATGGAGTTTTAAAGACCAAAAACCATTCGTGCTTTTTACAGCTCATCAAAAAAGCTGTCTGAAACATTCAGTTTTCAGCCAGCTCAGTAATATTAATGTGCCTCTAATCTGATTGGCCCATTAGAAAAAGCTTTACCCAATCACAAGTAAGGAAGCAGTCAAGAGGCATTTTTTGGCTAACTTTGGGAAGTGAAGGTGGAGCTTACTGGACTGTGATGTCATGAAAAACAGGAAGTGCAATCTGTTGTTGAAGAGTTTAACTAAACAAAGGCAGTGTGTTTCTTTGTGAACTGAGCATTTAATAATGCAAATGACCATAATTTCTAAGATTTTAACCCATGAAAACACCATTTGTATGAGACATTTAAACTGACGTAAAATCTTTTATATTGAGTGGTGACCCTTTGGCGTGTAAATGTGTAATGAAAACACAAGAGACAGGATCTGGTTTTAAAAACTTTTTCAGTAACTATTTCTGTATTAATGTACAACCGTTGAAAATTAAATTTTTTGTATTTTTGTGGGGTTTTTTTTCCTTTTTTAAACGATCTATCAACAGCAATTTTCCAGAAGAAAAGTGAACAATCTGAGCAGGAATAAAACAAGAAAAACAAGAGCAAATTAAAGTGAGGAGGGATGAAGGGAAAGAAAGATAGTAGAGCACGAGATGAGGGGTGGGAAGATGAACAGTTTTTTTTTTTCCCCGCAGCACAGTGTATGAGCACTGGTGTGTGCATGCCATGTCACAGTCAGAGGGAAAGCGCTGTAGTGTGTGGAAATGGCTGATTACACTTGTAGCACAAACCAAGGAAAATCTGATCATCTGATTTTTGAAGGTGCAAATGTAAGATCTTTAAACAATCCAGCTCACTTGGATACAACTTGGTGAACACAAACCAGCAAATAGTAAAGATTGATTCCATTTTATTTTCTTCTGTCCATAATGACCATTTGTTGGCAGTAGTGGTTGGAACACCTCCAGGGTTGGCACGTTACCAAACAAAGGGTGGGTGTTGGCTTTATAGTTAAATATCGCAAACCAACTCAAGAAGTTGCCATGTATACAGTCGCAACTCAAAAGCTTGTGTACATGAAACAGAGGGCCCTTTTACACAGCACAGAGATTATTGGATGACCATTTAGAGATCAAAAACTGGCCCGATTGCTCAACAATCTCCCACAGCCTTGAAAAAGCAGTTTCTGTGTGAATGTTTGGGAGATTCTTGTGTCTGCACTCACTGAAAAATCGATTAGAGATCTGGAGATTTTTTTTTCATTGCTCAAAGATCTCCACCACTGTGTAAAGGGAGTATAAAAAAATGTCAGGATACAAATTATTGGGAATTTTTGAAATGAAGTTAAGCAGTATGAACGAATAAGTTGCCCCGATATGCACTATTTATTTGTATACTTGATGAAAAAATTTAACTGAATATAAATGAGGCCTGACAATCAGTTTTGGTTATTCACAACATTCGTAAAGAACTACACCAATATTCACCTTGCTGCCTGTCGGCAAATAACATAAGATTCACCAATGGCGGTGGGCGATGTAATGGACAGAAGAACAGGAGACTAGAGCTGCGAACTCAGAAAACATCCCGGACTGAACCACTATAAAGTATTTCAGTTCAGTTATTTTTAATAATGCATATTTATTTGTCTGTTACATTAAAGATGGGACTAGATGGAAAAAATAAACACTATCAGCTACTGGCTATTCAGCCAACTTGTTATTTTAAGTATCGGTATCAGCCCAAAATTTCACAACTGGTGCATCCCTACTAAGAGCAAAACCAGAGTTGAATATCATCTGGAAGGATCACTGCCTATCAGCCATCACTGCCAAATGCTTTTACTTTTTCCTATTTCGTTTCACTTCACGCAGGTCAGGAGAGGAAACCTAATTCTTCTGTTCTATTAGGACCCATCCAGTCAGTACTACCAACAAGTGAGTCCTTGTGTGCATTGCCTACCCAAAAGACACCACATGCGGAGCCACAACAAGCACCATCTCCTTCCTCATCTTTAGAATAACCAATAATGCAAGCATCTCTTTCTGTGACATGGGAAAAGTCATCTTCAAAAGAAGGCAACATATTGCTTTCAAACGGTCAGGTGAAACAAAAAGCAAAGCCATCTTTTTCAGCCGCCCAGAAAAATGTACCTCCATGGTCAGATCAGAAAAGCTGCAACAAGTGTAAACACGGCAAATGTAATGCTGTGAAGCCAAAACCTGAAAATGACATGAGGATGAGGAGAGGAGGTGATACAATCATGTCATTCTGTGACCCTGCAGCATTATGGAAGAGTGAGAGGAGGTGAAGACGGGAAGACAAAAGCAAACCAGAGAAAAGCAAAAAGGAAGGGTCACATATGACTGCACCGAGGGATGGTCATGGGAGGAAGCAAACATAGGACCCAAGAAGGGAAGGAAATAAGGAAGGAACAAGGGAGATGCTGGTGCTTTGCAGTTGCGATGGAGCTTCAGGTGTCGTGGAAATCCTTCAGCAGTGTACGTCGCCTCTGCTCAGCAATGTGCATCTGATTTTCAAGATCCTGAGGGGAAAAAACAAACACATCCGATAATAAATTTTCTGACAACACAGAACATGAGATACGTGTTCCCAAAGTCAAAGAAAACATCTTTAGATGCTTGTATAAAGACTGTATAATATATATAGTTGAAACCAGTTTACATACACAGTCTAAAAAGACAACCCCCCCCGCCCCCCAACTGTCTGGCTTTAAATTAGACTAAACCTTTCCTGTTTTAAGTCTGTTAGGATTACCAAAATTATTTTTATTTGTTAAATTTTTTTTTTTGCTAAATAATTTTAAGAGCATTTTTTATGACTTTCTTTAAAGTGAGAAGTTTACAAACACTAAGATTACAATGTCGTTAAACAATTTGGGAAAGCCCAGGTGATGATGTCATGGCTTTGGAAGCTTCTGATTATTATTATTACTCCAAAAGCAACCAAGTTTGGTGACCCTAACTTTACTCATTGTACAGCAATAAGGTATAGGGTATGTTAACCTTGACTTCTGACCCCAAACCCATAGTCTGAGACCAGGATCCCAAGGTGAACCTGTGTACCAGGGTTTGGGGGCCCTAGCTTTGTGTGCTGTACTGTAATGAGGCATAAGGAATGTTAATCTTGACCTTTGACCCCAAACCCATAGTCAGAGGTCAGGATTCTAAGGTGAAGCTGTATACCAGGTTTGGTGGTCCTAGCTTTACTCGTTTTATAGTAATAGTAAATATAGCATTTTCCATTTACCATAGTGCAGCTGCAATGTCAACTTTGACCTTTGACCCCTTGACCCCAAGCCCATAGTTAAGTGAGGGTGTAATTCATCCAAGATGTGCATTAGATACAACTACTGTATCAATTTGAAAAGCCTACATCATTTCTTTCAGTAGTTATTCTGTTTAGAAGAGTTAGGGGAAAAATCTGACCGCTGACCTTTGACCTCAACATCATCCGATGAGAGTGAAATTGCAATAGGCACATCATCAGAATATATCAAACCGTGGTACCAAGTTTCAAAACAATCGGACCAAAACTGTACGAGTTGATATCACAAAAGTAGGACAGACAAACGGATGGGCTGACCCATAACATCACCCCCCTCTGGGCTTCGACCGGCGGGGCATAAAAACTGTTGTATAGATCCCATAGTTGTTGGTCAGGATCCCAAGGTGTACCTGTGTAGCAACTTTGGTGACCATAGAGAGCTTATATAGTAAGAGGGGAAAGGGAATGCTAATTTTGACCCTTTGACCCCAAACCCATAGTCAGAAGTCAGGATCCCAAGATGAACTTGTGTCCCAGGTTTGGTGGCCCTAGCTTTATTCTTTACAGTAATAGTGAAAATGGAATGTTAACTCCGACATTTAATCTTATGGCTGACCCCAAAGCCATAGTTAAGTCAGGGTGTAAGTCGTCCAAGATGTGTATTAGATACAATTACTTTAACGATTTGAAAAGCTTACATCATTTCTTTCAGCAGTTATTATGTTTAGAAGATTTAGGGAAAATCTGACCTCTGACCTTGACTTCAAGGTCAACCGATCAGAGTCAAATTGCAATATGTGCATCATCAGAGTATATCAAACCCTGGTACCAAGTTTCAAAACATTTGGAACAAAACTAGGAGGAGGTGATTTTGCAAGACAGTTACTGTCTAGTAATTGAAGTGGAATAGGAGATCGTAAGTCAGGACCTGTAACTCCTGCAAAAATCATTGATCTGACGAGTTGATTTCACAAAAGTGGGACGGACGGACGGACTGCCCCATAACATAATCCCTCTTCGGTCTTCACCCAAAAGGGGTCTTCGACCAATAAAAAAGTGGTCTGTGGTCTGATGAGCTGACATTTCAAATTGTTTATGGAAATCATGGACATTGTGTCCTCTGGGCTCAAGAGGAAAAGGACCATCCAGATTTTTATCAGTGTTAAGTTCAAAAGCCAGCATCTGTGATGGTATGGTGGTGTGCTAGTGCCCATGGCATGGGTAACTTGCACACCTGTGAAGGCCGCATTTATGCAGAGCAGTACATATACGTAGGTTTTGAAGCAACATATGCTGCCACCTAAGCAATGTCTTTTTCAGGAACAGCTGCTTATTTCAGCAAGACAAAGTCAAGCCCCATTCTGCACGTGTCATAACAGTGTGCCTTCGTAGTAAAACAGTGCAGGTACTAGACTGACCTGCCAGCAGTCCAGACCCGTCTCCCTTAGAAAATGTATGAAAATTATTTAGTGCAAAATAAGACAACAGAGACCCTGGACTGTTGAGCAACTTAAGTTGTACATCAAGCAAGAATGGGAAAGAATTCCACCTACAAAGCTTCAACAATTAGTGTCCTCAGTTCCTAAATGCTTATTGAGGGTAGTTAAAAACAAAGGTGACGTGACACAGTGGTAAACAAGCCACTGTCCCAGCTTTTTTGGAATGTGTTGCAGACATCACATTCAACATGAGTCAACATTTGCAAAAAAACAAAACAAAAAAACAAGTTTATCAGTTTGAACATTAAATATCTTATCTTTGTAGTGTATTCAAATAGATACAGGCTGAAAGGATTTGCAAATCATTGTTTCGAAAGGAGCCAGCTGAGGTGGTTTGAGCATCTCATCAGGACACCTCCTGGCTACCTCCCACTTGAGGTGCTCGGGGCATGTCCCACTGGGAGGAGACAATGGGGCAGACCCAGGACATGCTGGAGAGACTATGTCTCCCAGCTGGTCTGGGAACGCCTTGGTATCCGCTCTGAAGAGCTGGAGCAGGTGGCTGGGGAGAGGGAAGTCTGGGCTTCTCTGCTTGAGCTGCTGCCTCCGCAACCCGGACCTCCGGAAAAGTGGCAGAAAATGGATGGATGGACTCAGTTTTTATTTACATTTTACATAATGTCCCAACTTCATTGGAATTGGGGTTTGTACATCACAACTGTTTCTCTACGCTTTGACATTTTTGCAGTTGTAGTGAAGTGGAGCCTGTGTGTAGCCACACACAGATGGAGAAAAGTGAACTGTCATAAAGGTTAATGACAAAAAAAAAAAAAAAATCAAAGGAGAGACACCACTAGATAATCACTATTTACTGTAATATGCAAGTGAACAGGTGGGAATTACAAGTTACAACAGATCACCCTTAAAGGAATCTGTCAAAATGACAGCCTTCAGATATTTCTGTCACTGCAAAAAAAAAAAAATGTTAATGACAGACGCTGTTATTTCTGTCATTGTATGTTATTCGGTTAATATAACTTCTGCTAGAGTGCGTCTCGTGGCAACATATTTCACCTCCCTCCTATTCTTTAATGTGTTCTTACCCCTCTGTCACTTGCACTGAGCTCCCCCTCGCCTACAACTCCTCTCTCGTAGCTGTCGGCTCGCTCCACCTTCCACGACAGATTTTCAATCTCTGCTTCCAGCTGGGCCTGCTGATACTCAAACTGCAGAGGACAAATCAAAAGCAGAAAGATCGGACTACAGAAAATCACATGATAAAGCAGTTCACTCTCAACAGGCTGTAAAAGGGTAAGGCAGGAAAGTGAATCGCAGCTGATTTATTTCGCAATAACAGAAAGAACATCGTTTCTCACCAGTTTCTTGCGTGGGCCGGACTCCATGTAATAGGCGTAAGGGTAGGTGTACTGCAGTGTGTAGCGACACTAAACACAAAAGGACATAAAGCCATTGTGACACTGTGCTGACTTGGAGCACCAAAAATGAAGAAAGGCATTGTGGATTGTGGACACAATGAATAGCATAGATTTGATTAGCTAAGCAGCATTCACAGGGCAGTTAACAGGCTTTTAAAAAGCAATACAGACAAATGTTCCTCAGATCAACACTGATAAGAAACAAGAATTTGAATTTTCACTGTTACACACAGCTGGCTGTAACAGAAGTTAATGGATTAAAAAAAAGATGTCGTTTATGTATTCATAACTGCAATCATAGCTGCTGTATGTGTGTTTGCCATGTGATGTAGAAGTGATATGACAGCACCAATATGTTTAACTAATAGTGATCCCGTGCATGATAAACCTTTAGGAATTTATTCTACATTAATATAAAACAAAGTCCCAACTTTTACAGCTGAGTGAACACCGTGTGCACCTGTCCATTTCCTTCTTGCTCAGTTCCCCATCGACACAGTGCAGTTCTAGTTTAAACTGTACCTTAGCCAGTAGCTTTGCTGCGTTGTGCAGGTACTGCCAGTCGATCCAGGTTCCCAAATTGTTCATCACTCTCTCTTGGATTTTCTCCTGAATCCTCTGGTACGTCTGAGCCTCCAACTGCAGAGATTTGTTGTGATTCTCCCACTGAGAAACAAAATGAGAGAATGACACACAAGTGAAATGGAGAGAACAGAAAGATTTTTGTTTTTTCCTAATGAAATGCTCCAGCAGGACATTCACAGTAACTGGACTGGATGAAGTGTTGCCGATGACAAGGCCATGTACACTCCATGTACACTGTGCTGGTGTGTCACACAAAAACAAAGTGGGTACACCGTTTGACTGTGGATGCACACCCAGCTCAGGCCTTCGCATCCAGGACAATTAACGACAGTCTGATCCCCTAGTGTGTTCTTAACTGCCAGTGTCACATCACAGACCTCTACCAGGACATCCTCTTGGACCTTTGCACATATCGTGCCTTAATTTCACCATTAACCAGCACTAATTATACTTCTTCAAATGTCATCAACATCCTGCAGTAAACCCTGGGGGAAATTAAAAAAAAAACCCAATAGGAGTCATGTTGCTAGCTAGCTTCAAAACAGACATAAAAACGCTGTAATCCTAGGCGAATCAAAGCTTTTGGCTAAACATTGCATGTCGTATCTGTACAAATGTTGCTCTATCTGTATGTTGTTGTTGTAATCTGTATGGACAATTTGTCTCTTCTTTTCTTCTTCTCTTCAGATAATTGCCCCTCACCGAGTCTGGTTCTGCCTGAGGTCTCTTCCTGTAAGGGACCCCCTTACAGGAACCCCCCCCCACTGTCACCTAGTGCGGCTCACAGGGGATCACTTGATCGTTGGAGTTCTCTCTGAATTTCTTCAACTCTGCGCTTTATGTATCTCACATCTTGGGATGAATTTTTGTTGTGATTTGGTGCAACACAAATAAAGTTGAACTGAATGTTCAACAGATGGTACCTGCACAAAATCTACACTCTGAAGAAATGAGAAGGAAGGTGCTCAGTCCGTCTCACGAAGGACACATGGTGTTGCAAAACTAAGTCAGGGTTCCTTGCTGATAATAACTGACAATCAAAAGATGATGTCACAGCTGGACAAACACCATCTGGAAACTAATTATTTTAGACGCAACAAAACTATAGTGTGTTCCGTTCCTCTTTACACTCACAGCTTTCTGCTTCAGTTTAACAATTTGCCAACTTTGCTCAACCCAGACCATTTCATAATTGGACACTAAAATAACTTGTTTTACCTTAATTGTCAACAATCATATAATTTTATTGCATATTATTTTGTGTATTTTGATGATACTGAGATCCTGCTGACCTAATGCAATCACTGGCAAAAATGGAAAATCTGAAATAAAGAATTCTAGCTAAAATCTCTCTCTCTAAAAAAAAAAAAAAAAAGTCTTTGAAAAGTTTATACAAGCATTTAGTTGGGTCAAACTGATATTTCACACAACAGTTGTACAGAACACTGGACCGAGGTCAGCGTACAGGTCAGTATCTGGTCTGACAGCCAACTCATGAAAACATAAAACAACAGTGACAAATGTCTTAATTTAGCACCTGCTGACACTACACTAAAAGAAGAACAGCTAAATCACTGTAGAACAAAGGAAAGAGTAGATATGGCTGGAATGCAGCATAAGCATGTTAAAAAATAAAGTGCAACCTGTCATTTTGGACCCTGAATCCATTCACACATCAATGTTGACATTATATTTAGTACTGTATGAAAAGTACGCCGACCAAATTTAGCCTTCTCTTTACAGTGGATTTCTGCCTTATGCAGGCCAGTAAATTTATCTCTGGCCCACTATTCCACAGAGTAAGAAGGGTTAAGTTCAAGATAAGAGGAGAAGTAAGAGAACAGGGAACACGCACATGTCAACAAAGTAGTAGTAGTCTAAAATCACTGACAATGTAAAATAAAATTGCATAACTGATGACCACATTATTATAATATGTACAATTACAGTTTGTAACTTATTCTGATATTGATATGAGTAAATAATATGGAAAAAAAGTGCATGGTGTCACTATCTTTCATTCATTTGTGACTCAAAGGCTCTTAAGATTTATATTGTTCAGTCTTCCACATGTGACAAGAATCTGAATAAAAATGAAGCAGTGCCACTGCATTAGGCAAAACACAAACTATTACATTATTATGGCTTTTGTTTCAAAGTTGTTCATCAAACTGAGCCAGTAACTATGAATAAGGTGTTCACAAAAACAAACAAAACATTACAAGAACGTAACTCAGTTACATCAGCTTTTACAAATATGTGCATTTAAAAGACATATATAAGACAACCAGGAGGTTGTGGGTTCCAGCCCCAGCCGGGTTATACCAGAGACCATAAAAAAAGGTACTTTCTGCTTCCTAGTTTGGAATGGGGGAATACAGTTGGCGCACAAGCCAATGTACTCCCTGTGCCGGTCCCAAGCCTGGATAAATGGGCAGGGTTGCAGCCGGTGTCAAAATCCTTGCCAAATCATTGCGATATCAGGTGATGATACACTGTGGTGACCCAGAAAGGGAACAGCCAAAAAACAAAAGCTTCCTGATAACTGCATAATTCAATCCTGTTTTGGACACTGTTTTCTGTACATAAAGATTTTATACTAAAACATTTAATTCATTACTGTAATTCAGTTTTATCTCTATGTTTTTTCACCGATTATAATGTTACATTTTGATTTTCTAGTTGCCATGTCGGTGACTTTTGGTCCACGGGCCTGGTGCACAGATGGCCATGTTGGCACTGCAGCCAGGTACTCTTGTTAGCTGTTACTTTTCAGGCTCACATTTTTGCCGCTCCATGCAGATGATTTGGGAGGAAAAAAATTACTCAAAATAGCTCTTTGTGTAGTAGAAGCTGCAGACTCCTGGACTAGAGGAATAAATCTGTGTAATGATTTTTGCCTATTTGTTTAATCAAGGAGTAGTTTTACAGAGCAACCGCTTTCTAAAAAGGGGAACCAGAGACCTACCCTCTCAAAGTAGAAGAGGTATTTCTTAAGAGCCTCTCTGGCCTGTGCCTGCTGGCTCTGGTTGACTATATCTGGGTTTTCTTTGTAGCGGCTGCACTCGTAGTATTCACTGCCGTGGGTCTTCCAGTCTCCGAGACACATCCAGCAGAAATCTTTCAGGAGACACAGAACACACACACACACACACACATGCGTGCGCGCACACGCGCACACACACACGAGAAGACAAGGGTTATAAACAGTGAATAATTACTGGAGCTTTTTAGATTTAGAAATGCTGCAGATTACCTTTCATATTAGCTAATGTTCAAATATACAGTGGAAACCATAAGTTTACATCAACTGTATAAAAAGACAACATTTTTTCTCACTGTCTGGCATGAAATCAGACTAAACTTTTCCCATTTTAGGTCAATCAGGATTAGCAAAATTATTTCCATTTGCTAACCAAGTTTTTAGAGAATTTTATTATTTTCTTCAGTGAGAAGTTTACATACACTAATATTACTACACCTTTTAACAATTTGGGAAAGCCCAGATGATGATGTTAGGGATTTGGAAGCTTCCGTTAGGTTAAATGATAAACACCTGAGTTAACTGGAAGCACACCTGTGGTTGTATTTTAAAGGACACCTCACACACTGCTTCCTTGTGTGGCATCATGGGAAAAAGAAAATCAGAAGAAATCAGCCAAGATATCAGGAAGAAAACTGTGGACCTCCACAAGTCTGGTTCATCCTTTGGTACAATTTCCAGATGCCTGAAGGTGTCATGTTCATCTGTTCAAACAATTATAGGCAAGTATAAACACCATGGGAATGTCCAGCCATCACACCACTCAGGAAGTCAGAAATCCACAACATCTTCATCTGGACTTTCCCAAATTGTTTAAAGGCACAGTAATCTTGGTGCATGTAAACTTCTGACTTTGAAGAAAGCAATAAAAATTATTTAGCAAATAGTCTGATTTAATGCTAGTAAGAAAAAAGGTCATCTGTCTTTTTATAGTGTATGTAAACATCTGGTTCCAATTGTATAAGCTCTTTTAAATGTCATACATTGTTATGAGAGTGAAAGAATTAATTAAATATGATCAAAGGTTTAGATATCACACATATAGTCATCTCAGTCGAAGAGTGTTGGCTGTGTGTGCAGTGGCTCTACCCAGCTGTTGCTCAAAATTTTGTTTTTGACTGGCAGCCAATCAGAAGGGAGCTGGCAAAGCAAGCAAGCTTTGGAAAATGGATGAGGATCAGAGATGCTAAAATCCAGCATTCTGAACAGCGAGAGCAAAGCTAATCTATAAGAAGCCAAGGACAAAAATAGTGAGATGAGAATGTGCCCGACATGTTCCCTTTAAAGCTGTGGTTAACCTTGCAACACTGGACAAACGCAGCCAAGAATGGAAAGTCATGACACAGACATCCACTAATAGGTATTACAAGTATTGCTGTTCAAGAAAACCAGTTAATCACTGGAATAGCAAGCAAAAGAGGGCAGAGAGGCTTTTTCAAAAAAAAAAAAAAAAAAGCAACATACAGCGTGGAAAATAAGTATTGAACAGGTCAACATTTTTCTCATTAAACATATTTCTGATGGAGCCACTGACCTGACATTTTCACCAGAGATCAGTAACAACTCAAATAATCCATACAAAGAAATCAAGGCAACTGTGTTTACAAATCAAGTTATATTTAATAAAGTGGAATGACAAGGAATAAGCATTGAACACACTTGGTGAAATTCATTTAATATTTAGTAGAAAAGCCTTTGTTGGTAATAAAAGCTTCCAGATGCCTCCTGTATGGAGAAACTAGGTGCAGGCATTGCTCAGGAGTGAAAGACGTAACAAACTAATAGTTTTTTTTTTTTTTTTTGAATGCAAAAGATGCAATAGACTTACACAATGGTCCTCTCCGGCATACAACTAGGAACATACCGGTCGCTATGGAGGGTGAGAATATGTATGGGCACATAATCATACCATGTAGGATAACTAAATAGACGGTTATGCTGTTTCATCCCACCTAGCAACAATGCTCTGCACTGTGTGTGTTTATATATTTACATATTTATTCCATCTAGCTACAATGCTCTGCACTGGGTGTGTTTATATTTATATATCTATATATTTATTCCATCTAGCTACAATGCTCCGCACTGTGTTTTTATATATCTACATATTATTCCATCTAGCTACATTGCTCCGCACTGTGTGTGTTTATATACTTGCATATTTATTCCACCTAGCTGCAATGCTCCATACTGTGGGTGTTTATATATTTACATATTTATTCCATCTAGCTACAATGCTCTGCACTGTGTGTTCATATATTCATATATTTATTCCATCCAGCTACAATGCTCTGCACTGTGTGTCTGTGTGTGTGTGTATATATATATTTTATAGTAATATGTACATATGTATATTAGCTGCTCTTGCTTGCTTGTTTTTTCTTGCCTTCTGATTGTTGCTCTGAGTGTTGCTATCCCTGTGCTGTTGCAATCCTGGAATTTCCCCGTTGTGGGACTAATAAAGGCTTATCTTATCTTATCTTATCTTATTTTAGACCATTCTTCCACACAAACTGTCTTCAAATCTTGAAGATTCCATGGGTGTCTTCTACAAACTGTGATCTTCAGTTCGTTCCATAGATTTTCAATTGGATTCAGGTCAGGTGACTGACTGGGCCATTCTAGCAGCTTTATTTTCCTTCTCTGGAGCCAGTTGAGAGTTTCCTTGGCCGTGTGTTTGGGATCATTGTCCTGCTGAAATGTCCACCCTCATTTCATCTTCAGCATCTTGGCAAATGGCAACAGGTTGTTATCAAGGATGTCTCTGTACATTTGTCCATTCATCTTTCCTTCAATTATATGAAGTCTGCCTGTATCATGTGCTGAAAAATACCCCCACACCATGATGGCATGTGCAGTGCCATTTCTCCTCCAAACATGCTGTGTGTTGCGGCATCCCAAAAAAATTTTGGTCTCATCTGACCAGACTATATTCTCCCAGGATTTTACTGGCTTGTCCAAATGTTGTGCCGCAAACTTTCAACAAGCTTCAACATGCTTTTTCTTCAGCAATAGAGTCTTGTGAGGTGAACGGGCATAAAGCCCATGTTGGTTGAGTGCATTACACTTATTGTTTTCTTTGAAACAGCAGTACCTGCTAACTCCAGGTCTTTCTGGAGCTCTCCCAGAGTGGTCTTTGGCGCTTGGATAATTCTTCTGATAATTCCCTTGACTCCTGTCAGAAATCTTGCAAGGAGCTCCTAATTGTGGCCAGTTCATGGTAAAATCATGTTCTTTCTACTTCTGAATGATGGCTCCAACAGTGCTCACTGGAACATTCAGCAGTTTAGAAAGTGCCTGTAACCAATGCCAACATTATGTTTTGCAACAATAAGGTTGTGAAGGTCTAGAGCAGGGGTGTCCAATCATGTGTCATGGAGAGCCAAGACCCTGCAGACTTTACCTCCAACCAGTGTCTTCAACAGTAGAGTTTACTGAATTTCTTCCCACTGATTGCCAATAAGTGAAAACACCTGCAGAAGAGACTGGGTAAAAGAGAAAACTTGCAGGGTTTGGCCCCCCCCATGGCACATGATTGGCCACCCCTGGTCTAGAGAGAGCTCTTTGCCTCTACCCATCATGAGTTCTTTGTGGTGTGACAATCTGCCATTCAGAGACCTTTTTAAAGGCTGTCAGTCAGGACTTAACCAGCTGAAATTAATTTGCACTGATGGGGGATGGGATGGCTTCCAAAATTCTGATGGATTTCAGCTGGTTTCTTGGCTTTCTATGCCTTTTTGCACCTTTTTCTTCATATGTTCAATACTTATTCCATGTGTCATTCCGCTTTATTAAATATAACTTGTCTTGTGAACACAGCTGCCTTGATTTCTTTGTATGTATGATTACTTGGGTTATTAGTGATATCTGGTGAAAATCTCAGGTCAATGGCTCTGTCAGAAATGTTTAATGAGAAAAATGTTGACGTGTTCAATATTATTTTCAATTCTTATTTTCCCTGCTGTATAGGAGTCCTAACGATGCATTAACGCATTCTGCAATTTTCTTTCAAAATGTCAGTTAACTTATTTATAATGTTATGCAAACATTCAAGAATTATGTGAATATTTTAGTCAAACAAAATATTTTCTGCCCATGGAGATGTAAAAAGTAAAAAACAAAAAACATTTTCTCAAAATGAAATGATATCGGGCAGCTTGGTGGTGCAGTGGTTAGCATTGTGACAGCATAGCAAGAAGGTCACATGTTCGATCCCACCCTTGACCATGGGTGACCCTTCTGTGTTGAGTTTGCATGTTCTCCCCGTGTCTACGTCGGTTTTCTCCAGGTCCTCTGGCTTCCTCCCACAGGCCAAAGACATGCATGCTAGGTTAACTGGCATCAAGTGAGGATAAATTGTCCTTAGGTATGAATGTGACAGTGAATGGTTGTCTGTCTCTCTGTGTTGGCCCTGTGATGGACTGGCAATCTGTCCAAGGTGTACCCTGACTCTTGCCCAAAGATGGTGGGATAGGCTCCAGCCCCCCGCGACCCAAAAAGGATTAAGCGGTAGAAGATGAATGAAATATCCATTTTTGGCTGAATGGTGGAGCTGGGAGATAAATACAGCCATGGACAAAATTGTTGGTACCCCTCTGTTAATGAAAGAAAAACCCACAATGGTCACAGAAATAACTTGAATCTGACAAAAGTGGTAATAAATAAAAATTCTATGAAAACTAACCAATGAAAATCAGACAATGCTTTTGAATTGTGGTTCAATAGAATTATTTTAAAAAACAAACTCATGAAACAGGCCTACATAAAAATGATGGTACCCCTAGAAAAGATTGAAAATAATGTGACCATAGGGACATGTTCAACCAAGATGTGTCCTCTAATTAACATCACAGGTGTCTACAAACTTGTAATCAGTCAGTCGGCCTATTTAAAGGGTGACAAGTAGCACCCTGTGCCAGATACAGCAAAGTAGCCCCACAACATAACAGAACCTCCTCCATCTTTCACAGTAGGGACAGTGTTCTTTTCTTGGTATGCTTCATTTTTGCGTCTGTGAAGCTGATATGCCTTGCCAAAAAGTTCCAGTTTTGTCTCGTCTGCCCATAGGACGTTCTCCCAGAAGCTTTGTGGCTTGTCAACATGCAGTTTGGCAAATTCCAGTCTGGCTTTTTTATGATTTGTTTTCAACAATGGTGTCCTCCTTGGTCGTCTCCCAAGAAGTCCACTTTGGCTCAAACGACGACGGATGGTGCGATCTCACACTGATGTACCTTGACCTTGGAGTTCACCTTGAATGTGTTTAGAGGTTGTTCTGGGCTCTTTTGTTACCATTCATATTATCTGTCTCTTCCATTTTTCATCAAGTTTCCTCCTGCGGCCACGTCCAGGGAGGTTGGCTACAGTCCCGTGGATCTTAAATTTCTGAATAATATGTGCAACTGTAGTCACAGGAACATCAAGCTGCTTGGAGATGGTCTTATAGCCTTTACCTTTAACATGCTTGTCTATAATTTTCTTTCTAATCTCCTGAGACAACTCTCTCCTTTGCTTCCTCTGGTCCATGTTTAGTGTTGTACACACCATGTCACCAAACAGCACAGTGACTACTTGTCACCCTTTAAATAGGCCGACTGACTGATTACAAGTTTGTAGACACCTGTGATGTTAATTAGAGGACACATCTTGGTTGGACATGTCCCTATGGTCACATTATTTTCAATCTTTTCTAGGGGAACCATCATTTTTGTCCAGGCCTGTTTCATGAGTTTGTTTTTTAAAATAATTCTGTTGAACCACAATTCAAAAGCATTGTCTGATTTTCATTGGTTAGTTTTCATAGAATTTTTATTTATTACCACTTTTGTCAGATTCAAGTTATTTCTGTGACCATTGTGGGTTTTTCTTTCATTAACAGAGGGGTATCAACAATTTTGTCCATGGCTGTATACAGCAAAATCAACATTATTTCTGTTTCACTTTACTGTAACTGTTTAAATATTTATTGAATAAATATGCATGTCCACAACTGATAACAGACATTTTCATCAATTAACATTCTTCATCTTGATATTTTCAGGTGATGATGCATCAGGATGACCAGACTGGGGGGGGGGGGGGGGGGGGATCAGCTTCTTCTGATGATCTGATCTTGTTCTGTGAATCCATGATTTTTTTTTTTTTTAAACCATTCCATTGCCTTCCCTCTCTATTCACCCATAATAGTGATATAACAATCTGATATTCACAGACCTTTTTAAAGCCTATGAGTCAGGACTTAACCAGCTGAAATTAATTTGCACTGACAGGGGGTGGGATGGCTTCCTAAAGTCTGATGGATTTCAGCTGGTTTCTTGTCTTTCTATGCCTTTTTGCACCTCTTTTTCTTCATGTGTTCAATACTTATTCCCTGTGTCATTCCACTTTATTAAATGTATGTATGGATTACGTTGGTTGTTACTGATATCTGGTGAAAATCTCAGGTTAGTGGCTCCATCAGAAATATGTTTAATGAGAAAAATGTTGATGTGTTCAATACTTATTTTCCCCGCTGTATATGCTTTCATTGGGCACTATTTATCAGAAAACAGAATATGAATTTTCACTGCGATGCCGATGACATGCAGATCTATTTAGCCATACGTGGACCCTAAAAACACTGAGTGAAATTACAGGCATTCCTTGAAGCCATAAAGGCCTGGATGACTGGTAACTTCCTTATACTGAATTCAAGCAAAACTGTGGTAATTGCTTTTGGCCCTAAAGAAAGTCAGAGATTCCCTGTCTACCCATATAGTTACACTGGATGGCTTTACCTTGGTTTCCAGTACTACTGTAAGGAACCCTGGGAGTAATTTTAGACTAAGATTTATCTAGTAAATCACACATTAAACAGATGTCTAGAACTGCTTTCTTTCATCTGCGCAATATTGCCAAAATCAGGAACATCCTGTCTCAAACTGACAAACAATTCCCTCAATATTCTTCAATGGATTCAAAATGCTGCCACCAGAGTATTGGCAGGTGCGACCAAGAGAGATCACATTTCTCCTGTCTTCTCCTCTCTACATTGGCTCCTTGCAAGACCTCTTCGCTCTCAGAATGCAGGTTTACTTGTGGTTACCAGATTTTTTAAAAAGTACAGTTGGAGGCAGTTGTACAGTTTGGAGGCAGAGCCTTCAGCTATTAGGCCCTTTCCTGTGGAACCAGTTCCCTGCCTGAGTATGGAATGCCGATACCCTCTCTTCTTTTAAGAGCAAGCTTAACATTTTCCTTTATCATTGTTGTTGTTGTCCTCGTCTTCACTGATTTCCAGTTCATGGAATTCTGACTCTCACTTTGACAGTTTTGTGATTTTATTGTCTTAAAGTTGTTTTAATCAATTAATTTCTTGCCTCCATACTTTTGAATATTTTAAACCTTTGCTTCCTGTAGCATTTTGTGCTTTTGTGTGTTTACATTTAACTATACACCTTGGGTTGCACATGTGCTTGAAAGATGCCATATGAATAAACTGAACTAATGATTTATGTGCAGCAGCTGTTATGACCCATTGTAATAGAAATATTACAATTCAATATGACTAGGAACCACAGCCCTCAAAACTTTAATGTATTCTCCACAGCCCTTACAACATACGTCCCAATAATGATTACTACACAAGTACCTTGCTTGAATTGTTCACCACCTATTACCCAAATTTATAGTTCAACTGTGGAATAAACTCAATATGATGCTTTAAAGGGTTGTTTTTGTTACTCCTGTTCACAGTCAAAGCATGTTGTGATGTTGTGTATTCTTTACAGCCCTGTATTTTTATGCATTAGGCTACCTATGTTTACTGTAATACTGTAACTTGAATACTATTTGAGGATACTTCACAAAATTTTCACATCAAAGTGCCAAAATATTATAGGTGTCAAAGCAAATTTGGTTTTGTTTCTATCATTACTTTGATTTTTGTACCTTTTTGGAAGGCAAAATGACACCTTGAAAGAAAAACTGCCCATTGCAAAGATGCCTGTACTGATGTACCTCCTCACACACTTGTGCTGGGTAACAAAATTATGGAGGTAACGGCACTGCAAAATGGACATGATGCTCATAAGAGGATAAAGATTTAAAATGGCAGCTTTGCAAAATTTTGTGTGACATGGTCAGGGTTGTTTCTATTTTTTTTTGTGTGTGGGTGGATACTATGCAAGACTGTTTGGGGGGCCCTATTTTTGTAATGGGGTAGAGTGCAAAAACTTCAACAAGAAAAAAAAAACTACCCTTCCAACAAAAACATAAAAAAAAAAAAAATACAGAACGTCATGGAGTACCTCATTCCTCACCCTGTGAGTGCTCAGATCTGTTGACCTCAACCCTAAGCACAGCCTAGATCAGGGCTTTCCAATCATGTGCCATGGAGGGCCAAGACCCTGCAGGCTTTACCTCCAACCAGTGTCTTCAACAGCAGATTTCACTAAATTTCTTCCCACTGATTGCTGATCAGTGAAAACACCTGCTGAAGAGACTGGGCAGAAGAGAAAACCTGCAGGGTCTTGGCCCTTCATGGCACATGATTGGACACCCCTGGCCTAGATGCAGACCCGTCAAGGAGGTGCTTAAAGTAAAGGTCAATGGCCTAGGATGAGTAACATTTTTGTCAAATCATAAAAGCCCAGCTCTCCAGACCTTTGACAATGACCTTGACCTGGATGCAGACCTACCCGAGGGTCATTGCAAGCGAGTTTGGTGAGAATCACAGCAATTGCCAAGGAGGAGCAGTGATTTTTCTAAAATCATCTAAATGCCCAGATTTCCTGACCTTTGACCTTGACATTGACCTTGAGCACAACCTGGATGCGGACCTTCCTGAGGATAACGGTGAGTTTGGCAAGCATCACTGCAATTTCCTACAATGAGTAGCGATTTTTCTCAAATCAGACAAGTACCCAGCTCTCCCGACCTTTAACTTTGACCTTGAGAGCAACCTGGATGCAGACCCTCCCGAGTTTGGTGACCACTGGGGCAATTGTTGAGGAGGAGTTGTGATTTTTCTGAAATCACATAAGTGCCCAAATCTCCCGAGCTTTGACCTTGACCATAACATGGATGCAGACCCACCTGAGGACCAATGTGTGTGAGTTTGGTGAGCATTGGGGAAAAAGCCTTGGAGGAGTTGTGATCCCATGAAATGTGGACAGACTGGTGAACAGACAAACACATGGATGCCACGTCTTCACATTAGGTCCTTTTGGCTTTGCCAGAATGAGCTAAAAACTTGGGTCATCTGGTTAAGGTTAAGAAAAAAAAATCAAACTATTACACAGAATAAAAAATTACCCAGTATCCATATGAACGTTGCAAATTTACAATAAGTCATAAATTTACCAGACTAGACTGTCAATGACGGAGTAGCTCATTCCAGCCTGACGAAATCACCCCGGGAGTGCTCAGATCTCCTGACCACTGGCCTTGACTACAGCTTAGATCCAGACCTATTTCGAGTGTGCTTAAAATCAAGATCAACGGCCTAGAGGAGTAACGTTTTTCATGAACTCATAAATTCCCAGATCTCCTGACCTTTGACTTTGAGCACAACCTGGAAGCAGACCCACCTGAGGATCATTGTGAATGAGTTTGGTCAGCATCAGGGCAAAAGCCTAAAAGTAGCAGCAATTCCCGTGAAATGTGGACAGTCATATAGACAGACTGAGGGATGAAGGACGCCACACCATCACATTAGCTCCTTTCGGCTTTGCCGGAATGAGCCAAGAAAAAGGTTGAAAATTTACGAATTTATGAGAAAAAAATTACAAATCTACAAGAAAGTAATAAGTAACTAATCTCATGGATCCACTTCAAACCTGCATTGAGAAATCACCTACGCTGTCTAGAGACAATTTAAGTTCATAACTCACCATGTTTGCACTTGGAGCATTGCTGAGGGGAGAAAAAGGAACAAAGACACAAAAAGGTAGTTAAAGAAACACGATAAAAAATGGTGATAATAGTTGATTTAACACAACTGTGCCGCACATACAGCGCAAAGATTTTAGAACAAGCTGTATCCAATGTGAATTTTTTTTTTTTTCCTATGTTCTGGGAAAGTGTGATTTTCAGCTGTGACTCACCATGTGATTACACCCTCCATTCTTCTCAATGCAGATATTGCACTTAGGACACTAATAAGAAAAATCTGATCATTAGCTTCATATTGCAGTTTGTACTTCACACAGCTAATTAAAGAACTATTACAGTATTGCATTATTAAAACAATTTGTGTGTCTTACAATTAGTTTTTTTTTTTAAACATTTTCTGTGATGAAAAGTGAATCACTGAAAGCTACAGTATGTATACAAATATGTGACCCGTGCTGACCAAATAAGTCGGAATGCGCACCGCGTCACTACGAGCTGCAGGCAGGAGAAGTCATAAATCATGACTCTTTCTGTGTTTGCTAGCGGCAAGTTCTGGGAAAAAAAAACCCCATGAGTGTCTGGTATCATTGGAAAGCTTAGAAAACGTACTTTCTAAAAATATACATGTTTTTGCGGAAGACATAACTCCAGACCGATCGAATACGAGTTTTAAACCTAGCCTAGATATAAACAAATCATCTTTTTCCGGTGTCCGTTTTTGCGCACTTCCTACAAATTAAATATCATTTTGAAGGTCTTTCAATACAGAATATGGAAAAAAAACGTTACCTCAGTTTTGACAATTTCCTCTAAGTGACTCATTTTGCCAACACGGGTCACACATATTAAAGAAACAAGAGAGGATGTGTGCTAGTGTGCAGGCGCATCATACATCTTTAGTGTGTGCACTGATGTAGTTTGCAGTCTCAGAGTCGTCTGCACATTTGGTCAGCCATTTCCTAATTGTTGCACAGTCTGTGGGTGCATGGTACATCTGTCGACATTTAAAACTGAGGGAGATGAGAGATACACACAATGAGAGTTGTGCAGATTAATAACAATTTCCTGACAAATTTCTTAGTACAGTATGTTATTATGTAACAATTGTTTCCCCCTAAATTGCTTGATTTTAATAAAACTACATACAAAAATTTCTTTACCAATTTTCCAAAAACAAATGCTGTACATTTCGAAGTCATACAGGTTTGCAAGAAAAAACTGCAACTTGATAAAGTCACAAGCTTGCAAATGTAAGGGGGAAAAAAGACCCACATTCATGTGATACTTATGAGAAAAACAAGTGCTAAAATTTAAAAGAAAAGCTGTAAAATTAAGGGGGGGGGACTTGAAATTTACCTAGAAAAAGCTGCATATTTAAAATATAAAAAGTAAATTCATGAGAAACAAATATGTCAAGTTCACAAGAAAAGCTGTGAAATTAAGGGGAGAAAGACTAAATTCACATGGACTATGCATAATTGTTAAAAAAATGAACTTTTAAGAAACAAAGGTCTTAACTTTTCGAGAACAAGGGCACTGCACACGGTACATTATATGCCTGTCCATAGCCATTATTAATAGCACACCATCGACAGGAAAATCAACTACAAATTCACGATTCAATATAGTGTAGAGCTGTTGGTGAAAAAAAAAAAACTAATAAGCATTTAATTGCAAGTACTTTTAGCAGAGCAAACAATCCACAATTCAAAGTGGAACAAATGTAGAGAAAATATCAGAAAATCACTTAACCCCCCTATAATATGCACATCTTCAATACATGTACAAATACTATGTAAAATGAAAATGTCCTAACTTGAAAACTGTGTGGGACTTTGCCAGACAAACCATGTACCGACTACTGAAACTGCATTTAAAAAAAAAAAAATGACAGAAGCTCTAAAACTTGTACTTTTGATAAAAATGATCAAAAATCAAAATCCTTGTAATATGCACATCTTCAATATACAGTCATGTGAAAAAATTAGGATACCCTATATAAGCCTGTGTGTGTGTTTTTTTTTAACATATTTGGACATATGGATATTTAATATCAATGTTAAAAATACTGGGAGATTCACGTAATACAACTAAACAATTAAAAATTAATTAAAGACTTTTCCAAATTTTCTGTAAAATGTAATTCTAAACAAATAGTGAGGAATAAATTAGGACACCTCCCATCTTTTTTAGGACACCCCCACATTCATTCCCACTTACAATGGCTAAAATAAAAATTCAAATAAAAACAAAAACAAGGTTAGACATAGATATGTAAACATTTATTAATAAAGAACTGAATATTTAAAGGGGTGTCCAAATTTTTTCACATGACTGTATGTACAAACACGGTGTGAAATACAAAAAAAGATGTAGCTTGAAAACTGTGGGAGGAGTTCACTGGACAAGCTGTACATACTGTGGGTGGGATGATAGACAATATTACCATTTATCACAATAAAAACCAAATGCAATAATAGGCAGCAGTTCAAGCAGAGAAGCCCAGACTTCCCTCTCCCCAGCCACCTGCTCCAGCTCTTCAGAGAGGATACCAAGGCGTTCCCAGACCAGCTGGGAGACATAGTCTCTCCACCGAGTCCTGGGTCTGCCCACCTCAAGTGGGAGGCGTCCAGGAGGCATCCTAATCAGATGCCCATACCACCTCAACTGACTCCTTTCAATGTGGAGGAGCCGTGGTTCTACTCTGAGCCTCTCCCGGATGACTGAGCGCCTCACCCTATCCCTGAGGGTGAGTCCAGCAATCCTATGGAGAAAGCTCATTTCAGCCGCTTGTATCCGCAATCTTGTTCTTTCCATCATTACCCAAAGCTCGTGACCATAGGTGAGAGTAGGAACGTAGATTGACCGGTAAATCGACAGCTTTGCCTTAGAACTAAGCTCCCTCTTCACCACAACAGACCGGTACAACATCCACATCACTGCAGATGCTGCTCCAATCTGTCTGTCAATTTCTCACTCCATTTTCCCCCTCACTCGTGAATAAGACCTCAAGACACTTAAACTCCTCCACTTGGGGCAGGAGCCTGTCCCCAACCTAGAGAGGACAATCCACCTTTTTCTGGCTGAGGACCATGGACTCAGACTTGGAGGTGCTGATTCTCATCCCAGCCGCTTCACACTCAGCGGCAAACCGTCCCAGCAAGAGCTGTAGGTCATTGCTGGATGAAGCCAACAGGACAACATCATCTGCAAACAACAGAGATGAGATCCTGTGGTCACCAAGCATGACACCCTCCATTCCCTGGCTGCACCTAGAAATCCTGTCCATAAAAATTATGAACAGGATCGGTGACAAAGGGCAGCCCTGGCGGAGTCCAACTCTCACTGGGAATGAGTCCGACCGAGTGTTGGCAATACGAACCAAACTCTCACAACGATCGTACAGAGACCAAATAGCTCGTAAAAACAAGCCCGATATCCCATACTCCCAAAGCACCCCCCATAAAAAACCACGAGGGACGCGGTCAAATGCCTTCTCCAAGTCCACAAAACACATGTAAACTGGTTGGGCAAACTCCCACGAACCCTCGAGAATTCTCGAGAGGGTAAAGAGCTGGTCCGATGTGCCACGGCCAGGACGAAAACCACATTGCTCCTCCTGAATCTGAGGTTCGACCAACGGCCGGACTCTCCTCTCCAGTACCTTGGCATAGACCTTCCCAGGGAGGCTGAGGAGTGTGATCCTCTAAAGTTGGAGCACACCCTCCGGTCCCCTTTTTTGAAGACAGGAACCACCACCCCGGTCTGCCATGCCAAAGGCACTGCCCCCGACCTCCACACAATGTTGCAGAGGCGTGTCAACCATGACACGCCTCTGCAACATCCAGGGCCTTGAGGTACTCAGGGCGAATCTCGTCCACCCCCGGGGCCCGGCCACCAAGGAGATTTTTAACCACCTTGGTGACCTCAGCCCCTGTGATAGGCGAGTCATCCCCCTCGTCCACAAACCCTGCTTCCTCTGTGGAAGGCGTATCAGTGGGATTGAGGAGATCCTCAAAGTATTCCTTCCACCGCCCGACGATATCCCCAGTCGAAGTCAATAGTGCCCCATCCACACCATACACAGTGTGGACAGGGAGCTGCTTTCCCCTCCGGAGCCGCCGGACAGTTTGCCAGAATCTCTTCGAGGCCAACCGAAAGTCTTGTTCCATGGCCTCACCGAACTCCTCCCATACCCAGGTTTTTTCTTCAGCAACCACCCGAGCTGCACTCCACTTGGCCTGCCGGTACACCTCAGCTGCTTCGGGAGTCCCACAAGCCAACCAAGCTCGACAGGACTCCTTCTTCAGCTTAATGGCCCCCCTCACCACTGGTGTCCACCACTTGGTTCGGGGGTTGCCACCACGAGATGCACCGACCACCTTGCGGCCGCACTCTGGGCCGCCGCTTCAACAACAGAGGTGGAGAACATGGCCCATTCAGACTCCATGTCTCCAGACTCCCTCGGAATGTGGTTGAAGTTCTTCCAGAGGTGGGAGTTGAAGACCCCCCGGACAGGGGCCTCAGCCAGATGTTCCCAGCACACCCTCACTATACGTTTGGGTCTACCAGGTCTGAATGGCTTCCTCCCCTGCCATCAGATCCAACTCACCACCAGGTGGTGATCAGTTGACAGCTCTGCACCTCTCTTTACCAGACTGTCCAAGACATACGGTTGCAGGTCTGATGACACGATAACAAAATTGATCATCGACCTGCGACCTAGGGTGTCCTGGTGCCAGGTGCACATATGGACACCCTTATGCTTGAACATGGTGTTCGTTATGGACAAACTGTGGTTAGCACAGAAGTCCAATAACTGAACACCACTCGGGTTCAGATTGGGCAGGTCGTTCCTCCCAATCACCCCCCTCCAGGTTTCACTGTCATTGCCCACGTGCGGATTGAAGTCCCCCAGTAGGACAATGGAGTCTCCAAGAGGAGCACCCTCCAGCACCCCAGTCACAGACTCCAAAAAGGGTGGGTACTCTGAAACATCATTTGGTGCATAGGCACAAACGATGGTCAGGACCCGTTTCCCAACCTGAAGGCACAGGGAAGCAACCCTTTCATCCACCGGGGAAAACTCCAATATAGAGGCAGCAAGGTGGGGGGATACAAGAATACCCACCCCTGCTCGTCGCCTCTCGACCGGGGCAACTCCAGAAAAGGCCAAGCTCCAGCCCCTCTCCAGGAGACTGGTTCCGGAACCAGAGCTGTGTGTTGAGGTGAGGCCAACTATATCTAGCCGGTATCTCTCAACCTCGTACATCAGCTCAGGCTCCTTCCCCACCAGAGGTGACATTCCACGTACCAAAAGCCAGTTTAGAAAACTTGGGATCAGTCCGCCAAGGTCTCCGCCTTTGACCGCCACCTGATCCACATAGCACCGGACCCCCATGATCCCTCCTGCAGGTGGTGAGCCCACTGGAGGGCAGACCCATGTAACTCCTTCGGGCTGAGCCTGGTCGGGTCCCATGGGTGGAAACCCGGCCACCAGACGCTAGCCATCGAGCCCCTTCCCCCAGGCCTGGCTCCAGGGTGGGGCCCCGGTAACCCCATACCGGGCGGGTCTTTCAGTATATTAAAAGTGAAAATTAAATTTTAAAAATTCCAGTTGAATACTAAAGTAAGGGTTGTTTTTGGATCAGTTCATGCTTTATGGTGATAGTGTCATTGTTCTTCCAGACTAAGGGATTAAACGAGACAGCTATGATTATTAATTTTGTGTGTCGTCATATGTGCATTTACAGGTGAGAGCAGAGGTGAAGAGCTACATGAGTCTTTCCTCTATTGAAGCCAATGAAGACCCACTGGTGTGGTGGAGAGGACATGCTGAAGAAATGCCTCACCTTTCCAAAGTGGCAGAGAAGCTTTTGTTTATACAGTGGTGTGAAAAAGTGTTTGCCCCCTTCCTGATTTCTCATTTTTTTGTATGTTTGTCACACTTAATCAGATTACTTCAGATCATCAAACAAATTTAAATATTTGACAACGATAAACACAAGTAAACACAAAATGCAGTTTTTAAATTAAGGTGTTTATTATTAAGGGAAAGAAAGTCCAAGCCTACATGACCCTGTGTGAAAAAGTGATTGCCCCTAAACCTAATAACTGGTTGGGCCACCCTTAGCAGCAACAACTGCAATCAAGCATTTGCGATAACTGGCAATGAGTCTTTTACAGTGCTGTGGAGGAATTTTGGACCACTCATCTTTGCAGAATTGTTGTAATTCAGCAACACTGGAGGGTTTTTGGGCATGAACCACCTTTTTAAGGTCATGCCACAGCATCTCAATCGGATTCAGGTTTGGACTTTGACTAGGCTACTCCAAAGTCTTCATTTTGTTTATCTTAAGCCATTCAGAGGTGGGCTTGCTGGTGTATTTTGTATCACTGTCCTGCTGCAGAACCCAAGTGCACTTCAGCTTGAGGTCACGAACAGATGGCCAGACAATCTCCTTCAGGATTTTTTTGGTAGACAGTAGAATTCATGGTTCCATTTACCACAGCAAGTCTTCCAGATCCTGAAGCAGCAAAACAGCCCCAGACCATCACACTACCACCACCATATTTTACTGTTGGCATGATGTTCCTTTTCTGAAATGCTGTGTTACTTTTATACCGGATGCAATAGGACACACACCTTCCAAAAAGTTCAACTTTTGTCTCGTCAGTCCACAGAGTATTTTCCCAAAAGTCTTGGGGATCATTAAAATGTTTCCTGGCAAAACTGAGACAAGCTTTTATGTTCTTTTTGCTCAGCAGTGGTTTTCGTCTTGGAACTCTGCCATGCAGGCCATTTTTGCCCAGTCTCTTTCTTATGGTGGAGTCATGAACACTGACCTTAACTGAGGCAAGTGAGACCTGCAGTTCTTTGGATGTTGTTGTGGGGTCTTTGTGACCTCTTGGATGAGTCGCCGTTGCGCTCTTGGGGTAATTTTGGTTGGCTGGCTACTCCTGGGAAGGTTCACCACTGTTCCATGTTTTCACCATTTGTGGATAATGGCACTCACTGTGGTTCGACGAGTTCCAAAACTTTAGAAATGGTTTTATAACCTTGTCCAGACTGATAGATCTCAATTACAGTGTTTCTCATTTGTTCCTGAATTTTTTTTTTTTTGGATCGCAGCATGATGTCTAGCTTTTGAGGATCTTTTGGTCTACTTCACCTCGTCAGGCAGGTCCTATTTAAGTGATTTCTTGATTAAGAACAGGTGTGGCACTAATCAGGCCTGGGTGTGGCTAGAGAACTTGAACCCAGCTTTTCAAAGATGTGATAAAACCACAGTTAATTTATGTTTTAACTGGGGGGCAATCACTTTTTCACACAGGGCCATGTAGGTTTGGATTTTTATTTTACCCTTAATAATAAACACCTTCATTTAAAAACTGCATTTTGTGTTTACTTGTGTTATCTTTGTCTAATATTTACATTTGTTTGATGATCTGAAAGATTTAAGTGTGACAAACATACAAAAAAATGAGAAATCAGGAAGGGGGCAAACACTTTTTCACACCACTGTACCTGTACCCAGCATTCCCTCCGAGCAAATTTTTAGTTTTAGTGGCAACACTCTCACACCTCATCGAGCAAAACTTAAGACTGAAAAAGTCAACATTTTACATTTCTGCACTTTAATTTATCCTGAAAAGGATCCGGTGTTTACACATTTGCCCACAAGGTTAGTAATACTGTTTATTGACTCAAAAGTACATCAATGTTTTTTTTTGTTGTTTTTTTTTTTATTTATTTATTTATTTTTTTTTATAAAGGTGCACTCTGGCGGCTCTAAAACCACCTAAAAACAAACGTGTTTTGCCCAAAATAATATATTGTGGCTTTTTACCCACAAAAAACAAAGCTTTCATTGCCTTAGAATTGATTGGAAAGAGATTTTAAATGTTTCACCTACTTAAGTATGCACAGACCTATGAATATTCTAATTAGCGGCTTGCACGTGATTGGTTGCTGCGCTCCTGACCTGCAGGCTTGCACGTGACTGGTCACCGCGACTCTTGGTGGGTGAGCTGCTAGTCTGTTCAAGACGCTTCCGGACGTTAAAGTTTTGGATATATCTTCAAAAGTAGAAAGCGAAACATTTTTCTAAAAACTGTCAAGAAAAAAATGTGCAGATGCCAAATGTGTGTTTACTTTATACTAACAACCAGTCCCCCGTCCCCCTGTGACTAAGCAGGGAGGGGAGGGGACCCGATCTGAATGTGGCTGCTCTCAGCTCACAGTGTGTTGCCCATCCACTGAAACCATGGTCTGGCACAGTCACATTCAAATACCCCCCCCCCCACCCCCGTGTGGGGGGTGGGGTGGAGCTTAAGCAGACATTAACAGCAGAAAAACACATACTGTACTTGGGAGTTTGGAAAGATTTTGCTCTTAATTTGGCTTGTAAATCACAAGAACCATGTTCCAGACATGTTAACAGCAGGAAAAAAAAACCAACTTGATTTTTACCGGAGTGTCACTTTAATACCACAGTTACTTTGTTATAATTCTTTTATTTAAGGAATTTCCTGTTATTTTTGACATGAAATAATGTTTGCTTAAAGTGCAATAAAAATTAGTTTTCCAACAAAATTTTACTGTAAAGTGATTTTATTATGGTCACGTTTTAAGCATAATTTGATGACTATCTTAATAATATCATTTATCACAACAATTATGGCCAGAATTATTGTGAGCTTAAATTTTCATATGCCTAGTACATACTTATATACGGACAGACAGACATCATCCTTCCATAACATGTCCTGTCTTTACAGATGGGCATATAAAAACTGCCCAATTACAGACAAAAACTTTAAATAAAAAAGTTGCATATTTATATTTTATTTTATATTTTATTTAAACAGTGAATTTCCAAGAAAAAAAAAAGGTCTCAAGTTTACAAGCGGAAAATTTATGGACTCAAGTTAGAAATTTACATAAAGTCCTACATTTATAAGACAAGCAACATTTCTGAAATTTTTGGAATGAGCCAGAGATGCTGAGAAGAGTATGTCATCTAACTCAAAATACATCTAGATACCCAACTGTGAATATTTAATTTTCCATTTAATTTACACCTTGAGACAAATTTTTTTCCAAAAAACAATTTTTTTCCTTAAAAATAACTGTTTTAACTTCAACTGAATTTTCTTCTTCCTAATACGTACAGTAAATACTGCAAATATAAATTATCCTAACAGTAAAAGTTCTGTTGTTCACAACGATGATCACAAGACTTGTGTCCAAGCAGCCATATCAATATTAACATACATGAACCTCCAGTTTTTGTGCATGCGCTACCTACCAGAAGACTTCACTGCAGCGACTACACTGCACCCTGCGAGGGCGAGGCTCTTGCACCTTGATGACAATGGGACAGTCTGCACCGGGGCACAGCTGCATCTGGAAGTGACTCTGAAGAACACAAACAAGAACAGTTTCAGTGGTTACAGAGTACGTAACCCAGTCAATGATGGAGTAGCTCCTTTCAGCTTTATGAACACCAAGAACCTTCACTTCTCTCTGTAAACTCTGCACATCTATAGCCCAGGCTTCCACTTCGAAATGACACATACTCATGTATTGCAAGTTACCAGATTAGTCACGCAGTCAAGTGAACAGAATAATCTGATTTTCTTTCTCAGATAAAGGCCATTATCGAATACTGAGAAATATGATGAACACAGCTAGTTCATCACCCAACAATCCTACTCGTCAGAGCATGTTAACCTTGCAGGGTTGTCACAAATTTCAAACTTGATACCAATACCTGGAAAAATATCGAAAGCCATTTCGATACCACAGTGGGAAACAATAACATCAAAGAACATTTTATTTACAAAAAATTTAAAATTCATGTGAAAAAGTTGCAAATTTACAAGGAAAAAGTTGTAAACTTGCAAGAAAAAGCAAAATTAAAGGATGTGCAAGTATTTATCAAAACTATTTTAAGATTCTCTTTGGTAATGCAAAACAAAACAAAAAAAAGCAGTTGTATTGATACTGCTGCAAATGAGCATCTCACCCAAAACTAATTTCTGATGAGCATATGAGTATCGATTTTTGTGGCACCCTAACACCTTATAACCTGATTTCTTTTGTTACATTTGTGCAAATATGTAAGCCATGTTGAAAACGAGCGCACCACACAGAGTACATAACACATCCCTCAACTCAACTTTAAGTCCCCAAGGGGCAATTTGTTTTGCAGCAAAACAGAATAAACACATAAATCTCACACACACCTGAGTACAGCGACGCCGAGGCCAACCCCACAGGGAGGACTGTCGCAATACAAAAGGCAGTAAATAGCAGCAATTCCAGTTGAATGTACAAGATTTAAAAAAAATGAGTAAAATTAACAAATACATAAATATGCTAAAAAGAAGAACACTCCATGTGCAATTAACAATAAATTCTTCCAGGTAAGGGCTCGCCAACACCTCCCCAGACCTAAATTAAACATAGAAATGGCACTGTGGATAAAAGAATATTTATACCTGTTGTTCTTAACAGGGGGGAACCTAAACCTGGTGCCAGGGGGCAAATACTGGAATTCAGTGAACGAGGGGTGGCTGGTCTCTGACAGGATACTTTTAGCCTACCTCTCCACCCGTCTGGTAAACAGATCAGACAGCACGCTCTGCTGTACCCCCACAATCTTGCTGCTCACGTTCAGTTTCAGTGAATTTTTTGACTTAATACTCAGGTTACTGTACCAACAAATCAGTGAAAATATAACAACAGATTCAACACAGCATTTGTAAAAAATGGTCATGAGGGACCTGTCCACACGAAAATAAGAGTTTCCACAGACAAAAATATTGCTGACCCTTTTTACACATGTCAGTGTTTTCATTAAAATTCAATCTCTTATCAACTATGGTCCCTAAGTACTTGTAGCTCTCCACACTCTACTACCTGGCCCTTGATGGTGATCTGGGAGGGAATGGGCTGTCGCCTTAAGTCAATACACATTTCCTTTGTTTTGTCAACATTTAGTTGCAAAAGACTTGTCACAGCAATTAACAAAATCATTCACCACAGAGCCACGGCTGTCTTCACAATCGTGTAAGAGACTTACAATAACAGTCATCAGCAAATTTTACAATAAATCTGTCATCATACTGACTCTGACAGCCATAAGTGTACAAGATATAAAGGAGTTGTGAAAGGACGCAGCCTTGAGGGGAACTGGTGGATGAAATTAAAACATCTGACAAGTGACTATTTACTTTGACCCCCTGTGTTCTATCAGTTAAAAAAAAAACAAAAACAAGAATCCAACCAACCCAAAGTATTAAAATCCAAGCTAAACAGCGATAAGTTTGTCAACTAAAACATGGGCTTGGATAGTATTAAAAGCTGATGGAAAATCCACAAACAGCAGTCGGGCATGTGTTTTACAGCCTTCAAGATGTTTAAAAACAAGGTTTAAAAGTGTGGCAGCAGCATCCTCCACACCACGTCCGGCTCTATGTGTGAAATGCAAAGGGTCCAACAAGGGCTGTAAGTGAGGGAGAAGTGCATTCTTCAGCCTTTCAAAAGATTTCATCACTAATGAAGTCAAAGCAATGGGCCTAAAGTCATGCAATACTTCTGGATGTTTATTTTTAGCCACTGGGATAATTATACCGTTTTTCCAGCTCCTTGGCACCCTCTGAAGATGGGGGCTAAGCATCCAGCACATATATGCAGAAGATGGCTACAAATATTATGAGGTCCAGGGCTTTTTCTGACTTTGCCCTGTTTAAAGGACTTAACCACAGAGTAGGTGGTTAAGTCCTTAAGTAGGTTAAGTAGGTAGTAGTACCCGACGACGACGGCTGTCACAGTGGAGGAATTTCCCCTGCAGTGACGGTGGATAGCTCAGCACCGCACTATGTGGTATTACTGCAAATGTTTTTAGGACCCCGTGGTCTCGTAATTTATGTGGTAAACGATGGAAGCTGTGAGAACCTCGCTGCAGCTCTGCTGCAGAATGTATGAAGGTTATTTTCAGTCATAGAGCCAAGAGCATTTGACACTGATATGAGAACACAGGCACCATAAGAAGTTATACAATCTTATTAATACTTTTTATTTCTTTGAAATCAGAGTTGAAATTATTGTTCTATTCTGGCTCTGCAAAATTCTGATCAAAAGTTTCAATTATATAAAAAAAGTTTTAAAAAATTACCACAAACCATTTCAAATTTATCAGAAAAACAGTAACTTTATTATACAAATAGAGAAAACAATTAGTCATTAAAAAATCCACAAATTAATGATCATTAATGTCTCAAATGTACAAGAACAGTCATAATTTTACAAGAGGAAATGACAAATTATGATGAGGAAAACAGTTGCAAATTTAGGTAAAAACAAATCTACAGAGTTAAAAAGTAGAAAACTACAAGAAAATGGTTATAAATTTAGGAGAAAAACATCAGCTTTCAGGACTAAGTCATTACTGAAGTATTTTTTAAGTGAGTGCTTTTGTACTCCTACTCAACTCAACTAGTAATTTTTTGGATGTCTACTCGGGCAGCAGTGGCTCAGGAGGTAGAGCAGGTCGTCCAATAACCGGATGGTTGGCGGTTCGAATCCCGCTCTCCCCACACATCCTGCCCTTGTGTCCCTGGGTAAGACACTTTACCCACCTTGCCTCCAGTGTCCATAACATTGGGTATGAATGTGTATAAATGTTCGGTGGTGGTCGGAGAGGCTGTTGGCGCGGATTGGCAGCCATGTTTCCATCAGTCTGCCCCAGGGCAGCTGTGGCTACAGTAGTAGCTTGTCACTACCATTGTCTGTCTGGAGTGAATGAATAATGTATCTACTTGTAAAAGCGTCTTTAAGTGTCTATAATAAAGCGCTATACAATATCTCACAAAAGTGAGTACACCCCTCATATTTTTGTAAATATTTTATTATATCTTTTCATGGGACAACACTGAAGATATGACACTTTGATACAATGTAGTCAGTGTACAGCTTGTATAACAGTGTAAATTTGCTGTCCCCTCAAAATAACTCAACACACAGCCATTAATGTCTAAACCACTGGCAACAAAAGTGAGTACACCCCTAAGTGAAAATGTCCAAACTGTGCCCAATTAGCCATTTTCCCTCCCCGTTGTCATGGGACTTGTTAGTGTTACAAGGTCTCAGGTGTGAATGGGGAGCAGGTGTGTTAAATTTGGTGTTATCGCTCTCACACTCTCTCATACTGGTCACTGGAAGTTCAACATAGCACCTCATGGCAAAGAACTCTCAGGATCTGAAAAGAAGAATTGTTGCTCTACATAAAGATGGCCTAGGCTATAAGAAGATTGCCAACATCCTGAAACTGAGCTGCAGCACGCTGGCCAAGACCATACAGCGGTTTAACAGGACAGGTTCCACTCAGAACAGGCTTTGCCATGGTCGACCAAAGAAGTTGAGTGCACGTGCTCAGCGTCATATCCAGAGGTTGTTTTTTGAAAATAGACGTGCGAGTGCTGCCAGCATTGCTGCTGAGGTTGAAGGGGTGGGGGGTGGGGTCAGCCTGTCAGTGCTCAGACCATACACCACACACTGCATCAAACTGGTCTGCATTGCTGTCGTCCCAGAAGGAAGCACCTTTTAAAGACAACGCACAAGAAAGCCTGCAAACAGTTTGCTGAAGACCAGCAAACTAAGGACATGGATTACTGGAACCATGTCCTGTGGTCTGATGAGACCAAGATAAACTTATTTGGTTCAGATGGTGTCAAGTGTGTGTGGTGGCAACCAGGTGAGGAGTACAAAGACAAGTGTGTCTTGCCTACAGTCAATCATGGTGGTGGGAGTGTCATGGTTTGGGGCTGCATGAGTGCTGCTGGCACTGGGGAGCTACAGTTCACTGAGGAAACCATGAATGCCAACATGTACTGTGACATACTGAAGCAGAGCATGATCCCCTCCCTTTGGAAACTGGGCCGCAGGGCAGTATTCCCAACATGGTAACCACCCCAAACACACCTTCAAGACCACTGCCTTGCTAAAGAAACTGAGGGTAAAGGTGATGGACTGGCCAAGCATGTCTCCAGACCTAAACCCTATTGAGCATCTGTGGGGCATCCTCAAATGGAAGGTGAAGGAGCGCAAGGTCTCTAACATCCACCAGCTCCGTGATGTCGTCATGGAGGAGTGGAAGAGGATTCCAGTGGCAACGTGTGAAGCTCTAGTGAACTCCATGCCCAAGAGAGTTAAGGCAGTGCTGGAAAATAATGGTGGCCACACAAAATATTGACACTTTGGGCACAACTTGAACATTTTCACTTAGGGGTGTACTCACTTTTGTTGCCAGCGGTTTAGCCATTAATGGCTGTGTGTTGAGTTATTTTGCGTGGACAGCAAATTTACACTGTTATACAAGCTGTACACTGACTACTTTATATTGCATCAAAGTGTCATATCTTCAGTGTTGTCCCATGAAAAGATATAATAAAATATTTACAAAAATGTGAGGGGTGTACTCACTTTTGTGAGATACTGTACAAATCTGATGCATTATTATTATTACTCTTGATTATTAATTTCATAAGATAACACTGCTTTTACATGAGTACAATTTCTGGTACTATACGTACCTTTCATCATATAATTTAAGTATGCGTGAGTAAATTACTACAGTATTATGAATGTTTCCCCCCCCCCTTTGAGTGTCACATGTTTTCTCATGTTTACATACCCTTTACCCCCCCAAAAAAAGATATATTGCCACCACGCCAAAGTCTTTAAGCCAGAGGAAACACTGTATTTTATAATTAAATGATAAATTTCCAAGAAAAAATGATCCCAAATCCTTGTCATATCTACATTTTCAATACATGTACATCCCCCCCCCAAAAAAAACAAAACAAAAAAAACTGTAAAATAAAAAAGTCATAGCTTGAAAACTGTGGGAGGAGTTTGCTGGAAAAGTTGTATGGACGGACAGACAGATGGACATTATACCATAATACATCCCGTCTTTAGAGACAGCCATATAACAAGACAAGAAGTTTCAAAAACAACAGGAAGTTTGAATTTTACATCATGTACTTATGGGAAGAAATTCAGCTATTGACAGAATCATGTGAACCAGGATTTTTCTAAAAACTGTTGACTATAGTGCACTTAAACACATCATATTAGATTACTGCAGGCTGTGTGTGTGAGTTTGATGACCATCTGGGCGATTGCCTAGGAGGAGTAGCAATTTTTGTGAAATCATGCAAGTGCCAAGACCTCAACTTTGGCCTTGAGCACAACCTTTCTGCAGACCCACCTGAGGATCACTGAGTGTCAGATGGTGAACATCTGGACAATAGTCTCGAGGTAATTTTCAGACAGACCGAAAATGCACCATGACCTTAACTCATCTGGCCTTTGCTCAAATGAGCTTAAAACATTAAATATATACAGATTCGCCAACTCCCATTACACAAGGACAAACAAAGTTCTCTTCCTGACTAGCTTGTATACGTTTCACTGGCAGCATCTGAGCAAGCAAATTCAGTAGACACAGAAATGGTCACAAACCTCGACATAGTCTC
The DNA here is from genome assembly GCA_020510985.1 of Pholidichthys leucotaenia. Classification (NCBI taxonomy): domain Eukaryota; kingdom Metazoa; phylum Chordata; class Actinopteri; order Cichliformes; family Pholidichthyidae; genus Pholidichthys; species Pholidichthys leucotaenia. Next base: position 361,961,458 of record CM035843.1, on the reverse strand, counting down.
TGAAGAGGTAGCGTCTGTATTTGTCCTTCAGCTCCTCTCCGGGCAGCAGCGGCAGGACAAAGTCATCTGGCATCTGCAGCGAACAATCCTGAGCCATACACGAGATACCTAAATACACACAGAGAATATTATTACAAACCCAATGTTTTATCTTATTTGTTATTGCCCTGAGTGCTGCTATCCCCCTTGCTGCTGCAACACTGTAATTTCCCTGTTCTAGGACTAATACAGGTTTATCTCATCTTATACGGCACACATAAAGGCAGACCCTCCAGTTTTTTTTTGTTTTGTTTTTTATGAATGTACAATGGATGCCACTGTTCTCGAAACAAAACCGAACAGTCTGATAAGCATGTACAGTACAATGCGCATGTCATCTGTGGCATTTCAGCTTTATGTATAAGTAGTTTTCATGTTCGATTTCTTTCTGTATTGGCTCATTGTTTTGTGTAGAGAACCCTGCACACAGCACCATCTGATTGGTTAAGTGTCACAGCAGACAGCCAATACGTGGGGAAAGTGCCCCAGGCTATGATGGACTGTAAAGTTAAAAAACAAAACAAAAACAAATCCATGCAGCAATTCCTTTCACAGAGCTCAAATATAAAGATAATACAACAGATGTAGCATTAAATGTCTTAAACCCAAGAGCTGATGATGCAAAACCATGATCTCACAACCAACTTTTTTGCTGAAACACTTTTTTAATTTCCCAATTACAGTGAAAAATACTGATAATGAGGCAAGTTAAAACCAAAGCTAGCACTAGCCAGCTAGCCGTAATGTGAGTTGCAGAGACATTGGCATCAAAACTAATATTCATTTTAAGAAGTTGTCGTAGCACATGCCTTTCTCCTAGAGACAGCTCTCCTGTAAATGCTGAGTTTTAAAGCTGCAATCCGAATGAAGAATTCTGATTCATTTGCAGTGGCTAATGACCAACTGAGGAGGTTATTCTGTTGGTAAACTCCCTAACAGCAAATATTTATGGTTATATCTAGGGATGCACAGATATATCAGCTCAATATCAATATTGGCGGATATTCCGGCCTATATCCAGATATAACAGCCGATCAGCAATTAAGATACGTACTGAGGGCAGTGGCCAATATTGCTTTAGTGTATCCCAGTTGTGTGGTTTTGATTTTGCCCTGAAAGAGACAACAGCAGACTACAGCTACAGTGACAGAAAATATCTCCGACATAACTGTTTTAAAGTATTTCAGTTCAATTGTTTTTTTATAATGCCTATTTCTTCATTTCCCTTGCATTAGAGATTAAAAAAAAAAAAAGATCGAGACAAAAACAAAAGAAACAATCAGTAATTGGCTGTTGGACATGGGCCAGCGTATCTGTATCAGCCCAAAATACCACAATCGGTGCACCCCTAGTCAAAACAGTTACTGGGAAACAAAACCAACTCTGACTCCAATCTTTAGCAGGCAATAAAAGTACAAACAATGTTTTCTAAACCACAGTCTGGCTCTGTTGAATTAGAATTATTCAGTAGTACTGAATGGCAAGCTAAGGAGCAATTTTTCTTCTGAATTGTTATTTTATTGTACATATTTATTTTATATCATACACCATCATTGTGTATAAATTGAGTTTTATTTTTGTTTTGTTTTTTAGCCAAAAGTAGAACACAGACTTTTTTTCACTCCTTAAGAAAACTCATCTAAACACGTAACAACGGGACAAAAACAAAACAGTAGAACAAAACTGAAAGCTGCAACCAAAAAGGAAAAAAAAAAGAATCACAGCATGTACCAAACCGTGGTCTTGTTGTACTGTTGCATCCCTAGTATGTATAAATAAGTAATTAAAATTCTAATTCACTGCTGCCATGTTTGGCTTTAATGGGTTGCTTTCTAGTGTCAGTGACCCCAAAACTGGCTGGGGATAATCTGTTTTCACTCACCTGTCCTTCAGTGCAGCTGATAAAGACAACTTATCAAGCTCAGAGGGACTCGGCTACACGGCCTGACTATCAGAGATATTTAAACAGGCAGTAGAATAGGGAAACACCAACACAGATGCACACACAGACACAAGGGCAGCAAACCTCACAAACTGTTAACTGCATAAACAGTATACTAGGACAGTCACCAAATATGAGATTATTAGAATATTCGTTTACTGGTAGTAAGGTACATGGGATGGAAGTGGTATACTTTTTAAACATCTGAGCAGTAATTCAGATCAGATCACACCACTAACCCTTATCCACAACATTCTCTTCAAGTGTATTTATATCTGTACTTAGCACTCGTCTGATTGCTATCCGATTACAAGAAAACTAATGTTATTGCCAGGTCGTTGGGGCCTACAGTTAGGATATCATGGGTCTATTTCCTTTCCTTACTTTGGCTTTCTTTTCTACACTTTGGAACTGCTTTCATAAAGAATGCAATCTGTGTTTTGACTGTGATGACCTGCGGCCATGAAGGCATCATCTGAAAAGTTCATTCAGTGGGGGCTGCAAAGCCTTTAAATTAGGGATGCACGATAATAGAATTTTTTGCCAACTGCTGAGAATTTAAAACTAGTTTCTGCCGATGCTGATACCAATATATGCACATATTTTTCCCCCACCTATTTACATCTCCGTTGTCTCAAAGTGATGATTAACTGGCCACAGTTAACCAAGACACATTCCCCAAGGAAAACAAGACAACTACCTCAACTTAATATGAAAATAAATTTGTGTATTTTCAGACAAATGTGCGAGGGGAGGGAGGCTCTGTATCCCTTTATAATATTAGAATATACACAGTCCAGTGCCTTATCTCCTCGTGCTGCACACTTAATATGTTGGTCAAAACTGGGTCTGCTGCTTGTCAATGGCTGCTAGCACATAGCTGAGTGCTACATTAGCATAAGCATCTGGATCATGGCAACAGAAAACTCCCGTGGCAGACAGAAATGTCTACATTTCACTGTAAGCAGCTCCAGGTCTGGTGAGCAGTACTTATCAATGACCACATAGTTTTTAAACAAGCCCTTATTCCCATATATGCAAATTCCATTTCCACAGCTCTTACCAGATTCCTCTGTCCTGCTGCTTCAGTGTAGTTAGCACTGTGTTAGCCCAACTGTGGTGTCTATGATCTTGGGGTGTAGCCCGCTCTGAATGATGATCCAGGCTATATATCCAGTTTCACACCTGACAACTTTTAAAACCTGAAAAGCCTAGTAGCTAGCCGGGGTCCAGGGGCCGCAGGCCCCGGTAGGTTCAGGACAAAGTCCTGGTGGGGGGTTCAGGGGAACGAAGCCCCCCGACGACAAACAAATATTAGCATTAAATCAAGTTAAAATGTGGCTAACAACCTCATATTTCTTCAACAATCATGTTTCCATTTTCCTTAAATTGTCAATGCAGATATGCTGATGGAAAAGATCAAGGACAAACTCTATGGTAACTCTCAAGCATTGTTGTTTTCCATGGTGCACCTCTTGGCTTTCTTCAGTTGGTCTTTTGAATGGAACACACTGTGGCACTTGTTACCTGAAGTTGTCATCATCATTTTCCTGGTCATGAGGTTGCCCAAAACTTTAGTTGACAGACTGGACCTGAACTCAGTTTTGCTCTTGTTCACATGGCTGAATATGCACTCATAGTCCGCAGTAATAATTCCTGGAAATGCTTTGGAGTATTCCTCACGAAAAGACTTGCCATGTGTGTGGATATGGATTATCATAGTCTCTTAATTTTCTTAATCAGTGTTCATCTATATTTATTTAAGTCAGTAAGATCTCTGATTATTATACTCTTTTGCTTCCTCAGGTGTTCCATTTAGTTTGAACCAAACTCTACAATTTCTTGTCCATGTTGCCTGTATCTTATTTTGTCTTTTCAGCATCCGTGCTTGCCGTGCTATTTCAGCATTAGTTTTTATTCATTTAGGTAAACTTCTGTTCCCCGTAACTTTCTGGCCTGCCTCAGTATGTCATTCTTTACCCAGGGATGTGATTTGGGGTTGGGGAAATTATCTGAAAATTTAGCAGGGGGTCTGGGGGACTGTCCCCCAGCAGGGTCCAAGGCAGAGCCCCGGTGGGTGGGGGGGGGGGGGGTTGGCAAGGGGGGTAAAGCCCCCCAAAGCTCCTGGGTTTTTATGATTTTTAAGTACCAGAACTGTGCTTAAATTACATAAAACAAACAGATGAATGCCACTTATTACTGTATAATATTGACTTATGTTCCAAGAAGATAAAATCTCTGAACTTAGTTCAGAGATTTTTTGATCTCTTCCATTTCCTCCTCCTTTGGTGGCATTTTTACTGACCTGTTGATAGTAAAACAATCTCTGCTGATGTCGCCGATATCCGATCCAACCGACCTCGAATCCAGCTGGGCCTCAGTTAGCCCCCTCTGCTGCTAGTCCCGCTGCTTACCGCCGCTGCAATTGAGCTCCTGTCCAGCCAGGGTACCGGCAGCTCCTCCACCGAGTCCCGCCGCTGTAGTTGAGCTCCGATCCTGCTCCTGTCCAGCTGGGGTCCCGGTAGATCCTCCGCTGAGCCCTGCCACCTACCGCCGTCTTCCTCAGTAGTTCCTCTGCTGAGCCCCGCCGCTGTAGCTGGGCTCCAGCTACAGTCGACTTATCCAGCTGGGGCCCCGGCTGCTCCTCCACTGGTCCCCATCTCCTACCACCGCTGTACTTGAACTCCGATCCGGCTCCCGTCCAACTGTTGCCTCGGATGGTTCCTCCGGCGAGCCCCAATCACCAGGGACGGAGTCGCTTCTTTGTATCAGTGTTCGGTGCTACGACTAGCTATGGCGTTAGCTATAGCGATAGCGTTAGCTTAGCAAACGCTTCAGGTAAATTTAGATACGATTCCTAGCGATCTCGTGTTTGGAATTGCTTTCGTGGTTTTTTTACGATTTAAAATTTTTGACTGAATTTTTAGTGAAAAACCGTAATTTTGATTAATAAAGCCGTAACCTGAAATGGGGTCTTGAAAACCGTAACCATTATAGCAAAACCGGAGTAGTTGGCAGGTATGCAGTTTTAGTAAATCAATCTTGTTTCCAATTGGTCTGTGTTGGCCTGTTTGGAGCCCTCTTAGCCATACCAAGTAGCCAGACTGGCTACCCCACTTCTGTTTACTTTGTCGCCTCCGTCTTCAGATAGCATAAAGGCCGGTACTGTTACAAAAACTTGGCATATTCTCCCATTGTGCAGTAAATCCTCTCTGCTATAGAAGGTGTTTGAGATACTTCAACAGCACTTAACCACAAAAAGTAATACAAATAACAACCACACGCAGCATTGTTTGAGGGAGTATGGAGCTGTAGCGTGGGTTTGTGGGGCAGACATGCTAGTTGAGATACGTTTGCCACTTGAGACATTCATTCATCTTCTACCGCTTAATCCTTTTTGGGTCGCGGGGGGGCTGGAGCCTATCCCAGCATCTTTGGGCAAGAGGCAGGGTACACCCTGGACAGATCGCCAGTCTATCGCAGGGCCAACACAGAGAGACAGACAACCATTCACTCTCACAGTCATACCCAAGGACAATTTAGAATCCCCAGTTTGATGCCAATTAACCTAACTTGCATGTTTTTGGCATGTGGGAGGAAACCGGAGAAATCCCGGAGTAAACCCACGCAGACACGAGACAGTCTACTGTAATAATTTATCGGTTGTAAATATTAATTTTTGCCAATGGCTGATAAATAATTTTAAATGCTTTATCGACCGATACCAATAGCATGATGATATACAGTATATTGTACATTCTTACTTTGAATGACAATCTCAGGTGTGAAAGTGTGTCAGAGTATGGACTCAGATGGCAAAAGTCTGAGAGAATTACTGCAGAGACACATGATTTCTTTGATTGATTTTTTTTTTGGAAAACCAGTTCTCTATTCTTTGGAAAGGATTTGACTTTTGAAATAAACTGAACTAAATATAAGACCAGCTGACATGGCCATGCTATGAAGAGCAGTCTTTCATACACCCTCTATCTACAGCCTTGCACTACACTGCACAAAAACTTGCACCGATCCGTGTGAATGCCCACACATCCATCTGCTGTGCTGCTGACACAAGCACACACTTCCACAGACACCAACTGATAATCAGCAGGATGCTGCAGGAGTGACTGGAAACTTTACACCAGATGGGAGTCATCAAAACCTCATATTACACCTTCATCCTCTTTAAAGTCCCAGGACACAAACACAAGAACGTAAACAAGCAAAAACTTAGGACTAGTGTTTTCTCTTAATAAAAGTGTAATCATTAGGTGGTTGATGCTGCTGAAATTAAATACTTCCCTGCAAAGCCTACTGAACAAACAGGAAAACTCAAGCAAAAATAAATTTGTATTAAGGATCAGAAGGACAAAAAGAGCTAACTGGCACATGAACACACTGGAGTCATGCAGTTAGACATATTTGGGAGCTCTGATCAAACGTGATTCATCACTTAAACGCCGGCAAATCTACGGTGATGCACACAAACACAGTAACCACTCACCTACTCCCATGCCATCTTTGACCAGTACAGTGCAGTGCTGCTCCCAGCATGCTTTGCAGAAGGAGTGCTGGCAGGGCAGAGCCAGCAGGGAGTCTCTCCGTACAACCTGAAGGCAAACTCCACACTGGAGGGACTGAGGGGCCTTGAAAAGTAAATAAATAAATAAATAAACACAACCACACAGCTATGGAAATCAGGAGTATATTTTCAAATCAGAAATGTACAGTTGAGGAGAGAATTAAAAGCTCCCCCATGACAATTTAATTTTCATAGCATTTTCTAAGTGCTGTTAAACAAGCCAACCCCCACCCCCCCAGCTTTTCCAAACATTCCGATTTTCTTTAGGAAGCATTAATTATTTTACTTCGCACAAAAAAGCAAAATTATTCCACAAAAAACAAAAACTACCAGGGTTAACATTATGAGCCCCCTGAAAAACTGGCCTTTTTACTGAGCCATAGCACAATGTACTTTACTGTACATCTACTGTACAAAGACCCCAGAACAATTGCAGAGACACTAGTGATGGACTTTGCCATGTCGAGAATTGTAGTCTCAAAGAAGACAATCACTAGAACCCTGCACAGGAATGGACTGCAAGGTTGTAGACCAAGAAAAACTCCACTTCTGCAGAAGAGGCACTTTCAAGCCAGACTGAAGTATGCCAAGGACAACCTGGAGAAAGATCATTCATACTGGAAGTGCGTCCTTTGGTCAGATGAGATGAAACTAGAGCTTATTGCCCATAGAGACACTGCTTACATTTGGAGAAAGAAGGGAGAGGCGTAAAACCCAAAGAACACCATCCCTACAGTAAACGCAGGGGTGGGAGGATTATGCTTTGGAGATGCTTCTGTGCATCTGGAACTAGGAATCTCATCAAGATGGAAGAAATCATGAAGAGGGATATGGGAGGATTTTGAAAGAAAACCTCAAGCAGTCAGCAGAAACACTAGGCCTGAGTCATCGCTTTGTCTTCCAATACGACGACCTAAAACATACAGCACTCCTGGTGAAGAATTACCTCCAAAAGACCAAAGTGAAAGTTATTGACTGGCCTGACTTGAATCCCACTGAAAATATGTGGGTTGAACTAAAGCCCAAGGTCCATGCCAGAAGACCATCAAATCTGGAGGAGCTTGAGAGATTCGCCAAAGAAGAATGGGCTGTGACTGCTCAGGAGATGTGTGTGAGACTTGTTGAAAACTACGACTGCAGGCTGTTATCCAGCAAAAAGGATACACAACTGACTATTAGCATCAAGGGAGCTCCAAATTTTGACTCTGGCAGTTTTTAATTGTTTTTTGGAAATAATTCTGTTTCTGTGTGCAAGGTAAAATAATGTCAGCATCCAAAATAAAACTAAGATGTTTGCAAAATCTGTGTTAAAAATTCTTCGCATGGCTTAAGAGCACTTAGGAAATACTTTAAAAAAAAGATTTTCATTGGGGCTTATAATTCAGTCTTCAAGTGTAGAAGCTATAGTGGTGCCAGCATGAAAGGACCCCTCCCCCCAAAATGGAACCCCTCATTAGATGTATCTGAAACTCAAACTCATCCAAGGTACTGAGGAGTTAAGGCTTCTATACAAATTTGAAGTGAATCCAATCAGAAATGTAGACACTATAGTGGTGAGTCAGCAACAATATAAAATGTCAGACAAATGGACAGACAGGTCAAAAACATGATACATAATCACAATAAGTATTATAAGGTCATGATTTTCAGAAGATAATTACCTAGAAATTACAGGTTATTTTACTATATAGCTGACTTGATTTGTGATTTATGGATTCTATATGGCATTACAGCCATAATCTATATGGACATACAGGGAGGCCGGGGTTCAAATCTCGGCTGGGTCATACCAAAGACCATATAATAATGGTACTTTCCGCCTACTAGCTTGGTGCTCAGCATAATGGAATGGGGAAAGGAAAGTTACTACACAGAGCTACCAGAGGACCGACCCCCACTGTAGCTTTCACTACTTACAGTAGCTGTGTGGTCTAGGGTCACTGAAACGGAGATAGGCGCCACCCTACGCCACTAGCAGGGGACTAACTTGACTTATATATACGGCATTACAACTTCAAAGTGACTTTCATGCAAACACAGTGGCGATAAGGAAACCTGACCATCAATGATGGAGTAGCTCATTCCGGCCTGATAAAATCAACCTGAAAGTGCTCAAATCTCCTGACTATTGACCTTGACCTTAACCACTGCCTAAATGCAGACCCACTGGAGGATCATTATGCATCAGTTTGCCAAACATTGGGGCAATTGTCTAGGAGGAGTAATGATTTTCGTGAAATTAAAACTGTCCAGATCTCCTGATCTTTGACAATGACCTTGAACCTGGATGCAGACAAATCTGAGGATCACTGTGTGCCAGTCTGTTGAGAATTAGGGCAACTGCCTAGGAGGAGTAACAATAATCATAAAATTATCATATAACCGCTGAAATGTCCTGACCTTTGACCCTGACCTTGAGCACAACCTTAATGCAGACCTACTGTGCACGATTTCTTTGAGAATTAGGGCAATTGCCTAGGACAGGAATAGGCAACTATGTGCCATGGAGGGTTATTCCACTGCAGGTTTGCTGTTCCACTCACTCTCTTCAGCAGCTGCCTTCTCTAATTAGCAATCCCTGAAGCTCATCACAGCAAACACCCGCTGAAGAGACTGAGTGGGACAGAAAATTTGCCGTGGAATGGCCCTCACTGCCCATCCCTAGCCTAGGAGGGGTAGCAATTTTTCTGAAATCACATAAGCGCCCAGATCTCCTGACGTCTGACAATGACCTTGTACACAATTTGAATCCAGGTCTACCTGAGGATCTTTGTATGTTTGGTTAACACTGGGGCAATTGCCTAGGGGAAGATGCATTTTTTCTGGAATCACCTAAGTGCCCAGATCTCCTGACCTTGAGCACAACCTGGATGCAGACCCACCTGGGGATCATTGCGAGTTTGGTGACCATATGGGCAAATGCCTAGGAGGAGTTACAATTCCCGTGAAGTGTGGACAGACAGACACTGGAGACCTTGTCATCACATTAGCTCCTTTTGGCTTTGTGAATAATTATAAACAAACTTACAGTGACTGATCTGCAGGTACTGCTGGGCTGGACCAGAGCGTCTGACAAAAGCAGAGACGAATTGGACTTATATCTGTGGGAAGCATAGAGGGGGAACATTAGCTCATGATCAAATGCTGAACATCAAAAGGGCAAAACAGGCTTTTATTTCTTTCTTTGTTGGCTAATATTCTAGGGTATTTATCTATTTTTTAAACTGGCATCAAAATGACTGAAAAAAATCCAGTACTGTTTATTCTGTGAAGTCAATTACAGTTTCCAAAAAAGCAGAATATAAAGTAAAATATAGAGAACAGTTACACAAAAGTCACAAGGGAAAGAAGGAGAAGGAAAACAAGATGCTAGACTACATGAGAACAGTAAGAGAAAGAGAGCAATGCAAATGTTGTAATAGAGGCCTTGAAGATGTAGTCAAAAAAAGACCACAGTAACGACAAGGTGTAGAAAACAAGAAAACGGTAAATGGCATTCACTTATACAGGTGCATCTCAATTAGAACGCCATCGAAAAGTTAATTTATTTCAGTAATTTAATTCAAAAAATGAAACTCACATTATATAGATTCATTACACACAGAGTGATATATTTCAAACGTTTATTCATTTTAATTTTGATGATTATGGTTACAGCTCATGAAAATCCAAAATTCAGTTTCTAAAAAATTAGAATATTACATAAGATCAATTAAAAAAATATTTTTAATCAAAATGTTGGCTGACTGAAAAGTATGTCCATGTGCACACTCAACACTTTGTTGGGGCTTTTTTTTTTTGCATGAATTACTGCATCAATGCAGCGTGGCATGGAGGTAATCAGCATGGGGACTGCTGAGGTCTTATGGAAGCCCAGGTTGCTTTGATAGCGGACTTCAGGTCATCTGGATTGTTGCGTCTGACGTCTCATCTTCTTCTTGACAAAACTCCATAGAGAATCTATGGGGTTTAGATCAGAAGAGTTTGCTAGCCAGTCAAGCACAGTGATACCATGGTCATTAAACCAGGTATTGGTACTTTTGGCAGTGTGGGCAGGTGCCACATCCAGCTGGAAAATGAAATCAGCATCTCAGTTTGTTAGAAGAAAGCATGAAGTGCTCTAAAACTTCCTGGTAGATGGCTACGATGGCCTTGGACTTGTTAAAATAGAGTGGACCAACACCAGCAGATGACATCACTCTCACATCATCACTGACTGTGGAAACTTCACACTGGACCTTAAACAACTTGGATTCTGTGCCACTCCACTCTTCCTTCAGACTCTGGGACCTTTATTTCCACACGATAGGACTTAGAACCTGATTTGGGGAGTCATGTCATCTGCTGGTGTTGGTCCACTGTAGTGTCAAGTTTAAAGTCAGCACAGCCATTTACCAGGAATTTTAACGAGCACTTCATGCTTTCCTCTGCTTACAAGCTTTATGGAGATTTCATTTTCCAGCATTACTTGATACTTGCCGACACTGCCAAAAGTATCAATACTTGATTTAATGACCATAGTATCACTGTGCTTGACTGGCCAGCAAACTGGTCTGACCTAAACCCCACAGAGAATCTATGGAGTATTGTCAAGAAGAAGATGAGACACCAGACCCAACAATGCAGACGAGCTGAAGGCCGCTATCAAAGCAACCTGGGATTCCTTAATGTCTCATTGGTGCCACAAGCTGGTCGTGTTCATGCCACACTGCTTTGATGTCGTAATTCTTGCCAAATTAAAAAAAAAGCCCCGACCAAGTATCAAGTGTGTACATGGACATACTTTTCAGTCGGCTAAGATTTCTCATAAAAATCATTTTTTTAATATTGATCTTATGTAATATTCTAATTTTTGGAGAAACTGAATTCTGGGTTTTCATTAGCTGTAGCCATAAACACCAAATTAAAAGAAATAAATGCTTGAAATATATAACTCTGTGTAACAAATCTTTATATTAGTTTCATTGTTTGACTTACCGAGAACTTTTCGATGATATTCTAATTTATTGATATGCACCTGTATCATACTTTTTTCTCATCTCTGGATGACCAAAGTGCTTTACAGATCCTGCAAGCTACCCATTCACACACACATTCACACACTGATGGCGGTGGAGCTGCCATGCAAGGCTCTGGTCTGACGCACCAGGAGCAACTCGGGGTTCAGTGTCTTGCTCAAGGACACTTCGACATGCAGACTGCAGAGCGAGTGGGAATCGAACCACTAACCCTCCAATCAGAGGTCAACCACACTCTACACCTGCACCACAGTCACCCCACAAAGAGAAACATACCTTTCCAGGATTTGTGAAACCTGCCAGTGAAAATGCACCAGGATCAGTTTTGCTACTGCAGGTAAAACCTGTAAGAAGACAGAACACAAAGAAGGAAACTGCTGATGTGTTTCTTCAACAATATTAAAAGTTTTTTTTTTTTTTTTTTTTTTTTTTTTTTTTTAAGCGGCTTAAAAAGATGTGTGTGACTTGATTGCCATCAGTGTCAGCTAAGCCAAAGTTTCCAGGTCCTACTCTGGCTGATTAACTTAAACTAGGAACTGTAGCCAGAGGCCTGTACTACGAAGCAGTTCAACATACCCAGGGTATCTTTTCGTTACCTGGCTTCACTAAGTCAGACATTCTGGATCAGGATTATCTGTACTACGAACGTGGCTATCAACTTGATAAGTGAACCCTGGGTTAATCTATCTGGCTGTGTGCGTGCTCACATAAAAAAAGATACAGTGATCTCAGCAGATGACCAATAGGCGAATGAAGTGGAGCAAGCCACTGATGAAGAACTTAAGTATCAAATTAAATAAATGTGACGGGTATGTCAGTATGTAATACAGGTTTAAGGAAACGGCTGCATCAGTCAAAGTAAGAAAGCAGCACAGTTAAAAAAAAAAAGTTGCCATTGTCAATGCTTTATTTGATCGACTGTTTTAAAACATTCCTTAACTCCTTGATATTACTGTCTGTTGTTCCGAGGGATATTGATCACATAGGCTACTTAAGTTTTGTAAATTTTCTCCAAATTCATTAATAAGTTACTATACAGTTAACAATATACCTTTTATACCCGCAGTAGCACTGGTGTCAGCGCACATGAGAGCAAATAATGGTCTACAAATTATAATTGGATCAAGGACAAGTCTGCATTCTTTTGTCGAGACATCAGACCCAACAATGCAGACGTGCTGAAGGCTGCAATCAAAGCAACCTGGGCTTCCATAACACCTCAGCAGTGCCACAGGCTGATCACTTTCATGCCACGCCGCACTGATGCAGCAATTCATGCAAAAGGATCCCCGACCAAGTATTGAGTGTGTACATGGACATACTTTTTAGCCGGCCAACACTTCTATTAAATATTATTTTTTTTAATTAACCTTATATAATATCCTAATTTTCTGAGAAACTTAATTTGGGGTTTTCATTAGCTGTAAGCCATAATCATCAAAGTAAAAAGAAATAAACACTTAAACTATGTCACTGTGTAATGAAGCTATATAGGAGTTTCACTTTTTGAATTTTATTACTGAAATAAATCAACTTATGATGATAATCTAATTCATTGAGATGAACCTGTACATGGACACACTTTTCAGTCCACCACCATTTCTATTAAAAATTAATTTAAAAAAAATGTAATATTGTAATTTTTTGAAAAACTGAATTTGGGATTTTCGTTAGCTATAAGCCATAACCATCAAAATTAAAATAAACAGTGGAAATACTGTATATCACTGTGTGTGATGAATCTATATATGTTTTATTTTTTTAACTGAATTACTGAAATAAATCAACTTTTCAATGGGATTCTAATTTATTGAGATGCACCTGTATATTTATTATATGTAAAGTGAAATATTTTAAGTAAATTACTATTTAAATTGTCTAGTTCACTAAAGACAACCATAATCATGGGGGAAAACTGTTGACCGCTGATAACTGTTGACAACAGGGTAAACCACAGAGTGCTGCATTGAAGAATATTTATCGACTGTAAGTTAAAGCTGTCAACAGGCTATGGACTTAACATTGATAAATATCACTGTATTTACTAATATCAAAACACAAATGTATCTAGGGCTGGACGATTCATCGAATTCAACCTGAAAAAACAGACTGTCGGGACAGACCACCAGCGTAATCTTGTCATGTTGGGTTTTTTTCCGGCTTTCCCCCTCTCCCCGTTGTTTTTGTGTGTATGAGAGCTTTCTGTGTACTACCCCTTTAAGATGTGCCTGCAGAGATACAGGCACATGTACTGTAACTCTGGAAGCAACACAGTCAATGCTATTCGGATGCAGCAGCTACATAATATGTGATGATTGACTCTCTTTCATCTGAAGATGCCAAGAAAAAGTGAGCAAAGTCCGTGGATACTAATAATAAAAGGAGCAGAAGCTAAGTTGCCATTAGCCTCTGATGGCTATCTGCGTCATCTCAACTGTTTTACACAGGGAATGGACAAGCTAAGGCTGTACTTAAGAACCCAATAAGAGACTCATAATCACTATGAGGTGGCAACACAATCACAGGTACGTAAAGGACTCCCCCAATGCAGCTAACAAGCTAATTAGCCGCCGCCAGTCACATGATCCACAAATCCTCAAGAGCTTTGTATTTATAAACACTGACTTCGGCACCAGACAATATATAATAAGATAAGATAAGCCTTTATTAGTCCCACAACGGGGAAATTCCAGGATTGCAACAGCACAGGGATAGCAACACTCAGAGCAATTTGGTTACATGTGTGTGAAATTATTATATTATGCTAATTTACGACCAAATCACCACAGTCATATATTCATTGAAACCACACTCTTGGGTAATACTGCTTAATTACAAGCAATGTCAGTAAGAAGGAAAAAAACAAAAAAACAAAAGTAAAAACAACATGAAAGGGTCAATTAACTGTGATGCTGATTTAAGGTCAAAATGCCCAGCCCTTATCATGTTTGTTAAAAAAAAAAAAAAAAGGTTCAATAAAGATATTGTGGAAAAAAAAACTTGCCCAGCCCTAAGTGCATCACAAAGGTCTAGTCATAGAAACAAAATACTGTAAATGTAACTGCAGAGGCAAGAAATTACTGTACATCACTTTTTAGAGTGAGCAGAGTACCTAAAATCTACAAGCCCAGACATTTAGAGTGTTTTATTAGCTTTTGAGGTTGGAAAAGGCAGAAGATTATGGAGACACATCCAGTATAGTAACTCCTCTAGGAGCAGCTCAGTGTCACAGAACACCGTCTTGCAGTACAGCTCCCATGCGGGATTATCTGGAACTGCAAGCATGAAGTAATGTGTTACAACATGACTCAGAAAAGTCAAGCCAAAGCAAATCTGAGGAATGGATGAATGAACGACTCTATTCAACATGATATGCGTGGAGAAGTGTAATCAAGATTTCTGTGTGAATCGCTAAGAGCAAAATGCTTCCAAAATGGTCTGACTTAAATAGGACATTTAATTAAGACAGAATAAAACCCAGCCACAGGGGGGTGCACAAGCCCGGGTAAATGGGGAAGGTTGAGTCAGGAAGTGTATTCAGCATAAAACCTTTGCCAAATCAAAAATGCGGATCATGATGAATGAGACTTCCATACTGGATAGGTCAAGGCCCGGATTAACAACGACTGCCACCGGTGATGTTGACCAACAGAGTGCTAGTGGAAATTGGGCTACTGTGGGTCGAACATTGAGAAGGAGAGGGGAAAGGTGTGTTTGGAGGCAGAGAGAGAAAAGGAAAGTCAGAAGTGCGGAGGTGAGAGTAGGAACTTTAAATGCAGGGACTATAACTGGTAAAGGCAGAGAGTTGGCTGATATGATGGAGAAAAGAAAGGCAGGTGTACTGTGTGCACAAGAAACCAGATAGAAGGGCAGCAAGGCCAGGAGCATTGGAGGTGAATTCAAACTGTTCTACCATGGTGTAGATGGGAAGAGAAATGGCGAAAGAATAATCTTGAAGGAAGAGCATGTGAAGAGTGTCCAGGAGGTGAAGAGGAAGTGAGACAAGATCATGAGTTTGAAGCTAGACACTGAAGGTGTGATGTTCAATGTTGTTAGTGCATTTGCCGCACAAGTTGGATGACGGGTAAAGGAGAGTGCTCTGGGGAGAGATGAAGATGCCAAGATTTTCAATGGGAGTGACTAGGAGGGACAGGATTAGAAACGAGTATATCAGAGGGACAGCTCAGGTCAAGTGGTTTGGAGACAAAGTAAGAGAGGCAAGACTGAGATGGTGTGAACATGTGCAGAGGAGGGATAGTGGATATATTGGACAAAAGATGTTGAAGATGGACCACAAAGAAGATTCATGATGTAGTGAAGGAGGACATGGAGAGGGCTGGTGTGTTACACCAAGAGATAGAGTGAGATGGAGGCAGATGATACAGCTACAGTTTCCTCCCACTGTAGCTCCAGATGACGACTGACCTGGAGGTTTCTCTGGAGACTGATTCAATTGAATATACTACACAAAGACAAGGTGTTCAAACGGATAAACTTTTTTTTTGCAACTATTCACTCATTTTGAATTTGATGCTGCAACATGATCCAAAAAAGCTGGGACAGGGGAAAGAAAAGACTGGGAAAGGACCTGTATTTATATAGTGCTTTTCTAGTCTTAAAGACCACTCCAAGTGCTTCAGTCATTCTCAAGCCAAGGATGGGGTGAGATTCACCACTTTGTAAACAACTGCATGGGCAAATAGTCCAACAGTTTAAGAACAAGGTGTCTCAATGTACAACTACAACAAATTTAGAGATTTAATCATCTTGCAGTTTATAATATCATCAAATCATATCATCATAATATCATCATTTATGTAACACGCACAGACTGCTGATATTATTTTGTTATTTTTGGTTATATTGTGGCAATAACCCTGTGTGTATAAGCTGGTCTTTTATATTTATCGCTCAGTATGTTTTCATTATTGCTACGTACATATTGTATTCAACTTTTAGGTAATATTGTTTCAAGCATTATTTATTGTTGTAATTATAAGAATGTTAAATGCATGAGTGAACTGAGAGTGTGATAGTTTGTTTTTAGGGAGTAGTATCTCAATTTCGTTGCATTGTTTATTAACAATGGAATGACAATAAAGGCACTTTGACTTTGAAGATTGAGAGAATCTGGAGAAATTTCTGTATGTAAGTGGCAAGGCCAAAAACCAACACTAAGTGCCTGTGACCTTCGATCCCTTAGGTGGCATTGCATTAAAAACTGGCATCATTCTGGAAAGGATATTACCACGTGGACTCAGAAACAGTGCAAAAAGTGCAAGTTAAAACTTCACCATGCAAAGCAAAAGCCACACAATGCATCTGGAAAGTATTCACAGTGCTTCATGTTTTCCACATTTTATGTTACAGCCTTATTCCAAATGGATTAAATTAATTTTTTTTCTCTCAAAATTCTACACACAATATTCCATAAATATGTGATTTTTTTTTTTTTTAGATTTTTACAAATTTATTAAAAATAAACTAAGAAATCACATGTACATAAGTATTCACAGCTTTTGCTGAATACTTTGTTGATGCACCTTTGGCAGCAATTACAGCCTCAAATCTTTTTGAATATGATGCCACAAGCTTGGCACACCTATCTTTGGGCAGTTTCGCCCATTCCTCTTTGCAGCACCTCTCAAGCTCCATCAGGTTGGATGGGGAGAGTTGGTGCACAGCCATTTTCAGATCTCTGCAGAGATGTTCAATTGGATTCAAGTCTGGACTTTGGCTGGGCCACTCAAAGACATTCTTAGAGTTGTCCTGAATCTCCTTTGATATCTTGGCTGTGTGCTTAGGGTCGTTGTCCTGCTGAAAGATGAACTGTTGCCCCAGTCTGAGGTCAAGAGCGCTCTGGAGCAGATTTTCATTCAGGATGTCTCTGTACACTGCTGCAATCATCTTTCCCTCTAGCCTGATTAGTCTCCCAGTTCCTGCCGCTGAAAAACATACCCACAGCATGATGCTGCCACCACCATGCTTCACTTTAGGGATTGTATTGGCGTGGTTATGAACGGTGTCTGGTTTCCTCCAAACATGACGCCTGGCATTCACGCCAAAGAGTTCAATCTTTGTCTCATCAGACAAGACAATTTTGTTTCTCATGGTCTGAGAGTCCTTCAAGTGCCTTTTGGCAAACTCCAGGTGGGCTGCCATGTTCCTTTTACTAAGGAGTGGCTTCTGTCTGGCCACTCTACCACACAGGCCTGATTGGTGGATTACTGCAGAGATGGGTGTCCTTCTGGAAGGTTCTCCTCTCTCCACAGAGGAACAGTGGAGCTTTAAGAGTGACTATCGGGTTCTTGGTCACCTCCCTGACTAAGGCCCTTCACCCCGATTGCTCAGTTTAGACAGCCAGCCAGCTCTAGGAAGAGTCCTGGTGGTTCCCAACTTCTTCCACTTACTGACAGTGTTGGGAGTAATGCCACTACTTTTGCAGTAACGTACTGTGTAACGAAATTACTGTTTAAAAATTTAGTAATGCGTTACAGTTACTGAAATTTGATCAGATGCATTACTTGTTTTATTAATATGGATAGATATTTTAGAGCAAATAAACTGACCCTCCTGTCCTGCTCCAGTTCACACGTAAGTCGGTGGTGGCTTCTCATATCGAGCCCTGATCACCTGTTGTCCCAGCGGTGAGTAGCCCCTAACAGCTCCTACCTCTATGGTTAAACATGAGTATTTTTAGAACAAGAAGCTCGCATTTAATGTCCGCATTAAATGCATTTAAAGTTTTCTTACGCACAGAGAAAAAGTGACTGATTTGTTGCAGTAAAGAACAGCTTCTTGTAAGCGGTGAACTTTCATTTATCTGTGCTTTCTGTTTTATTTTATCTCATTCATTGACATGCTATAGTGATATGCAACTATTTAATGGAAATAAATCCTCTAAATATGCATTTTTAATGGGTTGGTCCAGGGGTGTCAAACATACGGCTCGTGGGCCAAAAATGGCCCACCAGGGGTCCAAACTTTTCTCTGCGAATTTACAACTTTATTTCTAGTAAATTTCTGACTTTCTCCTGATTACAATAGTTTGTGGAAATCGGAGACATTTTTTCTCTGTAAGATGAGTTTTTTCTCATCAGTTTTCTTCTTTTTTCTGATGAGAACAAGGGGCCCTTGATCTTGCTATGTGTGCATGACTTAAGTATGCATTTAAAAGTAATGTGAAAGTTACTTTTCCAAGTAACTAGTTACTTTAATCATGCAGTAACTAGTTACTACTTTTGAAAAGAAGTAACTAGTAACTAACTAGTAACTGTAACTAGTTACTATTTTTTAGTAACTTGCCCAACACTGCTTACGGATGATGGCGGCCACTGTGCTCATTGGGACCTTCAAAGCAGTAGAAATATTTCTGTACCCTTGCCCACATTTGTGCCTCGAGACGATCCTGTCTCGGAGGTCTACAGACAATTCCTTTGACTTCATGCTTGATTTGTGCTCTGACATGCACTGTCAAATGTGGGACCTTATATAGACAGGTGTGTGCCTTTCCAAATCATGTCCAATCGAATTTACCACAGGCGGACTCCAATTAAGCTGTAGAAACATCTCAAGGGTGATCAGTGGAAACAGGATACACCTGAGCTCAATTTTGAGCTTCATGGCAAAGGCTGTGAATACTTATGTACATGTGATTTCTTAGTTTTTTATTTTTAATAAATTTGCAGAGAGCTCAAAAACTTTTTTCACATTGTCATTATGGGGTGTTGTGTGTAGAATTTTGAGAAAAAATTAATTTATTCCATTTTGGAATAAGGCTGTAACATGACAAAATGTGGAAAAAGTGAAGCGCCGTGAATACTTTCTGGATGCACTGTATATCAACAACACCCAGGAACACCACCAGTTGCTTCGGGCTCAAGCTCATTTGAGATGGACTGATACAAAGTGAAAAAAGTGTGCTGCGGTCTGACAAGTCCACATTTCAAATTGTTTTTTGAAATCATGGCCGTTGTGTCTTCCAGGCTGAAGAGGAAAAGGACCATGCAGACTTATCAGCGCAAAATTCAAAAGCCAGCATCTGTAATGGTATGGGGGTGTGTTAGTGCCGTAACGAAATCTGGTGTTTTAGAATGCTCAAATGTGGTCTTATATTTAAAGTTAGAAGTAAGTACAAATGCATTTATAGTTTACCTTTTTAATCTGCTGCTGCATCACATGTGTAAATTTATGATATCTGAATGGTATGTTGATGTAATAATACTAAATTATATTTTACTACTATTTAATATGTTTAGAACTGACACAGAATTACATTTACATAGTTCTAGAACAGCCAAAATAATTTAACCAAGTAAAATAAATTATAAATATTAACAAAATTCCATCACCAAGTCCATCACCCATTTATTAAAATATACTGACATTCTGCAAACATTTTGATTTATTAATGTGTGCATTTGTTAGTGTTACTAGGAATATAAAAAAGTTGCATATTAGTATATTTTAATATTTGAAAGATAATCTAAGAAAGTAAGTAAAACCTAAAAGATGTTTAATATTTTTATGCAATGACCATGAAGAAATTATGTTTACGAATAAAAGCAAAGATATCTTAGGAAAGGCAACCCATCACCACCCATGACAAAAAAACTTACACATGCATTATGTAACTCCTCCTAGTGAAACAAAAAATGATATATTATATTCAAAATTCTTAGATTGCATTTCAAATTGTGAGAAAATATGTAATAACATTTATCTATTAACAATCGATAATCAGCATTCAAATGCAATTAGTGTTTCAAAACAGGCATGACGTCACAACTTACACATGCTATTTCATAACAAATTCATTACGCGAAAATTCTCAAGTACATTACTTATAACGAGAAAAAAATCTTACCTTGGAATGTGTCTTCCGATCACTAATTGCTGTAATCGGGGCCGATTGTGATGAACTTTGATTGACTGGCATCTGAATTTGACCGTGTCCATCAATGGTTTTGAACGCAGCACGAGCGAGTAGTTCGATTTCTTGTAGCCACAATTTTGAGATGTTTCTGTTTTGAACAGTGTTCAACTAAGGCAACACAACCACGAGATCCATAACTCAAGAAATCGTTACAATAAACACACTGGGCTTTCCCTGGTACTTCGCATTTCGCTATGAAGTCGGCCATCTTTTCAACCACAACTTCGGTATTTTTACCAATCTTTACAGTCATTGACAGTTTTTTCAAGCCATTCCCAACAAAACTTGCTCCTTATCCCTTTGTCGATTTCTAAAATTCTTGCTTTGTTGTCTTTCGTGAGTTTTAGATTCACCATTTTCACAAAATCGGGAAAACTCAGTTGATTGAGCTGTCTGCCATTTGTGTTTCGCTCCGCGTGTTGGATATGACAAAGGAATAACAAAATCGCTGATTGGTTGCTTCAATAAGTATCAGCCAATCAGTGGTCTTGTTACATTACATTACTGATCTCGCTGGGTAGCACGTTCTGCGCGGTGGATTTTAGCAGCCGATCGAAAATACGACTCGCCGCTCATAACATACCTCACCCCCCCCCTAAAATTTTCTCCTCGAATTTAGACGATTCACGAGAATGACCCTAGACATGATCAAATCCAAGGAATTCCGCGGATCCGTGGAGGATTCTCATCCCTGCACATTATGAAGTGGAAAACACATCAATGGAGACCCCGGACTGCTGAGCAACTGAAGTTGTACATTAAGCAAGAATGGGAAAGCATTCCACCTACAAAGCTTCAACAATTAGTGTCCTCAGTTTCTAAACACTTATTGAGTGTTGTTAAAAGGAAAGATTATGTACCACAGTGGTAAACATCTCCCTGTCATAGCTTTTGTGGAATGTGTCACAGGCATCAAATTCAAAATGCGTGAATATTTGAAAAAAAAAAACAAACAAACAACAAAGTTTATTAGTTTGAACATTAAGTATCTTATTTTTGGTGTGTATTCACTGGAATATATTTTGAAAAGGATTTGCAAAAAATTGTGTTCTGTTTTTATTCATGTTTTACACATGTCCCACCTTCAGTGGAATTGGGGTTTGCAGGTTTGGATAGCTTTTTCCCCTTAATAAAAGAAAAACTCCATTTTGTATTTACTCTGGTTATCTCTGTTTAATATTAAAATTTGTTCGTGACACATATGCAAAAATATAAGAAATCAGGAATGGGACAAATACTTTATCACAGCACTATATGTATAAACTAGTGTGTCTAAATAATTTAAATCCACAGATTGATTAATAGCTATTTTTTTTTGGGGGGGGGGGGGCACTGAATAGAGCGACTACACCCGACTGTTTTCCATTTGTTTTAAAGTCTGTCAGAAGTTACTCTGCTCACAATCGCTTTATTCAAGGTTATAAAATATGCATTTGTCTGAAAACAAAGCTGACACTGGCACCAGTTTGATTTGAAAAGTATTTGATCACTACCGTGTTCTTTCTTTGCGAGAACATTTCACTGTATCTGGCATTTAAATGTGCAGCAGGTGGACTCACCTTCAGCGCAGCAGCCACAGTGTTAACCTCCTCTGTAAGCACTCTCTGACTCTCCTTGTAGGTGAGGCAGGTGAACTGGTACTCCTCTGGGTCAAAGGAGTCGGCGCCCTGTTCCACGTCACTGGCCACTCCGTCATAGTAGTTTGCAATATCACCCGGATCCTCCTCTTCTCCTCCATCATCTTCATCTTCCTCTTCTTCAGAGTTGACCCCGAAGTCTTCCTCGTTGCTGTCAGAGGCCTGGCTGTTCATGTCCACAGACATCCAGTCGATTAACTCAGTCACCCAGACAGGTAGACAGCCCGCCTACCTGTTGGATCCCAGCTGTCCAATTGGCGGAAATGACTTGATTTTACCTCCGCCCCTCACTTTCTCACAGTGCTGTTCAGAGACACGGTGCCATCCTGTGTGTCTGAGGTGCAAGGAAAGTGCACTCAGCAGCAACGAAAAAAGCAGAAGAAGTCACACTCTCCGTCACTCATTTGGAAAGCTGGTTGCAGGTCAGTCTAGGGCTGGAAAAAAAAGTACTACAATGAGGTGATGACGAGAAAGAGGGAGAAAGAAAATGAATGTTGGTACAAGGGGGTTACGGAAAAAAAAATGATGAAGAATTAACTACAGAAAAACAGAAATGTGATCAATGACTAGGGATACGTTATCAATTTATTAATCATTAGTTGATTTACCTTATCAGCCAACTAACAATTAATTGATAAGCAGCAATTTTCCTGAGAATGTGAATTTCACTCGATACAGGCTAATTACCGTTTTTGATACACTGAATAAAACTTCTTCTTCTACTAGCTATTCCCAGGTTCTGGTGGAGTCACTGTGGCAGACACAGATATATCTATCATATCCATATAGGATATGGGTTGATATACAGTATCTCACAAAAGTGAGTATGCCCCTCATATTTTTGTAAATATTTTGTTATATCTTTTCATGGGACAACACTGAAGATATGACACTTTGATACAATGTAAAATAGTCAGTGTACAGCTTGTATAACAGTGTAAATTTGCTGTCCTCTCAAAATAACTCAACACACAGCCATTAATGTCTAAACTGCTGGCAACAAAAGTGAGTATACCCCTAAATGAAAATGTACAAATTGTGCCCAATTAGCCATTTTCCCTCCCCGGTGTCATGTGACTCGTTAGTGCTACAAGGTCTCAGGTGTGAATGGGGAGCAGGTGTGTTAAATTTGGTGTTATCGCTCTCACACTCTCTCATACTGGTCACTGGAAGTTCAACATGGCACCTCATGGCAAAGAACTCTGAGGATCTGAAAAAAGAATTGTTGCTCTACATAAAGATGGCCTAGGCTATAAGAAGATGGCCAACGCCCTGAAACTGAGCTGCAGCACGGTGGGCAAGACCATACAGTGGTTTAACAGGAAAGGTTCTACTCAGAACAGGCCTCACCATGGTCGACCAAAGAAGTTGAGTGCACGTGCTCAGTGTCATATCCAGAGGTTGTCTTTTGAAAATAGACGCATGAGCGCTGCCAGCATTGCTGCAGAGGCTGAGGGGGTGGGGGTGGTGGGGGTCAGCCTGTCAGCGCTCAAGACCATATGCCGCACACTGCATCAAATTGGTCTGTATGGCTGTCGTCCCAGAAGGAAGCCCCTTTTAAAGATAATGCACAAGAAAGCCTGCAAACAGTTTGCTGAAGACAAGCAGACTAAGGACATGGATTACTGGAACCATGTCCTGTGGTCTGATGAGACCAAGATAAACTTATTTGATTTAGATAGTGTCAAGAGTGTGTGGTGGCAACCAGGTGAGGAGTACAAAGACAAGTGTGTCTTGCCTGCAGTCAAGCATGGTGGTGGGAGTGTCATGGTTTGGGGCTGCATAAGCGCTGCTGGCACTGGGGAGCTACAGTTCATTGAGGAAACCATGAATGCCAACATGTACTGTGACATACTGAAGCAGAGCATGATCCCCTCCCTTCGGAAACTGTGCCGCAGGGCAGTATTCCAACATGATAACCACCTCAAACACCTCCAAGATGACCACTGCCTTGCTAAAGAAACTGAGGGTAAAGGTGATGGACTGGCCAAGCATGTCTCCAGACCTAAACCTTATTGAGCATCTGTGGGGCATCCTCAAACGGAAGGTGGAGGACCACAAGGTCTCTAACATCCACCAGCTCTGTGACGTCATCATGAAGGAGTGGAAGAGGATTCCAGTGGCAACCTGTGACGCTCTAGTGAACTCCATGCCCAAGAGAGTTAAGGCAGTGCTGGAAAATAATGGTGGCCACACAAAATACTGACACTCTGGGCACAATTTGGACATTTTCACTTAGGGGTGTACTCACTTTTGTTGCCAACGGTTTAGACATTAATGGCTGTGTGTTATTTTGAGGGGACAGCAAATTTACACTGTTATACAAGCTGTACACTGACTACTTTACATTGCATCAAAGTGTCATATCTTCAGTGTTGTCCCACGAAAATACATAAGAAAATATTTACAAAAATAGGATGGGTGTACTCACTTTTGTGAGATACTTTATATGATATATAGATATATACTGAATAAAATGCACATTATATTCCTCAATGATTTATTGAGCCATATGTTTACTACACACGATGGCATTTTTTTGTGGTTTAACAAATTCTGTATAGTGTGTATGATGTGCTGGTGCATCTCAGTAAATTAAAAGGTCATGGTTTATAATTTTAAAACCTATAACAACTCCATGTTCTAAAATAGCACCCAAAGTTGCACCCATAATTCCCGTAAGGCATCACGGGGGCTACGAATAAAGTGGATAGTAATTTAACCTTTTAGTTTTACTCTGGTATGGGATTGGCTCAGTAGATATTTGTACAGTGGCCCTGAGAGCTCAAATGGGCTGCAAGTTTAGAAAGCAACTGCAAATAGACAAAACAAAACCAAACTCAAAGCATCTGCATCAAAATGGCAACACATAGGTGCTGCAAATACTCACAGCAACTGCAAATAGAGAAATGTACTACTGCAAATGCAGAATAGAACAGCAAATACAGAAAAGAGCTGCAAATACTGAAAGCAACTGTAAATTCAGAAATACTTTGCAAATGCTGAAAGCAACTGCAAATAGAGAAATGCACTGCAAAACCAACCCCCCAGGAGGACACAATAAAGTGACGGACCAAATCAGGAAGTGACTTCAGACACACTGCAAAAAGTGATCAGAATAAGGGTGTTTCTCAATACCAAGTTCGCTCTTGTGGACTTGTGAAGTTCAACTTGGAAGTCCTGACTCCAGAGGAGGGGAGGAGACAGTTCACTGAGCTTGAAATTGGAATGGCTGTGTTCTCGCTGATGTCACACTCGGATGGACTCGGATGAACTCAGGTCTACAGTCTGCCTGCATTGCTCTTGTAGCTTTAATAGAATACAATAAAAAATAAAAGTATTACTATAACCAAAATCATTTGCCTGTGTTTATCTTCATATTTAAAAATTAAATATCTGCAGAGCGCCCTGTAAAAGGGCCAGTAGCATGAAAATATTTGAGCATTTATGTAGTTGGAGTCAGAATACTTATTGCTTGATTGACTGGCATTTTTCTCACATACACACACACAAAAAAACCCCAACTGACTTTGCAAATATCTGTACCATTGATCATGTGGTGGTTGCTCTGATCCCTAGATTCCTTGACCATCAAGCCGAGGAGGAGGCAGCGGAGACAAGAAGGCATATACACCAAAGAAGAGCCACTATGTGGAGGAGGGGGCACTGAAGGCAGCCTCTGCTCGTTTGTCTTTCCAGCTTGGTACGTTTCCCTAACAGTTTAATGTGTTTTAACCCTCCGAATCCTGAGTCATGTGTTTCACTTACTTTACAAACAAAATTCCAAATCTTCAGCTCAGAGCCTCATCATACCGATAGTGGAGATTTTTCAGATTTTTTTTTTTTTTTACGTATATGGCCAAAAAACAAAAGCAGGTGATTATGAACAGGTATAGCAAAGAAATGTTTCAGTAACGAAAGCGTTATTAATAAAGAATGAATCATAAAAACGCTCCAGACTTGAGGGTTCTGGCTAGAATATTTGTCACCATACCAGAGGGAAAGATTTCTGAACAATATACATTATAGTGTAAATGCTGGGGTCAAAATTTCCCGTAACTGTTTGATTGATTTCTAAGTCAAAAAATTAATGGCAGGATTTAGCTTTCATACTGATAGAATGTAAGAGCCCTTATCTAAATTCCATGGTTTCATCTTCTTTCTACATGCTTACCTATCTATTGTCTCCTGCGGTCACTGGCAACAGTTTAAATAAAGAAATAAGATTAAATTCTTTATTTAAGTAGTCTTATTTAAGTAGTCTACTCTTTATTGTCATTATGCATACACATGACACTATGACATTATGCTTACACATGACGCGCTTGGCCTGACACGGCCCCTGGAATCGCCTGGGGAAGAAGGCGGAAGTGACGAAATCGACTGTACCCTAGTTTGATGCTTGGGGTATTTCAATTGATTGTTTATATGGAGACTGGAAGGTTGAAGTGAGCAACAAGAAAGAAAAAACTGGATATTTCACCCATACCTTAAAACGGGACTATCAAGGACAGCTGGGTAATAAGGGGCACTTCTCTGGGAAATGTTTTCATACCTGTCAAGTGAGACGTTTTCGCCGTACTTCAACACCGTAAAAAGCGGCTATAAGGAACGGCGGAGCAACAAGGGACACCTCTCTGGGATCTCTGTCTGTTCCGCAACCGCTGCACAGCTCAACGTGTTAAACCATTGTCCTAATGACTTCTCATTGTACTGAGAACAGCTCAAGCTGAGCGATCAGCCCGCCCAGACAATTAAACTAATGAGTGACTCCACACTTCTCATGGTAGTGCGAATAGCTCACGCTGAGCGATCAGCCCGCCCAGACAATTAAACTAATGAGTGACTCCACACTTCTCATGGTAGTGTGAATAGCTGACGCTGAGCGATCTGCCAGCACCAGCTGTGGCTGATCACACACAGGAGTGCTCCGCAAAACACTCAATTTTTTTTCCAGTATATTTTTCCTTTTGGGCGTACAGAAATGGCAATACGCCCGTTTTTGCTAAAATTGCATTTTCCCCGTATTTTCCTTAAAATATTTGACAATAACAACACGAACTACATTTAAAACATTTCCCAGAAAAGTGTCCACCACCACTCCGCCCACCAAAATACGGCGAAAACGTCTCCCTTGACAGGTATGCGCCTCCATTTTCATATTGATCTGGTCAATTTCTTGACAGCAGCGGCTCTCCTCCACTGTAATAATAATGGCTTCCGAAAAATCAATATTTATGGGGCGCCCTCGACAGACCCCCTTCGGCTTCGCAATTCTGGAGGCGATTAATGTCCAGTTCAATGACATTTTCCACTGGTTCTGATCTCTGGTCATCGTTGGAACTGTTGTCATCAGACAAAGCATCTGATTCCGTCTCGGACGACTCGAACCTGTAAGGTTCTATGCCTTTGTCACTGTCTGAACCACTGACAAAAAAAAAGACAAAAAAAAAAAGACAAAACTAAACTAATTTGTTCACAATCGCTGTCACTTTCCGTCATGATTGTCCAATGTTGATAAGTGTGAATGTGGATAGGCAGGGCAGCCAGGGTACAACTGGTGATGTCAAAAACATGGGCGTGGTCTGGACTGGCTGTCACAAGCCAGCAAGCAAGGTGGGGCTTTCACCTGGTGTATTTTGTGCAATTATGTAAATACAGGTGGGTGATATGGTCTCCGGTATGAATATTTGGTTTAAGCTATGTGTATTTTATTTAAATTCGTTGTCATTTAGAAAAAAAAATTACGTGACATTTGGCCTTTAAATAAAACAGCAGCGGCACATACAAACAGACTTGCCGGGATACAGCCTCTCTTGTCTTTTTAAAACAGTTTTTGTAACTTACAGGAGTGAGCTCAGTCCTCTATGGTAGCGCTCTCTCAGGGGAAATTGGATTATAGGATACATGACTGCCGCAAATCTGCACAAGTCACCTCCTGATGCATCCCCGGTAAAATGGGCAGAGCGAGAACACATCCGGGCATTTGGACCGAACTTAGTTTGATGCAAACAGGACTTGGGCTGTGACTTATAACATTTCACAAGTTCACAAGATGGATGCAACAATTCAAATTGATCCACGTTTGACTGAACTGATATCCATCCACAAAATCTGTGGATCGATCTTTTTTTTTTTCCACAATATCTTTATTGAACCTTTTTTTTTTTTTTTTTTTTTTAAACAAACATGATACAAACAATCAAACACTAACACTAAAGTACTACAAAAAAAAAAAAATGCACTAAAAACACCAACAACCACCAACAAAATCAAGTCTTCAACAATGCTCCTCTGTTTAGTCTAGACAATCCAATACATAAGTATACATATTATGTTCACCAGTTTGGAATTTACAAGGTCCACACACATCATTCACCTTCTTCTTCAAGAGTTATGTTTAAATTTTTTACATAATCAATAAAAGGTCTCCATATATTCTCAAACACAATTTCCTTTGATTTTAGTATATATGTTATTCTTTCTAATGGAAGGTTTGTTAACATCTGTCTTAACCACTGAGTCACATCTGGTCTATGAGTCTTTTTCCATAATAGTGCAATACATTTTTTGGCATTAAGCAAACTGAGGTCTATGAATGTTCTTTCACTTTTATTAAAATTATGCTTTTCTGGGTACAGACCCAACAAAAACAGTTTAGGATTCAATATGATTTGTTTTGAGATTATTTTTTCAATTGTTACCCTCACCTCTTCCCAAAACATTCTTATTAATCTACATTCCCATAAACAATGAAATAGGGTTCCTTTACTTTCCATGCATTTTGTGCATGTATCTGGTATATTTTTGTTATATCTATTTAACTCCTCCGGTGTAACATACATCCGCATTAACCATTTGAAATGTATCAATTTAAGGCGTGCATTTATTGATTTGGTTTGAGCTTCTGTACAAGCCAATTCCCATTGTTCCTCTGAAATTTCAATTTGCAGATCTTCTTTCCAGTAGTTTAATCTTTTCAGTGAATTTTCACTTGAAGATAGTGTCAGTGAGTTATAAAACTCTGAAATAATACCCTTTCTTTTACTATCTTTCATCATCATTTTTTCCAAGGATGAATAAATAGGTCGAGTGAGAGCTTTATTTTGATTTGATCGAATAAAGTTTCTAAGTTGAAGATATTTAAAAAATGTGTTCTATTGAGATTAAATTTGATCCTCAGCTCTTCAAAAGACATTATGTTGTCTGCACATGGCAAATATAAATCCTGAATCTTTTGTATCCCTTTTAAATTCCATACTTTAAATACAGCGTCCGCTCTCCCTGGTTTAAAATATTGATTACCCCATATTGGACTAAATTGTGACAATAACTGTGGTTCTTTTAAATAGTTTTTAGCTTCACACCATATTTTGATCATATGCTTTACAAATGGATTTTTAACTTGTTTTTGTAATTTTTTTGCCGAATCTGAGTATATGAATATGGGAAGAGGTAAAGGTAAATTGTATGATTCCATTTCAGTCCAGTGAGGGAGATCATTTGATGAAAAATAATATGTCATAGACCTCAGTTGTGCCGACCAATAATACAACATAAAATTTGGACATTTCAGACCTCCACGATCAAATGGTAAATATAATAAAGACAAACGTAATCTAGCCCTCCTGTTGTTCCATATAAATTCCACTAACTTTTTTTTTATTCTTGAGAATAGATCTAAAGGTGGTGATAAGGGAATGTATTGAAATAAATAAAGTATTTTAGGTAAAATATTACTTTTAAGTATATTGATTCTCCCGATCATCGACATTGGTAGTGACATCCATCTCTGAGTTAACTCATTGATATCTGACATTAAGGCTTCATAGTTGACACTGGCGACTGATTCTAGCTTAGGCATAATTTGGATTCCTAGATATTTAAACTGATTTACAACATTGAATTGATTTACCTCAGGGGCTGGGTAATTTCTCTGGGTCTCATTTAGCATTAATATTGAAGATTTAGTTTTATTTATTTTATATCCTGATATTTCCCCAAAATTCTTTATTAAATTCAACAAGGTTGGAATTGATTTTTTTAGATTCGACATAAACAAAATTATGTCATCGGCGTACAGGGAGATTTTATGTTCTGTTGGTCCAACTTTAATTCCATATATTTGTGAATGTAAACGTATCGCTATCGCTAAAGGTTCAATTGCCATAGTAAACAGTAAAGGTGAAAGTGGACAGCCTTGTCGACATCCTCTATTGATTTTTATTGGTTTTGAAATATTGTTATTTGTTAGGATTTCTGCTGTAGCATTATTGTATATTATTTGAACCCATTTTATGAAATTATTTCCAAGTCCAAACCTTTGTAGGACTTCAAAAAGAAAGGGCCATTCAACTCTATCAAAGGCTTTTTCGGCGTCCAATGATAGGAGAGCTGTATCCGGTGCTTCTTTATTAAAATAAATAATATTAAATAGTCTTCTTACATTATGGAAGCCTTGTCTACCCTTTATAAAGCCATTCTGATCTCGATTAATAATATTTGGTAAAATTTCTTGTATTCGTCTTGCTAAAATTTTACAGATTATCTTAAGGTCGGCGTTTAATAGGCTTATTGGTCTCATATTTTCACATTTATTAGAGGGCTTACCTGGTTTTGGCAGCAGTATAATTAAGGCATTATTTATGTATGATGGTAAATTATTATTTTGAAATGCTTCTAAAACCATTTCCAAAAAAGGTTTTATTAATTTATTCTTAAATTTTTTATAAAGGTCAACTGGAAGACCATCTGGTCCTGCACTTTTTCCTGATTTCATATTATCAATGGCTAGCCCAACTTCTTCTTGACTAATTTTAGACTCCAATATCTCCCTGTTTTCATTTGGTATACACGGTATAGATAGTTCGTTCAAAAACCCATTTAGTTTTGTTAAATCAGGTTCATTTTTGGTATCATATAATTTTTCATAGTAATCTCTAAAGGCTCTATTAATTTCTAAAGGATCTATAACTACCTGTCCATTACTTATAATACTGGTAATTGGTGTTTTAATTTCCAATTGTTTAATCTGCCATGCTAATAATTTTCCTGATTTTTCACCTTGTTCATAAAAAGATTGTTTCAATCTAAGAAGACTCGAGGCAGCTCTATTCGCTGATTTTTTGTCGTATTCAGCTCTCAAAATCAGTAATTCATTCTCCAACCTTGGGTCACTTCCTGCATACACTTTTTCCTGAAGATTTTTTATTTTATGTTCCAATTTAGCTCTCTCCTCTCGAGTCTTCTTAGATTTTGATCCTGTATAACTAATAATATGTCCCCTAATAAAAGCTTTGAAAGCCTCCCACTTTACACATGCTGATGTTTGTGTAGTATTGATGTCAAAGAACTCGTCTATCTGTTTTTCTATATACTTGACAAATTCCTCATCCTGAAGCCATTTATGCTGAAATTGCCATCTACCTGATTCCTTTGTCAATTTTTTATCTACATATATTAGACAACAGGGTGCATGATCAGAGATCACGATGTTATCATAAAAGCAGTTTTGAATCTTGGACCTTAATTCTGTGGAAATCAAAAAATAATCAATACGTGAGAATGTCTTGTGGGTACTGGAATAACAAGAATAGGCTTTAACTTGTGGTTTCATTTCTCTCCATATATCTAACAATCTCAATTCTTTCATAAAATGATTAATAGTCATCCTACATCCAGTGTGCGTACAATCCAGTCCTGTTGATCTATCCACACCTGGATTCAATGTACAATTAAAATCCCCTGCTATTATATGTTGCCCTGTAAGTGATGATAAGATGAGAAATAAATTAGCAAAGAACTTCTGATCATCTATATTGGGACCATATAAGTTCACAAGATTTATATTTTCTAATAGCAAAGAACCTTGAATGATTACATATCTTCCAAATTTGTCTCCAATTACATTTTTCACTTGAAAAGGAACTGATTTATGTATGAGAGTCATAACTCCCCTGGCTCGGGATGAAAATGAAGAGGTGAATACACTTCCCTGCCATCTACTCCTAATTCTTTTAACATCCTCCTCTATCAGATGAGTTTCTTGTAAAAACACAATTCTTGAACCCATGTCCTTTATTTTATTCATAACTTGTTTAAGTTTTTTTAAATTTTGTAGACCTCTGCAATTCCATGAAGTTAAATTAAGGTTAACACTTTGGTCCATGATCAATAGAGAGTTTGGGATTACCTTGCAGTGTAAACATGCTCATACAGAGAAGCAAAAACATGAGTGGTTGAACATTCATCCTACAAACTACACACAAACAAATTTCCCCTTCCCACACTTGTGGCAAACCCCCCAAAATCAAAAGAAAAATTCTGTCTCCCGATATAGCCATCGACTGTTCCACACCCACGGGGAACAGCCTAAGCCACTCCTTCTTCATCCTCCCAATCACCCTAACTCTACTGCTTTTAATGACGTAACATTAACTCTCCTCTGTAGTTTTCCAACTTAACTCCAAAATTTTTAACAACTTTGTACATCATAGTTTTTTTTTGTTTGTTTTGTTTTTTTAATATATAATACAATCTATATTTTGTAAACTTACTATTTACTTCAAGTCAGTCAGATGCCTGTGCAAATGCTTAATTATTCTACCTTATATTTTGTTCATGCTTAGCTCCCACCAGTCTCTTCTTCTTCTTTGATCTTCTTGATGAACTCCTGCGCCTCCTCTGGGGTCTTGAAGATGTGGGTTCTGCCCTCATACGTGGTCAGCAGTCTCGCAGGATAGATTACACCATGACGAATCCCAAGGTTGCGCAGCTCCTTACGTACGGGATCAAACTGCTTCCTCAATTGCTGGATTCCTGTGGCCAAATCTGGGTAGAACCGCACCTGCTGGTCCTGGTGTTTAATCTCTCCTTTAGCACGTGCAGCGTTGAAGATCTTCATCCTGTCTCTGTTGCTAAGAAACTTCATAATTAAGGTCCTCGGCGGTCCCTTATCTCTCCGTGGGCCAATACGATGTGCTTTTTCCAGAACCACTGCTG
Source organism: Pholidichthys leucotaenia (assembly GCA_020510985.1). Lineage (NCBI taxonomy): Eukaryota > Metazoa > Chordata > Actinopteri > Cichliformes > Pholidichthyidae > Pholidichthys > Pholidichthys leucotaenia. The sequence goes on along the minus strand of CM035843.1, from coordinate 361,928,304 downwards.
ATTGCAACTCCTCGCTGCCCAGCACCTCCGGAATCCACTTTTCCAGAAAGGAACATACGTCCCGACCTTCTGATTCCTCTGGAAGACCCACCAGCCTCAAATTATTCTGTCTCGACCGAGATTCCAAATCCAGAATATTATCTTCCAGAGATTTATTTTTTTTTTCCAAAGTGCGCACCTTTAATTGAAGACGGGTGACGTCATCTTCAGCACTAGCGAGACGGAGCTCCATCTGCGCCGTTCGTTCTACACAGTCACCCAATTCCTTTCTTATTCCTTCCAGCGCTGTCATAATCCCATCAAATCTAGAGGAAAAGTCCGCTCTCATTGAACTCATGGCAGCCATCAGCGCATCTGCGCCATTCCCCGCAGAAATCGCGCCGCCGCCAGCCTCCTCCGCCAGCCTCCTCCGCCATATATGGAGCCTTGTTTGCTGCGTCACAGACCTGAAAGTCCGTTAATTTGGACTGTTTCGGCGGGTCGCTTTTTCCTTTTCCTGGTTTGCCAGCCTTAGGCTTCGCCGACATATCCTCGCCCAAATGCTGGGATACGTTCTGTCCCAAATGAGAGAGTTATTTGCCGATTTTTTTCTCCAGGAGCAGAGCAGAGCGAGACACGTCCGTCCTACGTGGCAGCCATAACCGGAAGTCGTGGATCGATCTTTTAATATAGTGCTTTTACAGTCTGTGAAACACAAAACGCAAGCAGCCAGCTGAAGTCTCGTGTGATGAACAATCGCACAAGAGTTCCCTTTGCTGCACGCTCGCATTACTTCCGTGTTTACATGGCAGCCACAGAGCGGACTTGCCAATGTTAATTTACCAACAAAACTCATGGCTAAAGACTGTGCTCAATAGCTCCCAAATATTTTTCATAAAGTGAGGATAAACAATTTTGTACTACGTGCAGCGCTGTGTTGGAACATAAAAGTCAACGATTGATAAACAATTTTCTAACGGAAAACACATGGAGAATGGACAACAGACCAGAGAGGGAGACTGTTGCAGCTGCTGCGGGTAAGTAAAATATCGTTTTTAACATTTGTGTCGTAAATTAATAAAGTGGATATAAAAAGTATACACACCTCTGTTCAAATGCCAGGTTTTTGTGGTGTAAAAAAATGAGAGAAAGATAAATCATTTCAAACCTTTTTCCACCATTAATGTGACCTATAACCTGCACAACCTAAATGAAAAACAAACTGAAACCTTTTAAGGAGAAAAATAAAAAACAATAACCTGATTGCATAAATATGCACACCCTATTATAACTAGGGATGTGGCTGTGTTCAGAATTAACCAATCACTTTCAAACTCATGTTAAATGGGAGTCTGCACATACCTGCCGTCATTTAAGCCTTATTCATGCTGCATTTCCGCTTTGGTCCACGTGCGCTTTGGATGAGCCCGGCACGCACGCGGCGTTGTACATGCTCACTTTTTTCGTCTACCAAGCCAAGCAGTTGATGCATGCGCACAACTGTTATTTGCAGTTTCACCCCAGCCCTATGGGGAGTGCAAATGCGCTAACATGCCAGTTTGTTCACTGGCTATAAAACACGAGAGTGATGCACATGCTTTTTTTTTTTGTAGCAACAGCAATGGCATTGTTTCAAGGAAAAGGAGGAATTACCATTTTCCAGTGCTCTTCTCTGCTCAAGCTGCTGCTGCTGCAAAAGAATTCATGTATGTTTATTCTGGTCTTCTGCCTCCTCATCGTCTTCCTCGTCTACTTTGTCTTTGTACGTTGTGTTGGTAGCACCATCTTGTGAATGGGACGTTCAGTCTTACGCATGCTCTGTCAACACGTTCAGATGGTGGGCAGGCTGCGCGTTCACAAAATTTGGGCTGCACGTGGTTGTCCGCAGTAGAGCCCTGCATACACTAGCGGAGTGGAGACGATGATGTAAATTTTGTCACACAAGGTTTCCGGTTGCACGTATGTGGACAGCGGAGGTGCAGCATGAATCCAGCTTTAAAGTGCCTCTGATTAACCCCAAATAAAGTTCAGTTGTTCTAGTATGGTTTTCCTGACATTTCTGTAGTCACATCTTACAGCATAAGCCATGGCCTGCAGACAGCTTCCAAAGCAGCAGAGATCTCAGTGTTTAAAGGCATCATTCAGGAGAAGGGTACAAAACAATTTCCAAGGCATTAAATATACCTTGGAACACAGTGAAGACAGTCATAATCAAGTAGAGAAAATACGGCACAATAGTGACGATACTAAGAACTGGACATCCCTCCAAAATTGATGAAAAGATGAGAAGAAAACTGGTCAGGGAGGCTGCCAAGAGGCCAACAGCAACATTGAAGGAGCTGCAGGAATTTCTGGCAAGTACTAGCTGTTTAGTGCATGTGACAACAATCCCCCGTCTACGGTGGCAAGACGGAAGCCTTATCTGCAGCCTTATCTTAGCTGCACGGTGGCGCAGTGGTTAGCACTGCGGCAGCACAGTTTACCCTTGGCCGGGGGATTGTGGGGATCGTGGGATCGTGGGTTCGATCCCAGCCCCCGACCAACAGTGATCTGTGTGGAGTTTGCATGTTCTCCCCGTGTTGCGTGGGTTTACCCCGGGATTTCTCCGGTTTCCTCCCACATGCCAAAAACATGCATGTTAGGTTAATTGGCTGTTCTAAATTGTCCCTAGATATCTGTTTCCTATAGGCCCTTAGAATAGAAGGTTAGTATTAATGAAAGTGCTTTGAGTGGTCTTTGTGACTAGAAAAGCGCTATATAAGTGCAGGTTAGTTAGTTAGTTAGTTATCTTATGAAGAAAAACATCCAAGCCTAGCTACACTTTGCAAAAACACATTTGAAATCTCCTAAACATGTATGGAAAAATGTGTTATGGGCCAATGAAACCAAGGTTGAACTTTTTGGTCATAATTCCAAAAGGTATATTTGGTGCAAACACAACATTGCTCATCACCAAAAGAACACCATACCCATAGTGAAGCATGGTGGTGGTACCATCATGCTTTGTGGCTGTTTTTCTTCAGCTGGAACTGGGGCCTTAGTCAAGGTGGAGGGAATTATGAATAGTTCCAAATACCAGTCAGTGTTGGCACAAAACCTACAAGCTTCTGCTAGAAAGCTGAAGAGTAACTTCATCTTTCAACATGACAATGACCCAAAGCAGACATCCAAATCAAAAGAATGGCTTCACCAGAAGAAGATTAAGGCTTTGGAATGGCCCAGCCAGAGGCCAGACCTGAATCCAATCGAACATCTGTGGGGTGATCTGAAGAGGGCTGTGCACAGGAGATGCCCTCGCAATCCAACAGATTTGGAGCATTTTGCCAAGAAGAGTGGGCAAATATTGCCACATCAAGATGTGCCACGCTGATAGACTCCTACCCAAAAAGAAAGAGTGCTGTAATAAAAGCCAAAGGTGCTGCAACAAAGTATTAGTTTAAGAGTGTGCATATTTAAGCAAACAGGTTATTGTAAGTTTTTTTTTAAATTTTCCTCTTAAAAGATTTCAGTTTGTTTTTCAACTGGGTTGTACAGGTTACAGGTCACATTAATGGTGGAAAAAGTTTTGAAATGATTTACTGTATCTTGGTCTAGTTGTTACCTGCTGGTCAAGCAATAGCAGGTTAGCAGGACTTCATGACAGAGGCAGCTGCCTTCATGTAACATTTGTACTGAAAGCCATTTAATTTTGGACTTCTAGCACTTAAGTGAGAGATTTGAAGATAATAATGATAATAATTACAATAAAATGAAAATGGCAAAATTAATAAAAGCTGTAGTACAAGAAGCCATTTTTACTCAACTAAACTGAAATGACCAAATATTCCAGGAAATTAATGGAAACCCTTTTCAAAAATTGAAAGATAATTTGTAGTTAAAATATAAACAAAAAATAAAAGAACCTAAATTATTAAACCCTACTGCAGTGAGGGGATTTAAAAATATTACTTTGAAATATATTCTCCTTTTCATATCCCCTTAAGGCAGGGGTGTCAAACTCATTCCATGGAGGGCCAAGACCCTGTAGGTTTTACCTCCACCCAGTGTCTTCAACAGGAGATTTCACTGAATTTCCCCTCACTGATTGCTGATCAATGAAAACACCTGCTGAAGACACTGGGTGGAGGTAAAACCTACAGGGTCTTGGCCCTCCATGGAATGAGTTTGACACCCCTGCCTTAAGGTCTGTGAAGACTGGGTTTCCACTCCAAGATCCATCCTGCACTGAGACGTTCTGAAGGGAAGAGGCTGTCAGCGGAGGAGCCATCCCCGCTTTGTTGTGGATTTCAGCACAGAAGAAGACCTCAATATTTTCAGGGGTCTTAGTTTTCAAATTCAAGATTCAAGAAGGTGCTGCCATAATTTTGTGCATACTGTAACATGCATTCAATGCAATTTATAATGGCTGTAATGGCTAATTTTTTTTGTCGTTTTTATTCAAGTTCTCAGCAAGAATACAATGTTGGTCATTTTTTGACAATTTTACTGAGCGTTTAATTCTAAATAAATCCCTCTAACAGGAAATTTTTGGCAATCCTGTGCTTTTCTTGTGGTGTTACATAGAATAGCATCACTAAGTGTAAACTACGGAAAAAGCAGCTACTTTACAATCTGTACTTTAAACTCTTTTAGTGCAAAAAACCCTCTAAAAATATTGCCACTTTTTGGAAAAGCTCCCATAAATTCAGGCTTTTTGGGACACAACAATCACAAAAACAGCCATGAAATCCTGGAGGGACTGAAATACAGTGAGATTATGTCTACATGCTTCATGCATTGAATTTGTTTATTTACTCTGGGTTGTTAATTTGGCACTACACATCCTTTGCACTAAAGAAAGCACTTGTGAACACTTTGTGAAATCACAAGTTAAATAATAAAAAGTGCATTATTGTAACTGATTTTGGGTCAGCTCTTTATGCGACAATTTATGGATTAACAAAGTTAAGAGTATTCCTGCTACAATTTGCAGCATTAGGGCTAAGATTTTTTTCTTCTTGCAAGTAAAATTGCTATTAAAATAGTAATTTCCGACTTCCGGTTATGGCTGCCACGTAGGACGGACGTGTCTCGCTCTGCTCTGCTCCTGGAGAAAAAAATCGGCAAATAACTCTCTCATTTGGGACAGAACGTATCTCAGCATTTGGGCGAGGATATGTCGGCGAAGCCTAAGGCTGGAAAACCAGGAAAAGGAAAAAGCGAGCCGCCGAAACAGTCCAAATTAACGGACTTTCAGGTCTGTGACGCAGCAAACATAACTCCATATATGGCGGAGGAGGCTGGCAACGGTGCGATTTCTGCGGGGAATGGCGCAGATGCGCTGATGGCTGCCATGAGTTCAATGAGAGCGGACTTTTCCTCTAGATTTGATGGGATTATGACAGCGTTGGAAGGAATAAGAAAGGAATTGGGTGACTGTGTAGAACGAACGGCGCAGATGGAGCTCCGTCTCGCTAGTGCTGAAGATGACGTCACCCGTCTTCAATTAAAGGTGCGCACTTTGGAAAAAAAAAATAAATCTCTGGAAGATAATATTTTGGATTTGGAATCTCGGTCAAGACAGAATAATTTGAGGCTGGTGGGTCTTCCAGAGGAATCAGAAGGTCGGGACGTATGTTCCTTTCTGGAAAAGTGGATTCCGGAGGTGCTGGGCAGCGAGGAGTTGCAATCAGCAGTGGTTCTGGAAAAAGCACATCGTATTGGCCCACGGAGAGATAAGGGACCGCCAAGGACCTTAATTATGAAGTTTCTTAGCAACAGAGACAGGATGAAGATCTTCAACGCTGCACGTGCTAAAGGAGAGATTAAACACCAGGACCAGCAGGTGCGGTTCTACCCAGATTTGGCCACAGGAATCCAGCAATTGAGGAAGCAGTTTGATCCCGTACGTAAGGAGCTGCGCAACCTTGGGATTCGTCATGGTGTAATCTATCCTGCGAGACTGCTGACCACGTATGAGGGCAGAACCCACATCTTCAAGACCCCAGAGGAGGCGCAGGAGTTCATCAAGAAGATCAAAGAAGAAGAAGAGACTGGTGGGAGCTAAGCATGAACAAAATATAAGGTAGAATAATTAAGCATTTGCACAGGCATCTGACTGACTTGAAGTAAATAGTAAGTTTACAAAATATAGATTGTATTATATATTAAAAAAACAAAACAAAAACAAAACAAACAAAAAAAAAAAAACTATGATGTACAAAGTTGTTAAAAATTTTGGAGTTAAGTTGGAAAACTACAGAGGAGAGTTAATGTTACGTCATTAAAAGCAGTAGAGTTAGGGTGATTGGGAGGATGAAGGAGTGGCTTAGGCTGTTCCCCGTGGGTGTGGAACGGTCGATGGCTATATCGGGAGACAGAATTTTTCTTTTGATTTTGGGGGGTTCCCCACAAGTGTGGGAAGGGGGAATTTGTTTGTGTGTAGTTTGTAGGATGAATGTTCAACCACTCATGTTTTTGCTTCTCTGTATGAGCATGTTTACACTGCAAGGTAATCCCAAACTCTCTATTGATCATGGACCAAAGTGTTAATCTTAATTTAACTTCATGGAATTGCAGAGGTCTACAAAATTTAAAAAAACTTAAACAAGTTATGAATAAAATAAAGGACATGGGTTCAAGAATTGTGTTTTTACAAGAAACTCATCTGATAGAGGAGGATGTTAAAAGAATTAGGAGTAGATGGCAGGGAAGTGTATTCACCTCTTCATTTTCATCCCGAGCCAGGGGAGTTATGACTCTCATACATAAATCAGTTCCTTTTCAAGTGAAAAATGTAATTGGAGACAAATTTGGAAGATATGTAATCATTCAAGGTTCTTTGCTATTAGAAAATATAAATCTTGTGAACTTATATGGTCCCAATATAGATGATCAGAAGTTCTTTGCTAATTTATTTCTCATCTTATCATCACTTACAGGGCAACATATAATAGCAGGGGATTTTAATTGTACATTGAATCCAGGTGTGGATAGATCAACAGGACTGGATTGTACGCACATTGGATGTAGGATGACTATTAATCATTTTATGAAAGAATTGAGATTGTTAGACATATGGAGAGAAATGAAACCACAAGTTAAAGCCTATTCTTGTTATTCCAGTACCTACAAGACATTCTCACGTATTGATTATTTTTTGATTTCCACAGAATTAAGGTCCAAGATTCAAAACTGCTTTTATGATAACATCGTGATCTCTGATCATGCACCCTGTTGTCTAATATATGTAGATAAAAAATTGACAAAGGAATCAGGCAGATGGCAATTTCAGCATAAATGGCTTCAGGATGAGGAATTTGTCAAGTATATAGAAAAACAGATAGACGAGTTCTTTGACATCAATACTACACAAACATCAGCATGTGTAAAGTGGGAGGCTTTCAAAGCTTTTATTAGGGGACATATTATTAGTTATACAGGATCAAAATCTAAGAAGACTCGAGAGGAGAGAGCTAAATTGGAACATAAAATAAAAAGTCTTCAGGAAAAAGTGTATGCAGGAAGAGATCCAAGGTTGGAGAATGAATTACTGATTTTGAGAGCTGAATACGACAAAAAATCAGCGAATAGAGCTGCCTCGAGTCTTCTAAGATTGAAACAATCTTTTTATGAACAAGGTGAAAAATCAGGAAAATTATTAGCATGGCAGATTAAACAATTGGAAATTAAAACACCAATAACCAGTATTATAAGTAATGGACAGGTAGTTATAGATCCTTTAGAAATTAATAGAGCCTTTAGAGATTACTATGAAAAATTATATGATACCAAAAATGAACCTGATTTAACAAAACTAAATGGGTTTTTGAACAAACTATCTATACCGTGTATTCCAAATGAAAACAGGGAGATATTGGAGTCTAAAATTAGTCAAGAAGAAGTTGGGCTAGCCATTGATAATATGAAATCAGGAAAAAGTGCAGGACCAGATGGTCTTCCAGTTGACCTTTATAAAAAATTTAAGAATAAATTAATAAAACCTTTTTTGGAAATGGTTTTAGAAGCATTTCAAAATAATAATTTACCATCATACATAAATAATGCCTTAATTATACTGCTGCCAAAACCAGGTAAGCCCTCTAATAAATGTGAAAATATGAGACCAATAAGCCTATTAAACGCCGACCTTAAGATAATCTGTAAAATTTTAGCAAGACGAATACAAGAAATTTTACCAAATATTATTAATCGAGATCAGAATGGCTTTATAAAGGGTAGACAAGGCTTCCATAATGTAAGAAGACTATTTAATATTATTTATTTTAATAAAGAAGCACCGGATACAGCTCTCCTATCATTGGACGCCGAAAGAGCCTTTGATAGAGTTGAATGGCCCTTTCTTTTTGAAGTCCTACAAAGGTTTGGACTTGGAAATAATTTCATAAAATGGGTTCAAATAATACACAATAATGCTACAGCAGAAATCCTAACAAATAACAATATTTCAAAACCAATAAAAATCAATAGAGGATGTCGACAAGGCTGTCCACTTTCACCTTTACTGTTTACTATGGCAATTGAACCTTTAGCGATAGCGATACGTTTACATTCACAAATATATGGAATTAAAGTTGGACCAACAGAACATAAAATCTCCCTGTACGCCGATGATATAATTTTGTTTATGTCGAATCTAAAAAAATCAATTCCAACCTTGTTGAATTTAATAAAGAATTTTGGGGAAATATCAGGATATAAAATAAATAAAACTAAATCTTCAATATTAATGCTAAATGAGACCCAGAGAAATTACCCAGCCCCTGAGGTAAATCAATTCAATGTTGTAAATCAGTTTAAATATTTAGGAATCCAAATTATGCCTAAGCTAGAATCAGTCGCCAGTGTCAACTATGAAGCCTTAATGTCAGATATCAATGAGTTAACTCAGAGATGGATGTCACTACCAATGTCGATGATCGGGAGAATCAATATATTTAAAAGTAATATTTTACCTAAAATACTTTATTTATTTCAATACATTCCCTTATCACCACCTTTAGATCTATTCTCAAGAATAAAAAAAAAGTTAGTGGAATTTATATGGAACAACAGGAGGGCTAGATTACGTTTGTCTTTATTATATTTACCATTTGATCGTGGAGGTCTGAAATGTCCAAATTTTATGTTGTATTATTGGTCGGCACAACTGAGGTCTATGACATATTATTTTTCATCAAATGATCTCCCTCACTGGACTGAAATGGAATCATACAATTTACCTTTACCTCTTCCCATATTCATATACTCAGATTCGGCAAAAAAATTACAAAAACAAGTTAAAAATCCATTTGTAAAGCATATGATCAAAATATGGTGTGAAGCTAAAAACTATTTAAAAGAACCACAGTTATTGTCACAATTTAGTCCAATATGGGGTAATCAATATTTTAAACCAGGGAGAGCGGACGCTGTATTTAAAGTATGGAATTTAAAAGGGATACAAAAGATTCAGGATTTATATTTGCCATGTGCAGACAACATAATGTCTTTTGAAGAGCTGAGGATCAAATTTAATCTCAATAGAACACATTTTTTTAAATATCTTCAACTTAGAAACTTTATTCGATCAAATCAAAATAAAGCTCTCACTCGACCTATTTATTCATCCTTGGAAAAAATGATGATGAAAGATAGTAAAAGAAAGGGTATTATTTCAGAGTTTTATAACTCATTGACACTATCTTCAAGTGAAAATTCACTGAAAAGATTAAACTACTGGAAAGAAGATCTGCAAATTGAAATTTCAGAGGAACAATGGGAATTGGCTTGTACAGAAGCTCAAACCAAATCAATAAATGCACGCCTTAAATTGATACATTTCAAATGGTTAATGCGGATGTATGTTACACCGGAGGAGTTAAATAGATACAACAAAAATATACCAGATACATGCACAAAATGCATGGAAAGTAAAGGAACCCTATTTCATTGTTTATGGGAATGTAGATTAATAAGAATGTTTTGGGAAGAGGTGAGGGTAACAATTGAAAAAATAATCTCAAAACAAATCATATTGAATCCTAAACTGTTTTTGTTGGGTCTGTACCCAGAAAAGCATAATTTTAATAAAAGTGAAAGAACATTCATAGACCTCAGTTTGCTTAATGCCAAAAAATGTATTGCACTATTATGGAAAAAGACTCATAGACCAGATGTGACTCAGTGGTTAAGACAGATGTTAACAAACCTTCCATTAGAAAGAATAACATATATACTGAAATCAAAGGAAATTGTGTTTGAGAATATATGGAGACCTTTTATTGATTATGTAAAAAATTTAAACATAACTCTTGAAGAAGAAGGTGAATGATGTGTGTGGACCTTGTAAATTCCAAACTGGTGAACATAATATGTATACTTATGTATTGGATTGTCTAGACTAAACAGAGGAGCATTGTTGAAGACTTGATTTTGTTGGTGGTTGTTGGTGTTTTTAGTGCATTTTTTTTTTTTTGTAGTACTTTTGTGTTAGTGTTTGATTGTTTGTATCATGTTTGTTAAAAAAAAAAAAAAAAAAGGTTCAATAAAGATATTGTGGAAAAAAAAAAAATAGTAATTTCCCTGACTGAATTGGGACTGGATCGAATCAAAATTGAATCGATTAAGAACCTCAAGAATCGGAATTGAATTGATTCTGGAAATTAGTGATGATTCCCAACCCTATTCACAAGAACACACGTCCACATATTGAGAAACGGCCTAAGATGCTTTTTAAAAAACAAACAAACAAACAAACAAACAAAAAAAAAAAAACCCCTTTCTGGATCTCTTGCTCAATATAGAGTGCTTTCTCAACAATAAATCAATTTTTATCACCTTACTTACTGTACATATTGGAAACAGTGCACTGACATCTCTTTTTTTGGTTACAAAGTTTTACGTTTTATATTTTGATCATTTTTGTAATCATACTGTGCTGTTTAGTTGTTAGCCCAGTTAGCTTAGCAAAGCACAGCTATCCTTAAAAGCGTACCTATGGTGGTCGTGAAAAAAAAGATATATTGAGCCCCTGTCTCACGTTCTAGTTCAAGTTTAAGTTGAAATTCACGTTCAAAGCAATTTGATATAAATCCATTGCTGATGTGCTGGTTCAGCTATGTCAGCAAAACATGGGTACAGCCATACTAGCGGCTACATGGACTTCCAGGACGCTTCCTGTGACACAATTTCGTGGCTACCGCGACCTGGATCAGTATTGGCTGAGCCTCGAGTACCCGGATGTGCAGCGGCTTTGGGGATATTCAAATTCAAATTCAAACGTTTATTTCAAACTCAGGGTTCATATTAAATGCAGAACTAAAACGAGTAGAAAATAAATAAATAAATGCTTAAATTCAGCGGGCCGTCTTTTGTGATCTGAGCTCGTAAAGGCCGATTATTCTAAAAATATGCGATCTGAGTACCCGGATGTGCAGCGGCTTCGGGGATATTCAAATTCAAATGTTTATTTCAAACTCAGGGTTCATATTAAATGCAGAACTGAAACGAGTAGATAAATAAATAAATAAATGCTTAAATTCAGCGGCTTGTCTCATCTGATCTGAGCTCCTAACTGCCGCAACACGGAAGATGATTCTAAAACTATATACAGAGCAGCAGACACTCGGTGCTCTTGTAAAAACAAAAAAATACAATGCGATATGGATATCGCAACATGGCGGAATGTAAAGCCTTTGGATGTCTGAATATTAAGCGAAAAAAACAAAGAAACACTTTTTTTGTGTGCCCAAACCCAGCTCACCTTGTCAGAAGATCGGAGCGGAAACAGGGCACAGACGAATAATTTCAGACGAAATTGCGTTGTGTGTGAGGACCACTTCGTCACTTTAACCCTCAGAAGACCTTTCTGGCTCAAACATGTAGCCATGTCGCCCGAATTCTTCCGCACAGTCAGAAAATTCGGCCATAATAGAACAAAAACAACGGACAACAGCACCGTAATCGCGGGGAAACGCTGATTATTGTCTTTTCGTATCCACGAAGTGACGTCACATCCACAAGTGTCATGGCTGCGCCCACAGTTTTCATTGGCTGCCCATGGCCAAGGTCCTATTTGAATACATGTCTGGTGGTATATGGCTGGCAAGAATTATTTACCAAAATAAGAAATACTTTTTCATAATGTTTTCAAGTTAAATGAGTCTTCACGACCACCAGAGGTACGCTTTAAGGCAGGGGTGTCAAACTCATTCCATGGAGGGCCAAGGCCCTGCATGTTTTGCTTCTACCCAGTGTCTTCAGCAGGTGTTTTCACTGATCAGCAATCAGTGGGAAGAAATTCAGTGAAATCACCTGTTGAAGACACTGGGTGGAGGTAAAACCTGCAGGGTCTTGGCCCTCCATGGAATGAGTTTGACACCTGTGCTTTAAGGGGCAGCAGTGGCTCAGGAGGTAAAGCAGGTTGTCCAATAACCGGAGAGTTGGCGGTTCGAATCCCGCTTTCTCCCAGTCATCCTGCCCTGGGCAAGACACTTTACCCACCTTGCCCCCAAGTGTCCATGACACTGGGTATAAATGTTCGGTAGTGGTCGGAGAGGCCGTTGGCACAGACTGGCAGCCATGTTTCCGTCAGTCTGCCCCAGGGCAGCTGTGGCTACAGTAGTAGCTTACCATTATCAATGCCTGACTGGAATGAATGAATAATGGACTCACTGTAAGTGCTTTAACATGTCACTTGACATGTAAAGCGCCATATAAATCAAATCCATCATTATCCTGTTGTTTATGTATCTCCCATTCCAAAAACCACTGTATGGACTATTGTTATGAGCTTAGTTAGCTTCCAGTTGCTAGTGTGTTATTGATTCGCTTATTAAACTTTGACTCACTCCTAACAACACTGCATTGACTCATATGGACTCTGGGAACAAATTACTAATAGCTGGTATGGTAAAGACTCTGATTTTACTTAAGACAATCAATAATACACTAACAACTGAGAGCTAACTAGGCTAACGACAATGACTACTAACAGTAGCACTAACAGCAAAAATAAAATGTATAACAAGAGCACTCTCAGGAGAGTACAATATCCCCCACCTCCATTTTCTTTAAGGATCTCAATACTTATTGACAGAGAGCAGCTTTCAACTTTTCAATATAATTACAGTGGCAGAACCAAATTAATGATAAGCACATCATCCACAAATATACAACAAAGTATCCAACCCATAGCTGTAGGGCAGGATCCCGAGATTAACCTGTGTAGCAAGTTTGGTGACCCGAGAGAGCTTTACACGTTCTATAGTGAGAGATCATTGGGAGTGATAACCTTGACCTTTGACCCCAAACCTGTAGTCAGAGGTTATGGTCTCAGAGTGAACCTGTGGACCAGGTTTGGTGACCCTATACGTCAAACAGGTTCATTTTGTCTTCTTTCAATTATTTTTCCTTTTTTTTTTTCCTTTGAAAGACAAAAGTAAAATAGAAAGATGTTTTTACCTTCTTTACATGTTTCAACTGCACTGCAGCCTTCATCAGAAGGCTTCTTCTGATGAAGGCTGCAGTGCAGTTGAAACATGTAAAGAAGGTAAAAACATCTTTCTATTTTACTTTTGTCTTTCAAAGGAAAAAAAAAAAAAAAAAAAAAGGAAAAATTGGTGACCCTAGCTTTCTTTGTTGTTGAGATATAGTTTAGAAGCCATTTTGATGTCGACCTTTGACCTTGCAATCCCAAAATGATAGTCACACTCAGGGCTGTGCAATATACAGTATATCGGTGACACGAAAATAAACGTCTACCATTTCATATAAAACTGTATCATTTATATCGGGACACATACCCCATTTCTACTTGTCACCACCCCGCCTCTGCCCTGCAGCGTGCCAGGTGGGTCCCGGTGGTTAACGCCACAGCAGCTAACAGCAAGCTAATGTTTTGCCGCTACTTCTGTGCCAGGGATGTGGGATTTTTCACCCACCATGCTGCGTCAAAGAGGATAGTCCTCTAATCTCGCTTTAATTGGAGGTAAGTAATGTTAAGATCATCTCTCTCTAATTATAAAATGGCAAATACTAAATGGTGATGCTAACTTGTCACTAATAGTAAACATTATAGTGTATCAGACCATCATTCTGGTTTAAATCACTGCCGAGTTTCTTAATTTTGTCTAAAAAAAATATTACTAAAGCTGCAAAAGTGCGTGACAGCGGCCGCATACAGACCAAATAAATAAATAATAAATAAATTAAAACGTGTTGGAGGAACAAACTGGCTCTTAGTGTAACTTCATTTCTAATAATTTTTAATTAGTCAAGTAGCGATAATGAATAAAGTTGAAGTCATGTCAAATGCACATTAAAAACAGTTTTATAACAACACTGCAAAATTACAAGGAGAGAAAAGTGCATAAAATTAATGACAAATGAATTTGTACAATTGATTTTTTCAGTATGTCATTTAAAATGTAGAAAAAGAGATGGTCCTTTTTATTGGTTATCATATATAAACTATACAATATACAGAAAATGCATATCATGATATATATTGTTATCGTCAAATAAGATAGTTTATACTGTGATACGAAATTTTGGTCATATCGCACAGCCCTAGTCATACTTCAGGGTCACAGTGTGAACCTGTGTACCAAATCTGGTGACCCTACCTTTACTCGTTGTACAGTAATAAGACATAAGGAATGTTAACCTTGACCTTCAACCCCAAACCCATAGTCAGAGGTCTGGATCCCAAGGTGAACCTGTGCAGCAAATTTGGTGACCCCAGCTTTCTTTGTTGTTGAGATATAGTTCTTGCAATATAGTCCTTGCAATCCCAAAACCATAGTCACACTTCAGGGTCATAGGGTGAAGCTGTGTACCAAGTTTGGTGATCCTAGCTTTATTCATTGTACAGTAATAAGGCACAGGGAATGTTAACATTGACCTTTTGACCCCAAACCCATACTCAGTGGTCAGGATCCCAAGGTGAACCTCTATACTAGGTTTGGTGGCCCTAGCTTTATTCATTTTATAATAATAGTAAATTTAGCATTTTCCATAGTGCAACTGGTATGTTAACTTTGACCTTTGACCCTTGCCCCCAAACCCATAGTCAGGTCAGGGTGTAAGTCAGGGCTATTCAATTACAAAATCAGTTGGGCCACAGTTTAAAATCAAGACATGTAACTGGGCCACACATGTTCAGCGATCTGTTGAATGACGAATTTCAAACCAACACAGATCAATATGATGAAAAATATGCACTTTTTATTCATTGTCCTGGTTTTAAATGTGCGCTTGGCACATGACAAAGGGACATCAAAAGTGCATAAAAACACAGTAACAGTGCTGGGGTTGAACAGAACTTGAAGTAGTAGAAATATTTTTCCTCTTGAACAATTAAATAAATAGAATGAAAAAAATTCTGTAAATAACCAATTTGGTCACATCTTACTCAGGCATATCTCAAAGTGCATAAAAACTCAATGTACACCGTTAGCAGCATTAACATGTTTCCCTTTTGAAATAAAATATACTACATCCTGGTCATAACTGACCTTGGCACATCACAAAGTGCATTTAGCTGAATAAAAAAAGAACTGTCAAACACTTCAGTGCACAAACCCCCCAAGAAAAGATTAACATTAACAGACATTGCATATCCACTATTGTGGTTTGTTTTGTTTAAAATCACCACGTGTGAGTAGGAACCTCTTTTTATAACTACACATTCCATTACACACACATCAGTCAACCAAAAATTTCTAGTAGAGTTCAGGATGCAAAGAGCACCCACTTAAAAACTTGAGTAATGACTTCAGTCTTGAAGGTTTGAGGTTTTTCTCCAAAATTTGTAACAATTTTCTTATAGTTTTCTACTTTTCTCTGTAAATTTATCTAAATTTGAAACCATTTTCCTCAAATTTGTAATTTCCTCTTGTAAAATCGACTTTTCTTGTACATCTGAGACTTTATTATAAATTTGTGGATTTTTTATGGCTAATTTTTGTTTACTTTTTAAATAAAATTACTGTTTTTAAAAAAAAAAAAAAAAAAATTTGGAACAGACTGTGGTAAAAATTTTGACTTTTTTTTTAAATACAATTTACACTTTTGACCATAAGTTGCAGAGTCAGAACAGAACAATTTAACCCTGATTTCAAAGAAAAAATAATAGAATTATATTTAATGAAATAAATTCACTTAAATGACCAAAGATGCAGTTATTTCTGTTAAATATTTAAAAAACAAAAATATTTAAAAAAATATTAAAAAAATATTTTAAAATTATTATTTTAAATATATTTTTTTTTTAAATATTTAAAAAAAATATTTCTATGTTTATAGCTTTTTAGAACTCTCCTCCCCACCCAGACAGCAGGAAAAACTTCCCTTACTTTGAAATCCAAATGTTGGCACATTTAGTTTGTCTGAAGGCTGCTGACGGATTAAAGTCATTGACTTAGTGAATTCCGGTCATCTTAACTTGCCAGGTACAGAATATCCATCCATCCACCCATGGATGGATGGATAGATATTATAGTAGCTGGTGAAGTCAGTCCTCAGCGATTCAGTCACTCTTGTCTTCCCCTGCATATGAAGCCTCACCACACGTTTGCTAAGCGACTCTTCATTACTGCTCCCATTTCCAGTGGATTAAAAACACCATAAATGCCTCCACTGCTTACATATCTCTTCTGCTTTTTTTCTGTGTTTAAAGTACTTTAATAAGCTCATGTTTCTCTCGGACAGCAATGCTAGAAAACCACTCTTTGCCTGCCGACTGGAATGCTCATGTGGGCGGGGGCGCTTCTGAACTCGGTGCGGATAACGGTTACGCATGTTGTTTGTGTGTGCGTTTGCGGACCATCATTCCTTCATATTTTTTTCTTAAATTCATATTTCCTAGGCGTGGCTTGGGCCACTCAGAGGTTGGTTTTGGGCTACATGTGGCCAGCGGGCCGCCAATTGAATACACCTGCTGTAAGCCATCCAAGATATGTATCTGATACAACTACTGTACTGATTTGAAAAGCCAACATAATTTCTTTCAGTAGTTACTGTGTTTAGAAAATTTAGGGAAAATCTGACCTCTGATGTCACGGTTCTCTGATGAGAGCGCAACTGCAATATGCGTATCATCAGAGTATATCAAACCCTGGTAGCAAGTTTCAAAACATTTGGAACAAAACTGTAGGAGGAGTTGATTTTACAAGACAGTTACTGTCTATGAAGTGAGATGAAATAAGAGGTTATAGGTCAGGGGCTACAACTCCAGGAAAAATTATCCGATCCGAACCAAATTGCAATATGCGTATCATCAGTGTATATCAAACCATGGTACCAAGTTTCAAAACAATCAGAACAAAACTGTAGGAGAGGAGGAGGAGATGATTTCACAACAAGTGGGACAGACGGATGGACGGACTGACCCTTAATATAATCCCCCTTCCTTCTTCGTCCAAAGGGCTCTCTGACCCCTTTGGACTTCGATCGGTGGGGAATAAAAGTAATTCAGATAACTGTTTCAGTGTGTCTTCAAAGGTTAAGTCAGAGCTGATCAGAGTCTATACAGTGGTAATTGGAATGTGAAAGACATAAACAACACGTCAGCTGTGCTATGCTAAGCTAACTGTTTTGTTTTGTTTTTCTTTTGAATTCTTGGATGGAATATGGGTGGGCAATATAAGCTGCGGCTTCAGCCATCACCCATTTCGGATAACTTATGTTGAACTGTATAATCAGAGGACTTATTGTTTAATTTGACCTTGTTGGATTTTTTCCCCTTTGTTATATTATTCTGTTTCTTTTTAATCTTTACTTTTAATCTATCCGAAATAAAATAAAGATTCATTGAACTGTGCTATTTACAAATAAGAGGACAAATAAAATTCTTAAGCACTGCAAAACAATCTTTTTATTAAATTAAGTTTATTTTAAATAGGTGCTTACAAGGAGGTGAATTTTTGGTGGTGTGGAGGGAAAAGATAAAATTAATGATTTTTGGCAGTATATTCAGATGGCATGATTCAGATATCCTCTTATTTGTAAATAAAGTTATTGTTTTAAGAATCATCTTATTTCAGTCACTTTTTAATAGTGTGCTCGAAGTCACTTCCTGATCTCGTCCATCACTTTATTGTGTCCTCCTCTGGGTTGGTTTTGCAGCACATTTCTCTATTTGCAGTGGTAATCTTTTTTGCATACATTATTAATCCCAGAGGGAAATTCAGGGCATCCACCTGGATGGATGAGGCAGTCACGGTACAGCGCCAATCCCTTCACCATTCACACACACAGTCACACCTAGGGCCACTTTAGAGTTTCCAGTTAACTTAACTTGCATGTTTTTGGCCTGTGGGAAACAGGAGTACCTGGAGTAAATCCACGCAGACATGGGGAGAACATGCACACTCCACACAGAAGGGTCACTGATGGTCAGGGAGTGAGACTGAACCCATCATGGTCAGGGATGGAATCGATCCTGTGACCTTCTTACTGTGCTGCCACAGTGCTAACCACTGTTCCACCGAGATACCCATGCTGCTGAGTATTTCCAGCACACAGTATGTGTTGCTATTGTGATGCAGATACTTTGAGTTTGGTTTTGTCTATTTGCAGCTGTTTTCTTAACTTGCAGCACATTTGAGCGCTCAGGGCCACCGTATTTTTGAGCCAAGATATTGGTATTGGTTCAGTGGCCAAAAAAGATCGGCGCACACCAAGTTGTTGTGCTTTACAAATCACTTAAGGCTTGGGGTTCCTCTTGCCCTCACAATTATGAATTTAATTATATTACAACCCAAATACATTTTTCACTAAGAGCATCCTGAGGTTTCTCTCTGATAAAACATGCAATACATGTTAAGCAGCACTGCACTCATGAGGATGAGGGACAATGAGGCCGAAGCAGCTTTAAAACTGCAAACACCCAATCACAGTTTGTTGCCACGAGGTTCACATATGCTTTTGCAAGAATACACACGGACAAAAAAAAAAAAAAAAAATCTGAAACGAATTTAGTCGAGAAAGCCTAGCAGTCAAGCCTTGGTGCCAGCCCCGTTAGCATTCCTTCGGATCCGGGATAAAAATAGAGAGATATCTGGGTGACACACATCTCGCTAGGCTAAGGTATCACCGCGACTCAGCACGGGTTTGGTAACAGGTCTTGGGAGAAGGGGGATGGGGTAAGATTAAGAAACCGTTCAAAACAATCTGGATCCCTCCCGCCCGTCGGTCTCACGATTCACTTTCCAGGCAAAAGCTAAACTCTACAACGAATCACAGCCACACAACGGGTGACTAACTTGTTATCCGGGATTAGCTCCCCGGCTAACGGGCCAGCAGCTCAGTGCAAGTACAGCTTAGTCCAGAAGCCCCATTAATGTGAAGACATGACACACTGGGTTCGGAAAACGCTCTGAAAAGTTGCCCCTAAAGGATTAATTTTCCTCCCGTGACAAGAACTCACAACATAAATGCTAAACCAGGTACCCTCCCCTTTTCATTTCCTTTCCCCCCTCTGTTCCACGGCCTCTCTCACCCACTCTAGTCCGGGGATTGAGATGTAAACAAGGCCCTGTGGAGGAGCTCCAAAGCAAGCGTACGTTAAAACAAACCGCTGTGACAATTCTCTGCGTTTTAAAGTTGGCAATGTTTACCTCCCATAGAAGAGTCAGCCCGCCCCGCAGTGGCACCAACAGGCAGGCTTGGTGTGACAAAACGCAAAGAGCGATTTCCACTGTTTAGCTTGGCTGCAAGGAGTAAGCTAGACGGTCAGAGGTACTTATCCATGACGTCACATCCGCCATTCTCTGCCCTGCCCTCTGTAGCAAAATGTTGCAGCTTCTATGCCAAGCCATTTTAACATTTAACCTCTAGACTGGATCTTAAATTCAAATATCCACAATTCAGTTCTTCCTAGTCAAAATGAACATTTCAGATATCCACAATGGCTTTCTTTCTCTCCACAATGATCAATTAAGATATCTCAGATGTCACTGGCCATGACATGTGTGACACATTGCTGTACTACCATGCACAGCACGGACTGGGTGACGCAGGCACGGATGACGTCATCACACCGTCATCACACTGACGGATCGCCGGCCGCACCTCAGACACAGTCCAAGGATGGATAATTTTTTCACGCATAAGGAGTTGTTCAGAACTCCTTATACAAAGATATAGAGTGATGATATTCAAGTCAGTTCCGGTAGTGCACCTGTAAGCTGGTTGCCAACCGCCAATCAAATCTAAAAGAAGAAGAAGAAGACGCCGCCAAGGGAGTAATCGAGAGAAGATGAAGAAGAAGTATGTGGCGAGAGGATAGCCTGCTAGAGTGGCTTGCACTGAGACACGAGAGTGATGACCTGAAGAATATAGAGTGGGACCAGATGGAGTGTTATAGACATCATGTAGACATGGAAATCTCACTGTTTGAAGAAGAAGATTGTTCAGAACTCCTTATAAGAACTCCTTATACAAAGATATAGGGTGAAGAAGACGAAGGAGAGGTTGCCAACCGAGAAGAATTCTGGCTTTTGATACACAGAGTGATGTTTACTGAGTGAAGTACGTGGTGGTAAGGACTACAGCTCCTGACCAGATACAGTGATGATATAGAGTGAAGTACGTGGCGGTAATGCACCTGTAAGCTGGTTGCCAACCGCCAATCAAATCTAAAAGACGCCATCGAGGAAGGATGGATAATTTTTTTCACACATAAGGAGTTGTTCTGAACTCCTTATACAAAGATATAGAGTGATGATAATCAAGTCAGTGGCGATAATGCACCTGTAAGCTGGTTGCCAACCACCAATCAAATCTAAAAGAAGAAGAGGCCACCGGGTACACAGTCCAAGGACAGCTAATTTTTTTCACACATAAGGAGTTGTTCAGAACTCCTTATACAAAGATATAGAGTGATGATAATCAAGTCAGTGGTGGTAATGCACCTGTAAGCTGGTTGCCAACCGCCAATCAAATCTAAAAGAAGAAGAAGAATATGAGCCCGGGTCTTTGGCGCTCTGCCTCTAGCCTACACACAGCCTGTACTCCTGCACAGTTAGCTTGTTTGTACTATTCCACATGCTATTAGCTCTGTTAATAAAGCCACCGTTAAGCACACAGTCACCGTGTCCACTGGTCTCTGCTTCCAGACATAACAACTGGTGACAAGGACTAACTTTGAAAACACTGACATGGAAGTGTGCTTGACACTCCTACCACTGTTCCTCACATCCCCAGGTGAGCCGCCCATCCCATGGCCTCGTTGGTTTGAGTCCTTCCGGACGTACATGTTGGCTATGGACCTGGCTAAGGTTGGCAAGATGCGACTGCGAGCTTTCCTAATCCATAGCCTGGATACCGAGGGACATCATGTGTTTAGTACGTTGGGACCTGCAGATATTTAAGAGGAATGTGCCATGCTGCTAGCCGGACATTTTCTGATGCCTGAGACCGTGCTGGCAAGGAAAATCAGGTTCCACCAGCGCCGACAGAGAGCGGGAGAGACGACCCAGCAGTATGTCACGGACCTCCGCTGTCTGGCGAGCATGTGCAGGTTTGAGCAGCTAGAGGATGAGATGGTGCGGGACCAGCTAGCGGAGCACACCAACAACCCGCGGCTGCAGGTGAAGCTGTTGATGGCTCCGGATGACCTGCCGCTGGCGAAGGTGGTGGAGTTACGTTCCAGCTGGAGGCCGCCGCCAAGCTAACATCACAGCTAGATGACCCACAACAACGGAACCCGCTAGCACATACAGATACCCCAGCAGAAGAACCTGTTAATGCCACAACCTTCTCGGAGGACGCCAAGGTGAACATTACGGGACAGCAGAACATCATGAGATGCCGAATGTGTGGTAACTGTGGTTCCCCAGTGCACCGAATGCGAGTGCACTCCTGCCTGGCCAGGGGGCAGCAATGCCAACGCTGCAGGAAGCTTAACCATTTTGCTAAACTGTGCCGCTCAACAACAAGCTCACCACCCAGTTCAAGTGGACCGCCTTTAACAACTACCTTCCATACAGTGGACTCTGGCAAAGCGGCGTATAAATGGTACACAGCGAGGCTTGACAATGTCAGCCTGCTGTTACTACTGGACACTGTCGCTACGAGATCAATGATGAACTGGGTCACAGTGAAGAGGTTTTTTTCCTCGGCATGCAGTCAGGAAGAACGCAGTGGAGCTTTATGGTTATGGGCACACTCGAATCAGTCTCGTAGGAACCATAACATTCATGGTTCGCTACGGGTCAAGAGTCTTCCCGGCGTTCACTTTCCAGGTAGCAACACACGGAGACTACATCCTGGGGTGCAACCTTTTTTATGAATTGGGTTTCACCATACACAACATCGAAGGGCTTTGACCGCTGATGACCAGAGCGCGTTTCACCGGACGTGGGTACAGCCGCTCCAAGCTTGACACCACATGGAGAACAGAACACAGAGAGAGGGCGTAAACTGGACTTGTCTCTGATCCTCGCCCAGTATAAGCCTCAGGGAGCTGCCATACAGCTACAGGAGAGAGAGTTTGTGGCCAAGCAGGACCCCAGTGAATGACGACAACCCGGAATGCGTCCCGTCGCTGGTAAGAGCGGCACACCGCTGTGACCACAACCAGCACCAGAGGAGAGAGGGTGTAATCCAGACTCGTCTCAGATCCTTGCCTGGCATAAGCCTTATGAAGCTGCCATACAGCTGCAGGTGAAAGAGTCCGTGCCCGAGTAGGACCCCGCAGAAGAACGCCAACCCAGAGCACATCCTGCTGCCACAACAGCAACCAGCATCGGGGACGAGAGAGCAGCAGCATCGAGTGCAGCTGAACAGACAGCCGCACGCAATATTCGACTGGATTTGGGTACGCCGATCCAAATGCCTGGACCTGCAGATGCTCCAGTCACCGCCGATGGTGATCACTGTGCAGTTGGGCCAGCCACCTTCCAGATGGCCGCAGTTCGAGATGGCATGCCAGCCGTCTGCGAAAGGTAAGAGGAGCTGGCCCTAGGTCAAGACGAGACACTGGAACAGACCCAGCTAATGTGGAACCCAGACTGGGACTTTGCTGACGAGAAAGTGATTCCAGCAAGAGGGTATCCAGCAGGGGCCCAGTGTTCCACTCCTTCGTCTCCTAGTCCAGAAGTAGTAAAACTACCTGTCACTAGAAGAGACTTTATTGCAGCACAACAAGGCCAGGAACGAGTACGTCCAGCAGATGCGAAAGCAAAGGCAATCGCTGCATTTCCTGCACAAACTACCAAAAGGGAACCTCGTCGTTTTCTTGAGATGACTGGTTACTATCGTTGGTTTCATAAGAACTTTCCCTCCATCACAGCACTGCTTACAGTTTTGACCAGTCCTTCCAAACCGCTTATTTGGACAATTGCTCCTCTCCCTTTAAACTGGAAGTGGATGCCAGTGCAATTGGAGCCGGGGCTTTTCTTCAAGAAGATTCCCCAGGAATAGATCATCCTGTGTTATTTTTCACGCAAATTTGACACACATCAACTAAACTATCCTACAAATGAAAAGGAAACACTTGCATTGCTGCTTGCCTTGCAACATTTTGATGTCTCCCTGAACTCCAATGGGCTACCAGTAAAGGTTTTTACTGATCACAGTCCTTTAGTGTTTCTCTCCAGGATGTGTAACCACAATCAGCGCCTTATATGTTGGTCTCTCGTAACCCAGAACTACAATATTGTCATCTGTCACAAAAAAGGATCTGAAAATATTGTAGCTGATGCATTATCACGTGCCGTATGACTAAACCCCTTTGATATTTATTTCATGAGGTTCCAAACTTTGTTTGGACTCCCAAGGGTGGGGGTGTTACGTGCCCAGCCGAGGCACCGTCTGCCCCCCCCTTCTCTCCCCCCTCCCTTGTTTTTTTTTTTCTCTTTTTCACACAGGTTGATGGCCTCATTGCTCCACACCTGAGAGGACCTCATCAGCTGGCCTATATATGGAGTCCACCTGAGTTGCTCATTCTCTGGTCTCTCTCTGCCTGTGATGACTTCCAGCCCTTCAAGCTGATGATAGAAGCACTTTTTGTTGCAGCTGATAGTATCTGGTGGGAAACTGTGGTTGGGGACAGGCAAGTTTGGGGTATCCTGTACATTGCTGCATGTAGGCTTTTTGCCTTGTTAAAAAACACTAGGTTATGTGGTTTGTGCCTCCTTTGTAAGTTTTACTCAATATCTTGTTAAATAGTGAAGATTTTGGTTGGTTTAGAAGAAAAGGTAGCACAGGCCCGGTTTTGTTTTTTCATTTCCTTGATTTGACACAACCACCGGTCCCACCCTCCCCCACCAGTTATACATTCTGCTAATTTACCTCCTCTGCACCAATAAATCTCCTTCACCTTGACACTTGACTCTGCTTGGCTATTGTATGGGCATGTAACAATCTCAAAATGCATTCCTCAAGGCTCTAATCTTCTCAGAGTTTTGGCAACAATGCTCCAAAACTATTGGATGGATATGGATGAAATTTTCATCAGAGGTGGCCCTTGGCCCAAAGATGAACTCATTAGATGTTGGAGGTGATCTGTAAGTGCACACCTCTGCTAAGGCCCTATCTCGCATTGTACAGATGGATGGTGATGTGGACGGAGGGGGAGGACAAAGGGAAGGAGGGACGGAGCCTTGGTGGAGGTATGTGCCCTCTAGTTATTTCTTTATTTTTCAAGATGACTGCACGTCACTGGAGGAACTACAGGCTACAGGTCCTCTTAAAGTATCACTTATAAGAATAGTTTGCCTCCTCAGTGCAATCAGCCACGAGCCGCCACTGCTAGCACTGGGTCTGGCTATACTGAGTTCACATCCTTGGATGAAGAGGGCTGAACTGAGGATCCAGCCTAGCCTCCAGGGCCAGTTAGCGTTTTTGGACAGCTGCTTTGAAAACTTGACCCAAATTAAGATGGGTTTTATCATTAAACCAAGGACCGATGCAGTTCCAACCATTTATTCTGGGGCCTTGGTGCGTACAAGTGGGCATGTTGTTCAACCGGTAAGTCCGTTTTTTTTTTTTTTTTTAAGGGATTGATGATTTGTTGGAGCAATACAGTGCTAGCTATCATTAGCCTGTTAATTCATAAAATACCAGGAGGACAAGTAGCTTATTAACGGTATGATTTTAGGTATAGTAAATGTAAAAGCCTTGTGTCAAGTAGATAATGTGCTACAGAGGAAATGATCCACAAATATCCAGATAAGGCTAGATATATTTAGATGCTACACATGTTGATTTGCTTGTTCAAACTTTTTTTTTGAGATATGATAAACACTGCTGCACCATTGGACAAGAGAAGAAAAGAGATGTAATCAGATGTAATTCCATACAATTATCCTCCAGATGCTTGCCCTGCATGGCTGCCCATCTTGAATATGCATACGTATATTCATTTTGGCTGTTCCCCTCCGTAATCACAGCAGTATTAAATTTTAAATTTCTAGACATTAGATCTTTGCTATGATCAATTTAATGGTCACTTTTAAGCGCTTCTTGTTTTGTTTACCTCGTGATGCTGAATTCTATCCACTCAGCACCGAGTCTATCCCAAACCCCATTCAGCAGTTTTCTGGGTGACTCTATGAGTTTCTGAAAACTTTCCCCTACAGTGTGGTTCCTGTAAAAGCGGGTTCTAGTTCCTGCAGTGGAAACAGGGTTTTACTGTGTTGTTTGTGTTTCCCTAAATTCCTCACATGTAGTCAATCGGCAACAATAACACAAAAGAACTTCCAGTCAAACAAATACGGTACTGCCCCAAGCTACTCCTTCCATGTGAAAATGGAAGGGACAAATGTTGTTTAGAAGACATTTTGTTACCCCCGCCAAGGAGGTAATGTGATTGGGGCAGTTTGTCTGTCTGTTAGCAGGGTTACGCAAAAACTACTGGACAGAACTTGCAAGTTTTCACCAGAGGTGGTCCTTGGGCTACAGATGAGCCCAATAGATTTTAGAGGTGATCTGCCAACACCCTATTTATAAAAGTGACCCAGAATCCACATCCTGACCTGGATCACCATCAGAATCTAATGGGCTCATCCGTAGCAGAAGGGCCACCTCTGGAGAAAATTTCACCAAAATCTGTCCATAACATTTTGTGTAATTCTGCTCAAAAACAAACAAAAACACAGACAGACCTTGGTGGAGGTATATGCCCTCTAGGTTGACTTTGTGGTAGGGTACACCAACATTTGCATGCCAAACAAACAAAAATCCTGGCCTAAACATACTGGATACATGCATGAAGTGAAATAAGAAGCAGTGACTAAATCTTTCTTTAAGCTCAAGCTTGAGACTTTAAGAACACCATGTTCTCACATTCATGTCATTTTTGCTCTCTCTCCGACAACCTGCCAGCTCCTATTCTGCACAGGCTGGATTTTGTGCATATTTCTGTCTGCTTCTTTCTGCAATACAGTAGGAAAGGTAATTTATCATATACAGTCATGGTGGCAAACTTGGCACCAACAAATCTCTAATCCAGACTTTCTACAATAATTTTGGATCATTTCACCACTGCATTTTATCTTGCATCAAAATCACGTGATCATCTTGTAAAGTTAATGAGGACTTTCATGGTCGCTCAATTCAAATACATCTCCACAGTCACAGTTTCTCAAAGGGGAATAGATGTTTCTCTTGTCCCTTCTTCTCTCGTTTTGTTATCTTCTTCATTTTCACAGCACTCTCAGCATCTTCTTCTGCTTGTCTGTTTTGGGGCCAGGACATCATCAGGGTCTCAGATGCGGTCTTCGCTCCGGGACTGCCACCCTCAACCTGCTCCTCGTCAGATGAAAATCCGTCGGGGTCATTTCCATGAGAAAGGCCCCCTAGTCCCTGGTTCTTTTTGCCGTAACGCTGTTCAAGCTTTTCTCTGATCAGGAGGCCTTTGACCAGCGCTGTCCAGTTGGAGATCACCCTCTTTTCTCTTTTCTGGAAAGTGACATTAAAAAACTGAATGAATAAATGGCACAGAACAGGCTTTAAAAATTTCACATGATAAATAAAATAAAATCATGCAAAAGAAGAGAAAAGAAAGAAAATGCAAACCCTACCTCTTTCTCCTTCTGTTTCTGAAGCTCTTGTTCTTCGACCCAGGCAGCTCTCAGAATCTCCTCATGTTCCTCACAGACAATGTAACCATTGGTGCTGAAACACAGAAAACAAATGTTACCCATGTTTGACATGAAACAACTGTATTTCTCTACCAACTTTCAATCACAAGAGAAAACTTGTGAGTTGGACATTGATATAAACTGAAACAATACCTTGTCAGAGGTGGGAGTAACTTGTTACATTAACTGAAGTACATACACTTCCCTTTAAAAGTACTGGAACAGTGAAACAAGTTTTGATATTTTGGCATTTTATTTTCACCAAAGCATATTCAAGATACAGTTATATAATCAATATGGGCTGAAAGTTCAGACTCTCAGCTTTAATTTGAGGGCATTCACATCCAAGCTGAAGTTACAGTTTAGAAATTGCATCCATTTTTATACAAAGTCTCATTTCAGGCACTCAAAAGTAATTGGACAATTGACTCAAAAACAATTTGATGGGCTGCATGGGCTAGTCCCTCATTAATCCATCATTGTATTTGGAAACTATTGTTGTAAACCCACAGCATGCGGTAAAAGGAGCTCTCAATGGAAGTGAAACAGACCATCCTTAGGCTGAAAAAAAGAAGACATCTATCAGAGAGATGGTGGAAATGTTGGGCGTGCCCAAATCAACAATTTGGTACATTCTGAGAAAAAAAAGAGAACTCTGGTGAGCTTGAGAACTCAAAAAGACCTGGACATCCACAGAAGACAACAGATGATCATAGGATCCTTTCTACGGTGAAGAACACCCCTTCACAACATCCAACCAATTGAATAACACTCTCCAGGAAGTACAGTAGGTGCATCAGTGTCAAAGTCTACCATAAAGAGAAGAATTCAGAAGAACAAATACAGAGGGTTCACCAAAAGGTGCAAACCACTAATCAGTCTCAAAAATAGAAAGGCCAGATTAGACTTTGCAAAAAAAAACCCCCAAAAAACAAAACAAAAACCCCCCCAAACATCTCAAGAAGCCAGCTCAGTTCTGGAACAGCATTCTTTGGACAGATGAAACCAAGATCAGCCTGTACCAGAATGATGAGAAGAAGTAGAGAAGGCTTGGAACAGCTCATGATCCAGAGCACACCACATTTTCTGTAAAACATGGTGAAGGCAGTGTGATTCATGGGCATGCATGCCTTCCAGTAGCACTGGGTCACTAGTGTTTATTGATGTGACAGAAAACAGAAGCAGCCGGATGAATTCTGAATTGCATAGGGATTAGTAGTCGCGTTAACCCAGAATACTCCTTAATTGATGATTATTTTTAGCAATGCCGAAAAATTCTCAAGGCTGTCGATCATTTTGATGGATTGTGATTTAACCCCTAAATGTAATTCCTCGTAATTTTGGAGCTTCATTTGTCTGCTGCTGACTTAGATTCACTTTGACCATGAAAAACAAGAATCTCTGCTCCTGCTAGTATCCAAGGTAGCCAGGACGTGGTGCTGGGGTTAAGCTCCCAGCGCTCAAAAAATGCTTCTTATGGCATGCATCTCAAATAGCCTCTAACAACCAAGTCCAACTCCAGGTCTGCTCGTGTGGCTTAGCTTAAGCCCGGCGGAACTGCTTCTACTGACAGGAGAAGGGGCGAAGGCGAGTCTCTGGCACCTTCAAACCAGATGCTTCAGGCAGATGGGGCTCGACAACCTGGGAGGGTAGTCCATTTAGGGGAAGGAAAACCCTGATTTCAAACCTCTGCTGCCTTGTGGCATACCCGGTCACGGGAAAGGCTTTGGGAGTCAACCCTGAGGTAAAATCCAGAGTCGGAGCCCCTAAGGCAGTCTGTCGTTGATTTAAACTTCGTTCTGGCAGCTCCTGTGACGGCGCTGGTGCCAAACTGTAACAGCCTTGCTGTTCCTTTGGATCCATCAGCAACATGGAGAGGGGGGACATGCTACATGGGCAACAGCCTGTCCGCCATATCACACAAACTCACAACCTACACCCTGGAGAGGTCACTCCAGCTTCAGTTGCAGCGTCGACACAACACGGGGGATAACAGTTACCGGTTATAAGTCACTGCTCGATTGGCATAGAGCTTGGCATCAGGGATTGTTCCCGATGGTGGGAGGGATCCTTGGATCTCACTGGACAACTACCGGCTGCCTCAAGCTGGGCAGTCCCCAGCCAGTAAGGTGTTGTCCCGCCACAGTCTGCCATCCTCATTGGGTGCATGGGGATTAGGAAACATCCAAACAGCAGACTGCAATCATCGCACCAGGAAACAAAACAAAACAATGAAAGAAACCAGCTTTGAAACTGGGATGTTGGAACATTTGGACAATGATGACCGGTCGTTCTGAAAACCTTCAGGACATCAGTGACTCCAGGAAAACAGCTGTCATAAATGACGAGCTCAGGAGGCTGCATGTGGACATTGCCACCCTTCAGGAAACACGCCTTGCTGACTTAGGCATGCTGAAGGAGAAGGACGACACATTCTACTGGCAGGGGAAAGGCTCTGACAAGCCAAGGGAGAATGGAATCAGCTTTGCAGTGAGGAACAACCTGCTGAACATGGTAGAGCCAGGCAGCAAAGGCACAGAGCGTCTCCGCACTCTTAGTCTCAACACCACCGAAGGCCCAGTCACCCTTGTTAGCGTGTATGCCCCGACACTGTCTTCCACACCAGACACAAAGGATGAGTTCTACAAGAAGCTCGCATCCATCGTCGCAAGCATCTTCAGCAAGGAGCAACTTGTTCTCCTGGGTGACTTCAATGCCAGAGCGAGTGCAGATCATGACTCGTACCCCTCTTGCCTTTAACTGTTTGGTGTTGGCAAAATGAACGAGAACGGCCAACGACTGCTTGAGCTTTGCAATTACCACGAATTGTGCATCACCAGCTCCTACTTCAGGACCAAGCCTCAGCACAAGGTCTCTTGGAGACACCCACGCTCAAAGCACTGGCATCAGCTAGATCTTATCCTGGTCAGGTGTTTCACCATCAAGAATGTCCTCCACACATGCTCTTACCACAGTGCAGACTGCGACACAGATCACTCCCTGGTCTGCTGCAAGATCAGGCTACAGCCAAAGAGGATCCACCGCTCCAAGAAACAAGGGAACCCCTGCATTGATGTCAGCAAGATGTCTCAACCAGACCTCATGAAAAAGTTTGCAGAGACCTTCAAGAAGGAAATGCAAACCTCACAGCTCAGAGACTCTGCCACAGAGAAGTGGGAAGTACTGCAGGACACCATACACCACACCACCTTGACTACCTTTGGGAAGAAGTCTTCCAAGTCTCACGACTGGTTTGAGGCCAAGTCCATAGAGATGACTCCCGTCATCGAAGCAAAGCACACTGCCCTCACTGAGTATAAGCGGTCACCCAGTGAGCAGAGCCTGCAGATTCTCAGGGCTACCAGGAGCAAGGCTCAGCAGACTGCCAGGCGTTGCGCCAATGAATACTGGACACAGCTCAATGAAAACATCCAGACAGCTGCTGCTACAGGCAACATTAGAGGGATGTACGATGGCATCAAGAAGGTGCTCGGACCAGTCCAGAACAAGACAGCTCCCCTCAAATTTTCCACTGGGGTAGTAATTACAGACAAGGGCCAACAGATGGAGAGATGGGTGAAACACTACTCCGACCTCTACTCCAGACAGAACATAGTGTCTCCCACAGCTCTTGATGCCATTGAGTGTATGCCAATCATACAGGAGCTGGATGTAGAGCCAACCATAGAGGAACTCAGGAAGGCCATCGACAGCTTGGCCTTAGGCAAAGCCCCAGGCAGCAACGGGATTTCCCCGTACCTGATCAAACACTGCAAGACTACCCTCCTGCTCCCATTGCATGAAGTCCTCTGTCAGCGCTGGCAAGAAGGGGCTGTACCACAGGACATGAGGGACGCCAAGATCATCACCCTCTATAAGAACAAGGGTGAAAGAAGTGACAGCAACAACAACAGAGGCATCTCTCTACTCAGCATCATCAGCAAAGTCTTTGCTCAGGTCATTTTGATCTGCTTGCAGAAGCTGGCAGAACGTGTCTATCCAAAGTTGCAGAGTGGCTTTCCTGCCAAGAGATCAACGGTAGACATGGTCTTCTCCCTCCGCTGTTACGTGTGGCTCTGGGGAGCCACACAGTGAGAGCCAAGGGCGAGCCAGTGAGTTGTGATGTTTTATTGATGACAAGGGTGAGGGATAAGGAAAGCACAGATACTCATACAATGTAACACTCACGAATAGTACAGCACCGGAGTAGACAGTTGGCACCGGGCATAGGGGTACCAAAGTATGAGAACTCACAGCGGGTAACACTCACAGGTTATGCAGCCAGACGAGTAGAGAGCTGGCACCGGACATACGGACTCCAAGACACAAGTACTCGTACAAGATGTCACTCACAAGTTACACAGTAGGCGAGCAGAGAGCTGGCACCAGGCGTAGGGGTACCAAGGCACAAATACTCTTAACAGGGTAACACTCACAAGTAATGCTGCCAGAAGAGAAGAGGACTGGCTCCGGATGTAAGGGTTCCAGTCTAACAGTGCTTAAGTCGCAGCCCCGAATGATCGAAGCTGCTCCTTTTTATCCTCATTAGCAGCGCCTCAGCTGATGAGGATTAATTGGGCCCCAGCCGTCCCGTAACACTGACAGCTGGGAACCCGCTGAGATGCTGCCCAATGAGAGGCAGGGATGAGAAGGGATATGGTCTGAGCGCCGGAACCCGGCGTCTCATCCCATGGTGACAGAGCCTCCCCCTCACGGTCGGGCTCCGAACGACCCGAAACATCCGAGCCCCCCCCCCCCCCCCCACCTAGGGTGGGTGGAAGGGAGGCCGGACCGGAGGGAGAGAAGCAGAGGGGAAAAAAGAAAAACACACAGACCATGAACAAATACAGAGTGCAAGGGCAGACAAAAAAACAAAACAAAACCCAAATACAACACTCTATATCCCACAGAAAATACCTAACCAGGGCACAGATGGAAAAAATACTGAGCACGGTTACAGGTAAAAACACACTACTCAAAAACACACAAATAATGCGTAGATTGGGGCAAAGGAAGAGAGAGAAAAAAAACCCCACTATGAAGGTGACAGGAACAAATGAGGCCATTACAGAGTACGATTGAGTGGGAAACAAAACATACTCCATAACGCAATGCTACTTAATGTTTAGACCAGGCAAGGAAGAAAAACAAAACCCACCAAAAAGGTGACAGGAACAAACGAGGCAATTACAGAGTACGGTTGAGTGGGAAACAAAACACATTACTCCATAACGCAACACTACACAATAACACACAAGTAAGATTTAGACCAGGCAAGGAAAAAAAAACACCCACCAAAAAGGTGACAGGAACAAACGGGGCAATTACAGAGCACGGTTGAGTGGGAAACAAAACACATTACTCCATAACACAACACTACACAGTAACACACAATCAATGTTTAAATCGGGGCTAGGGAAAGCCCACCACGAAGATAACAGGAACAGATGAGGTGATCACAGAGTACGGTTGAAAAGGGAACCAAACACATTACTCCATAATGCACCGACGAGGCTAAGAATAGGACAAGAATGATGAAAAACGCCGAGTACGGATAACAAGAAAAAACACAATACACAGCGCTATATATATATATAAGATCACCTAGAGGAATGAAGGTGACAGGAACAAATGGGCAATTACCGAGTACGGTTAAGAGGGACACAAAACATATACTCCATAATGCACAAACGAAGCCAGGTACAGGACAAGAATGACGGAAACGCTGAGTACGAATAATAAAAAACACAATACACAGTGCTATGAATATAGAGTCACCTGGAGAACAAGAACTACACCCGAGTGACCTTAATGCCTACAGTAGGTAAGCGGCACCCAAGGAACATGGCAGGCAGAGGCCAAAAAGGCCGGGATCGTTCCGGTGGTCTCCCCGCCCATTGTCCAGTTGGTGAGCCAGGGAAAAGGAAATGTTCGGATGGCCAACTCCAGACCCAGGTCCCAAGAAACAAGTCCACCGGAAGCTGTGCCAGGCCACCCAGAAGCAAACACAGTTCATCGGGGGGTTGGACCAGATCGCCGAACCGAAAGTCTTGCGGGTCAGGCAGCCGACCCGCATCACTCAACCACCAGGACCGTTGAGACGGGCGAGAGGTCAAAGCAGACCCCGGTGGAAGAGGCTCAGGGGAGAGCCGATGACGAGGTAGACGAGCGTCAGGCTGCAGGGAAACAGCCACCTCCTCACCGGACCTGGACAACACTGGTGTAGCACCCACGTCGGACCCCGATTGGGCCTTAGGCGAACCCACGTTGGGCACCGCTGGAGCAGCACCCACGTCGGACCCCGATTGGGTCTCGGGCGAACCCACGTCGGACACCGCTGGAGCAGCACCCATGTCGGACCCCGACTGGGTTGGCACCGCACCAGAACTGACCTCCAACGTTGAACCTGGTCCCTCCAGCACCACGAGAGACGGCAACTCCTCGCCGGCGACCCTGGAAGAAGGCTCAGGAGAGAAAACAGAACCGGGATCAGGGTCACCGGCAGCGCCAGAACCCGGCGAGATGAGCTCGGACGCAGCGGGCGGCTGCACCCGGCTCATCTCCCCTAGAGACAGGCTAAAGTGCTCAAAGATATGAAGGGGAAAAAAGAAAGGAGAGCACTCGCCTGATCTCGGGTTCTGACGCTGTCCAGGACTGCGAAGATCCAGGATCCGTCGTCAGGAGGTTGTTGTCAGGCTCCCACCCAGCTGCGTTGGGCCCCGCAGCCGGCACGATGGTCAGCGCAGCTTGAGGTTCCTCCAGCACTGGTAACCACACCGACGGTCCACGCGGCGTGATGGCAGGAGAACCTCGTCCCGCTGGACCGAACCGCTCCTCCGCGGAGACCCGGGGACGCTTGGTCGTCGGCGCAGACTCCACATAGTAGTCGGTCTTCCTCCTCCGTCCACAACGTAGCTGCGGAACCGCAGGCCCCCTCCTCGTCCCACGACGTTGACCCGGAGCCGGGGACCGCTCGGCGGAGAGAGACACAGAGGATGCAGGATTAAGGACACAAATTACAGCAGGTGGTGGGCGTTCAGGGAGCTGCGGACCCTGAACTCCACCTCCAGGAGAATGACAGAGCAAATCACTAAGTTGATGTGAACAAACTGGGACTTGCCTGTCTCCTGGAGGCTGGATGGCGCCTGCTGCAGTGGACATTGCTTCTCCCTCTCCCCGCCGGGCGATAACGGAGGACCCCCTGGGAAGTCGTCTGGGAGCCGCTCGTGTTGTCTCCAGAAGAGGGCTCGCCAGGCCAGGATTCCAGGCACACACAGCAGTCGGGAAGCGCGTTGAGGAGGAGGGGGAGACAGCCGAGATGAGCCGGCCTGAATGCGCTGGCGTGACAGCGGGGGGGGGGGGGGGGCTCAGGGAACGAGGCTGTGAATTCTCCTCTCTGACGAGGCGAAGAGGTGACAGCTGCGTGGGGGAAGGGTCCTGGTGACAGCCCGGAACTGGATCCGGACGGGGTTCGTGCTGAGGCGACTTGGCGATGTGATGACGGCTATTCCCAGGGGACGAAGCGAGGGGGAGACCCAGGAATCGCCGCTCCTGAGCAGAGACCGAGGCGAGGAGGGCGTCGAACTCGGGAAAGCTCCGTAGCCCTGGACTCCTCTCCACCAATCTCCCCGCCGCCGCCACATGCCTAAAGATGGTAATTGGGTGCACAGCGGAGCTTGCAACAGCCACTCGATCCCGGATCTTAACTGCTGTCAGCTGCAGCTTCTCTGGGGAAATCCCGAGTGACGTTGTGCAGAACGGGGGAAGCCCTCTGGGTGGCGCAAACTCCCGGGCTGGAGTGGAAGCAGGAACGGGATCCTGAAGCGGGGGGCGACGTCTCATCCACTTCGGCTTCCTGCCGGGATTTCCTTCCAACCCGCGGAGCTCCTCTCGCTGTGCAGCGATGGCATCTCTCCTGGCACAGACCTCGAGATGGTGTGGAAGGCGAAGGTGACTGTCCAGGAGATTCTCAGCTCGGCCCAGATGCCAGCATCTCGTGTTGGAGGCGTTGAGCAGGATGGCGGTGAAGAGCGTCCCGTCGACAACCCCCGAGATGGACCTCAGCTCGTCGCCCTGGCGTCGAACGTGACTCCTGGGAGACGGCATGCTAACAGCGCTGACACCCGGACTGGAAGGTACAAGTCCACAGCAACTCACGGCCGCCAGCAACTCGTCTGGCTGCGACTTACTGTTAAGTGTGGCTCTGGGGAGCCACACAGTGAGAGCCAAGGGCGAGTCAGTGAGTTGTGATGTTTTATTGATGACAAGGGTGAGGGATAAGGAAAGCACAGATACTCATACAATGTAACACTCACGAGTAGTACAGCACCGGAGTAGACAGTTGGCACCGGGCATAGGGGTACCAAAGTATGAGAACTCACAGCGGGTAACACTCACAGGTTATGCAGCTAGGCGAGCAGAGAGCTGGCACCAGGCGTAGGGGTACCAAGGCACAAATACTCTTAACAGGGTAACACTCACAAGTAATGCTGCCAGATGAGAAGAGGACTGGCTCCGGACGTAAGGGTTCCAGTCTACAGTGCTTAAGTTGCAGCCCCGAATGATCGAAGCTGCTCCTTTTTATCCTCATTAGCAGCGCCTCAGCTGATGAGGATTAATTGGGCCCCAGCCGTCCCATAACACTGACAGCTGGGAACCCGCTGAGACGCTGCCCAATGAGAGGCAGGGATGAGAAGGGATATGGTCTGAGCGCCGGAACCCGGCGTCTCATCCCATGGTGACATCCGCCAACTCCAGGAGAAGTGCAGAGAACAGCAGATGCCCCTGTATGTCGCCTTCATAGATCTTCATAGATCTCAAGACGTTCAACCTCGTCAGCAGAGATGGCCTGTTCAAGATTCTCCCAAAGATAGGCTGCCCACCAAAGCTGCAGAGCATGATCGAGTCTTTCCACTCAGACATGAAGGGAACTGTGCAGTTCAACGGGCGTTCCTCCGACTCCTTCAGCATCTGCAGTGGCGTCAAACAAGGCTGCGTTCTTGCCCCCACACTCTTTGGGATATTCTTCGCCATTCTCCTAAAGCATGCCTTTGGCACTTCAACTGAAGGAATTTACCTATGCACCAGGTCAGATGGCAGGCTGTTCAACCTTGCCCGCCTCAGAGCCAAGACAAAGGTTTGCGAAACACTCATCAGAGACATGCTGTTTGCTGACGATGCAGCAATTGCAACACACACCCAACAGAGCTGCAGACACTGATGGACCACTTTTCACAGGCCTGCAAGGATTTTGGACTCACCATTAGCCTGAAAAAGACCAATGTCCCGGGACAAGACACTGAATCACCACCTGCCATCACCATTGATGACTATGAACTCGACGTCGTCTACCATTTCACCCACCTTGGTTCTACCATAACTGACAACCTCTCCCTTGACACAGAAATAGACCGGAGGATCGGGAAGGCAACTACAACACTTGCTCACCTCACAACCAGAGTGTGGAAAAACCCCAAGCTGTCGGTGAAGACTAAGATGGCAGTGTATAATGCCTGTGTCATCAGCACACTGCTGTACAGCAGTGAGTCATGGACAACATATGCCAGACATGCATCGGTTTATTTAGCCACAGACGATGCTGCTCCAGGCAAGCAGACAACCAGAACTAGGATGTTTCACCCATGGTCAACCCTGACCGACGGAGGCCTAAGAGGAGAGACCTTCCAAGCTGGAATATGCAAGCAGGGAGGCTTATTAAGGGCTGTTTGTCCAGTTCCCATCACAACACGGATCGGTTCCTATCCTCTTTGCTTTGCGGTGCTCAATGGTCCCTGCTGACTCCTGGCTGGTACCTTCATTGGCTTGGATGAGGGGCTCCAACCCCAGCGCCTTGTCCACTGCAGGCGAAAACTGCTGAACCTGCTGCTGCTGTGTGAACTCAGCCTTCTACAGCTGCTCTGACTCAGCACAAACTGGGATGAATCCAGTCAAAATTGCCAGAATAAACAGATAAAACCTTTATCCAAAGGAAATTTCTTCTCCCTTATGCGAATTGTTTTTCTTTGTGTGACTGAAATTAATTCTCAGTCTAGGTGAGTCTTTTGTGTTTTCTGAACAATTTTTTTCTTGGTATTTATTAGTATTTCTTTCTTTAGAAAAACACTTTTTCATTAGAAAAAAAAAATATTAAAACAGAATTGTTATTAAATAATTTCATTTGTATCAGATTTATTAATTAAATAGCTGGAAGGGTCAAGACAGAACTTTTACATCTCTCGCCGTCATTTCTGACGGACAGCAATAAATCCTAGTGCAACCTCTGGTGGGGATATACTGTCTGCTCGGATTCACCCAAATGCAGCAAAGATGAGTGGATGGCACTTCACAGTAGTGATGGACAATGACCCAAAACATAAAGCAAAATCACCAGATCTCAACCGAATTGAGCATGACTTTCACTTGTTCAGTCAAAAAGTTAAGACAGAAAGACACACAGACAAGCAGCAACTGAAGACAGCTGCAGTAAAGGCCTGGCAAAGCATCACAAAGGAACAAACCCAGCATTTGGTGATGTCTATGGGTTCCAGACTTCAGACAAGTCATTGCCTGCAAAGGATTGTCAAAAAAAGTATTAAAAGTTAACATTTTATTTATGGTAATATTAATTTGTTCATTTACATTTGAGTGTCTCAAATAAGGAGACTTTGTATAAAGGTGGTTGCAATTCCCAAACCGTAACTCCAATCTGGATGTGAATGTCCTCAAATTAAAGTGCGCACCAGTTTTTTCTCTCACTGTCAGACACTGAATGTCTGCTTCAGTTTGAAAATAGTTAATCCCATCCCTCTACATCAGACAATTTTGAAGACGCACATCTCTGCCCAAACATTAAAACCCTATTTTCTTTCCAGTCACATTACTGATTTTGACAACTTTAAAATTTTGATTTTCAGAATAAAAGAACAAACTCAAACTTGAGGAAACATACAGCTTTAAGTTACAACATGAAGTCTTTAATTGGTTTCTGACTGCTAATGCAAAACTTCTGTCCCATTTCAACATTCCTTAAGCTAACATCGTATGAACTAGATGGGCTTTAAAGTTGGCCAAGATTTAAAAAGTGTATGATTCAAGGTAATGGAATGAACGTCTTTTTACCGCCACATTGAAATATGCAAGCCAGACGGCAGAAAATACAATTTTTACAGTCTTTAGTATGACCCAGTTGGGGAACAATCCCACAACCTCCAAGCTGTGAGGCCAATGCTGTACCACTAGGCCACTGCCCCAGTTTATTGTTAACTAACTAACTACTACTAACTAACCTGCACTTATATAGCGCTTTTCTAGTCACAAAGACCACTCAAAGCGCTTTCATTAATACTAACCCTCTATTCTAAGGGCCTATAGGAAACAAATATCTAGGGACAATTTAGAACAGCCAATTAACCTAACATGCATGTTTTTGGCATGTGGGAGGAAACCGGAGAAATCCCGGAGTAAACCCACGCAACACGGGGAGAACATGCAAACTCCACACAGATCACTGTTGGTCGGGGGCTGGGATCGAACCCACGATCCCACGATCCCCACAATCCCCCGGCCAAGGGTAAACTGTGCTGCCGCAGTGCTAACCACTGCGCCACCGTGCAGCCCAACATGACTATTCAAAAAAATGCAGTATGGAGAAAAATCTTGGTTAGAAAAGCTTTTGTTTATACTTATAATAATTTATCAGTCTAACTAATGAGATGAAAACTTGCTCATTATAAGCAATACTGCTAATCCTAGAAAGCAACTAAAGTTATTAAACGCTGATAAACATTAACTTCAACGACAATTAAGCAACAAACAAAATTAAAAGTGTGAGAGAAAAGGAAACCTTGTTCTAAAGCTGGCTTATATTCTTTTCATAATGCTATACCATGAGCCCTTTAAAGCTCTTTCAAGCCATTTCTTTGAAATTGTTGTCAAATTGGTATGCACACTGGGATTTGACAGCCAGCATTAACAAATCAGGTGAACTGCAAATTTTAGCAACACAATCTTTGCCCAGCACCTGTCTAACTTGCTGCCACTTCATTAAAATGGAAAACATTTCGCTCGTTTGATGTAACAGGGCAGAAGCAGCAGGTAATTTCAGCTGCGTTGGAAGCCACTGGGACAAGAGAAGTTCATCTTGGTGGGGAGAATGGAATCTGAATCCTAGTTTGAGTTGTTGAATATACTAAACCAGGAATGTCAAATTCAGTTTTACTGAGGGCCAACAAGAGTAATGAATAAAGTCAGTGACCGAGTATTCATTTTCATGATCCCTCTCTTTTTAATTTAAAAAGTGTAAATAAAAAAGCATGAATTCATGCATGCAGGAAAAAAAGAAAACAATTCATGATGGGGAAAAAAAGCAAACCACAAGGTTAGGAAAAAGGCAAATTTATGAGATGGGGTAAAAAGTCCCATCTGTTGGGGAGGGTTGCAAATTTATTAGAGGAGGAAAAGTTGTAAATTTACACTTGGAGTAAAAAGGAAACATTTTTGACAGGAGAAAAAGTTGCAGATTTATTAAAGTGGGGAAAAACTGCAAATTTATTGCTGGACAAAGTCCCAAATTTATTAGAGGGCCAGCCAGAATATACTGGAGGGCCATATCTGGCCCCCGGGCCTTGATACTGACACTTGTGTTCTAATCTATGAAACTATGAACTCACATGAACACGACTAAAATCAGTGAAGTGTTCATATTTGTCCACTTGTTTAAGTGGCCCTCTCAGGTGTCATCTTACACAGCATGTGAATATCCCCCATGGAAGTCGAAGCCTGTGACTGCAGGCGCTGCATCGATGTTCAGTTTCCTCGCTACGCGGTGCAGGTTGGGCAGCTTCAGATGAACACAGCCAA
Organism: Pholidichthys leucotaenia; assembly: GCA_020510985.1. Lineage (NCBI taxonomy): Eukaryota > Metazoa > Chordata > Actinopteri > Cichliformes > Pholidichthyidae > Pholidichthys > Pholidichthys leucotaenia. The sequence continues at coordinate 361,888,396 of CM035843.1, read as the reverse complement.
CTGGTAACATGCAGGGTTTAAACAGGTAGACGTTACCGTAGTCGTTACGAGGAACCTGCAGGGAACATACAGTGACAACAGATAAACAATAATTCTGGGGAAATTTTGGGGAACCCCACCAACCACAAATGTTACAAAATGACACACTGTATCCAATTACAGCATATATAATAATAACAATTTTGTCTTGTAATGTGTTTGTACTCACGCAGTATAAAACTTGAGCCTGTTTAGATGAACACTAAAACTGATACTCTGACAGGAAGTATCAGACTTTCACTGTAAAAATTCAAAAGAGCTGGCACAAGAACTCAAAGACATAAAAATAGAATCAGACGAGATCCTCATCTCACATGACGTCATCTCTTTATTCACAAAGACTCCTATTGACGTCACACTACATATAGTGCAAGAACGCCTCAACAAGGACAGTACCCTAAAAAGACGCACCAACCTCACAGTCCATGACATATCCAAATTACTACAGTTTGTTGCAAAATCCACTTATTTTCAATTCAGAGGAAAAATCTACAAACAAAAAGAAGGATTTGCAATGGGAGACCCACTATCAGCCATCATGAGCAGTTTTTTTTATGGAGGATCTGGAAAATAAAGCCATCAACACAGCACCCACAATATGCAAACCCACCCTTTGGAAGAGATACGTAGATGACATTCTGGAAAAAATAAGGAAAGGACATACACAAGAACTCACTGACCATCTGAACAGTACAGACAGTACGGGGAACATAAAATTCACACACGAAGAGGAGGAAAATGGCACCATAGCCTTTCTGGACATGAAAATCCACCACAACGAGGACGGCAGCATAAAAATCACAGTCTACAGGAAACCAACCCACACAGATCAATACCTACTTTGGACATCGGAACACCCCACAGCACACAAGCTATCAGTCGTCAGGACATTATATGAACGAGCCACCATCATCACGGAACAAGAAGACAGACAGGAAGAGGAAAACCACATAAAACATGCACTTATACGCTGCCAATATCCAGTATGGGCCATAAACAAAGGGAAACAGCAAGTCAAAAACAAAGAAAATAAACAGGACACAAGACACAGAACAAAAGCTGAAATCATAAACAAGGAAACCATAACTATACCATACATACGAGGGATCACGGAACCAATTCAAAGGATCATGAAAAAATACAAAATAAACACAGCAGTCAAACCACACAAAAAATTAAGACAGTTATTAGTACACCCCAAGGACAGAATAGAACAAGACAATAAATGCAATGTATTATATGAAATATCATGCAGATCATGTAACAAAACCTACATTGGAGAAACCGGAAGATTATTCACCACAAGAAAAAAAGAACACCAAAAGGAATGTGAGAAGGAAACGCAAGGACGACTCACAAGATCACAAAAAGAAAAAGCAGAACAAGAAACATTAAAATCAGCTATATCGGACCACTGCAAAAGAAATAATCACATCATGGACTGGGACAACACAAAAATTATTGGATCGGAGAGCAACAGACACAAACGTTGGATCAAGGAGGCCATAGAGATCAGAAAGCGGGGAAAAGACACCATGAACCGAGATGAGGGGGCCTTTATGCTTTCTCACACCTGGGACCACATTCTCCAGAGACCATCTGACGGCGGGAGGCGGGGCCGGCTCGGTGGATCTGACAGATCTGCTGAGCTGGCCCCGCCTACGAAAATCAGCTGATAAATGTCACCTGGCAGCAATCAGCTGACTCTTCTGATGAAGGCTGCAGTGCAGTTGAAACATGTAAAGAAGGTAAAGACATCTTTCTATTTTACTTTTGTCTTTCAAAGGAAAAAAAAAAAAAAAAGGAAAAATAATTGAAAGAAGACAAAATGAACCTGTTTGACGTCTGACAGGAACAAGTCAAGTTTGGCACTTTCCAGATGCTTTTACTAGTGGTGTACCTTTGAATGGAATCCATTTATTTTGCCTGTGCTTCTGAACAGGTTTCCATCTTTGCTAGATGCTGAAATATATCTGCCAGGGATGCAGCCTTGCACACCACTCTGTGGACTTTGTATCTGGCTATCTCATGGGCAACAAGAGCAATCCTGCGCTCTGGTCTCTCTGCTTTGGGGTTGTCAAGTAGGGTTCTGATGTTCCATGCGCCGGAGGTGAGTGGAACTGTGCATTTTCGTGATTTGTGATGTCTTCTACCGCTGGTGTGGGATCCCGCCTGCCGTGGTATGCAGGCCAGGTATTGCTGATGTTGCCACTCGCCCATCGTTACAGGGCTGGGTGGGAATGGGGTGGGGTGAGGCGAGATGAGTCCTGATATGTTAAATGGTGTTCACTTATATAGTGTTTTTTTCCTCATTTCTCGATGACCAAAGCGCTTTACAGATCCTGCAATCCACCCATTGACACACACATTCACACATTGATGCCGGCAAAGCTGCCATGCACAGGCGCTGGCCTGACCCACCACGAACAACTGGGGGTTCAGTGTCTTGCTCAAGGACAGTTCAACATGCAGACTGCAGACAGAGCGTGAATCGAACCCCTGAACCTCTGATCAGCAGTCGGCTACACTACACCTGCGCCACAGTCGCCCATGTGCATTTGACTTTAAGTGAGGGAGAGTTGCGCAACATCAGCCTCACTCTCTCTTCCCATGCTCCACCTGGATCCAGTGGCAAGACACTAGCAAGCCAATTGGGATGGAGCTAGGTGCAGCAGATGGCCATGTGGTCTTCCAAGTCACTACATGCCCTGAGTGTTCTGCAATGTTGTGCTGTCATCGCGTTTAGAGCTGTTGTACCTAAGGTTGGCATCTTCCACCTCCTCTGCCGGGTCCAGTCTTCACATGCAAGGGATGACGTACCCCAGTGTGCTGCACAGCAGCAGTGCCACTGTAGCAGAGCCACATGCTGGCAGTGCAAACAAGGGCTATTTGAGTCATAGCTGGCACCCTGACAGGTACTACCCCTCCGGGTCAGAGGGGACCTGGGAGCAGTGGCGACTAAGGGGCAACTCCACATTCCCCGCAGCCTTAGTCATCCCTGACCGAGGTCTCACCACTGAATGCATTTTAATGTCAATACCGAGGACAAACACACACCACTCATCAGTTGCAATTAGGCTGTGGGTAGTATGGCCAAAAAATACTATCACAATATTTCTGTGAATTTTTACAATAAAGATATTCTTCGCGATATCATGAAATACAATTATTTTTCTTTTTAATTTGTAAAGAAAAAATTCACTGCCCAGCAATATTCATCTTCGACATATTAAGTAAAAACACCCGTATACCTGGTTTGGTGGCCCTAGCTTTACTAGTTTTATAGTAATAGTAAATGTAGCATTTACCATTTACCATAGTGCAACTGCAAAGTTAACTGACCTTTGACCCCTTGACCCCAAACCCATAGTTAGGTCAGGGTTGTCCAAGATGTGTATTACTGTAGATACAAATACTGTATCAATTTGAAAAGCTTACATCATTTCTTTCAGTAGTTATTGTGTTTAGAAGACTTAGGGAAAATCTGGCCTCTGACCTTTGAGCTCACGGTCCTCTGATGAGAGTGAAATTGCAATGCATCATCAGAGTATATCAAACCATGGTCTCAAGTTTCAAAACAATTGGAACAAAACTGTGGGAGCTAAGTTCACAACAGTGGGACAGATGGACAGACAGACGGACGGACCCATAACATAATCCCCCTTTGGGCTTCGACCGACGGGGGATAAAAACTGAATTACACATACCAAAACTATCTAGATGGCTAAACAGCAATAAGGCTTGATTTTAGGCTGAACTGTTCATTTAACATATTCTGCACTCTTCCTCCCTCAATTATATCATTCAAGTCCATAAAGACAGCTGCTGTACCCTTCCGTCCACAGCGATGGGCGGTTGGTACTCTTCAGTCTGCCACTCTCCAAACAGAGCAAGGTCGTTCTCATCCTTCAGTTCCGACATCATCCTGGCCTTACGAGAACGATTAGAGAAGCCCTTCACCATCTGGCAGGAGAGAGAAACAGTGGCATTAAGATGAATGTCCTCCACTAATTCAGTGGAATTCTTCCAGTTACTACACTGTTTTTATCGTCTTTGGTTATCAGACAGGCAGATATCCACTTCTCTTATTTGGTGGAAGTGAAAGGAAAAGTTTGGACTCTCACCTTGTACGGCTCCTCTCCAAGTCGGACAGTGCGAGCTTCTTTCAGCCAAGTGTCTCTGGAGTGGAGGGTGTGCACACAATCTCTGGAGAGGTTAGAGTTACACATCATGGATATAGGTTTTTAAAAAGGCATTTTTAGGCAGAATTATTATTATTATTAAATATTATTTAATTTGTTCAATAGTTGAATCATTTGTAAGTTTTAAAATCATTTCCCTGAAGTGGAGAAAACACATTAATTTCCAGGCCAATATTTTTATTGCTACCCCAGGAGGCTGGTGTAGGTTTCCACGTGTCACAGTTTAAAAAAACTCCCTATTTATCATGTAACGTGCCTTGGTAAACACTCTTAGTTTGTCCTTTGGCTAAAGTGAGTCATTCTAGTATTCTTCTAACTGGCTGAAATTTACAAACAGGTTTGATCAGCAGGGGACTGTAGCTATGGTGTGATGAACCAGTAAGACCTGTAGATCATTGCTCAATGAAGCCAACAGGACATCACCTGCAAACAACAGAGATGAGATCCTGTGGTCACCAAGCATGACACCCTTCATTCCCTGGCTGTGCCTAGAAATCCTGTCCATAAAAATTATGAACAGGATTGGTGACAAAGGGCAGCCCTGGTGGAGTCCAACTCTCACTGGAAACAAGTCTGAGTCAGTGTTGGCAATATGAACCAAACTCTCACAACGGTTGTATAGAGACCGGATAGCTCATAATAACAAGCCCGATACCCCATACTCCCGAAGCACCCCCCATAAAAAAAACATGAAGAACATGGTCGAATGCCTTCTCCAAGTCCACAAAACACATGTAAACTGGTTGGGCAAACTCACACAAACCCTCCAGGATTCTCGAGAGGGTAATGAGCTGGTCCGATGTGCCACGGCCAGGAAACCACATTGCTCCTCCTGAATCTGAGGTCCGACCAACGGCCGGACTCTCCTCTTGTACTCTGGCATAGACCTTCCCTGGGAGGCTGAGGAGTGTGATCCCCCTAAAGGGGCAGATTTACTAAGGCTGCGCAAATTAGCCAGTGTGCAATTTAGACAGAGCGCCTAAGGGAGGGGCCAATTTTTGCCAGTGATCTACTAACAACAAGCAAAATTATGAACACAGACACAGTCAACTCATTTCAATAATGCCCACCCTTCCCCCAAGAGCACCGCAAAATTGCGAACAGGCACAGCTGACAAGGAAGCGGGTCATCAACACAGGCACGGCTAGTTCTGAGGAGCATAATATATAAAGCTTTTTTTTTTAAGTTTTTAAGTGCAAACCCCACTAAAATAGTTTATTTTTGTTCATTATATTTCAAAATTTAGATTTTCATTTAACATGACAGATTATTTTGTTTAATATATATAAATGAAGTACTTGTATCTAATTTAAAAAAGGACTACTCATGAATAAATTGATAATGTGACCAACGTGTTTATTTTATTAACACTAGAACCGTCATGGTCTGATGGAAACTCTGGGGTTTATTATGTGAATAGCTTTGTTTAAACAAAATCTACAGGTCTCCGAGTTCACAACTTTTTATAAATGCCATTTGAGTTATGGTGTTGCAATTTTGGGGGATGTTTCTATGGATCTGTGCGCTCTTTTTGCTAAAAATCTCATTGTCGTTTTCCTCCTATATTGTGTATCCTGAAGTGGGAGAGAGGAATAGAGAGAAGAGGGAACCGAATTACCATTTTATGCACAGTAAAAAGAAATACTGGAAATATAGAAATATGGATAGAGAAAAAACAAAAAGAAAATTGGCAATGTAGAAGATTTTGCTTCAAGAGTGAGGAGGAGCTGATAGGAGAGAAAAACGCCACAGATCCAAGTCTGAACCCTCTGCAGAAAAGAGAAAAAAAGTCACTATCGGCTGACACATCTGTCTGTCCACTGCAGGTATAAGGGCTCCTATTGTATCCTATTTTATGGATACAAATTCATGTAGTAGGCTATATACAGTATAAAAAAATGAAATTAAAAAAATGCTGGCTGATGTCCAATTTAGCATAATGGTGATCTCTGTGAGTCCATTGATATTCATATAATCTGTTCTTCTGTTAATGCCAAACAAAGTCTGCCATGCGCTCTCGGTTCTTGCCAGTGTCTCCTCCTGGCACCAACAATCACTACCATGTCAGGCACAGATGAATTAAGACAAGCTTTTTTGGGATGTTAAATCCTGGAGCATTTAACAGGAGATTGACAACTGCGACGCTTAATAAATCACTTTGCGCCAGTCATTTAAATACTCCCCTCCTTCAAATTTGCACGTTGACATGACAACTCCCACAAATACATATGCAATGAGGCCAGGTGCAAAATTAACACAGTCCATGCCTTTCCACTGCTATTTTTGCCCTGTGCCCTTTAGTAAATCTCGACAGTAGTTTTTTAACACCAAAACAGAATTTTGTGATGGCGCAGCACGTTAGTAAATCTGCCCCAAAGTGAGAACACACCCTCCAGGGTCCCTTCTTAAAGAGAGGAACCACCACCTCAGTTTGCCATGCCAAAGATTCTGTCCCTGACTTCCATGCAATGTTGTCAAGGCGTGTCAACCATAACAGCCCTACAACATTCAGAGCCTTAAGGTACTAAGGGCAAATCTCATCCACCCCGGGGCCCAGCCAATGAAGAGTTTTTTTTAACCACTTTGGCGACCTCAGCCCTGTAATGGGCGAGTCAACCTGCTCATCCTTAAGCTCTGCCTCCTCTGTGGAAGGCGTGCCAGTGGGATTGAGGAGATCCTCGAAGCATTCCTTCCACCGGCCGACGATGTCCCCAGTCTAAGTCAGCAGCGCCCCATCCGCACCATACACAGTGTGGACAGGGAGCTGCTTCACCCTCCCACGTCACTGGACAGCTGGCCAGAATCTCTTCGAGGCTGACTGAAAGTCTTGTTCCATAGCCTCACCGAACTCCTCCCACACCTGTGTTTTTACTTCAGCAACCACTCGAGCTGCACTCTGCTTGGCCTGCCAGTACACCTCAGCTACTTCGAGAGTCTCACAAGCCAACCAAGCTCAATAGGACTCCTTCAGCTTGATGGCCCCCCTCACCACTGGTGTTCACCACTTGGTTCAGGGGTTGCCACCATGAGATGCACCGACGACCTTGCGGCCACAGCTCTGGGCAGCCGCTTCAACAATGGAGATGGACCTGAATGAACATGGCCCATCCAGATTCCATGTCTCCAGACTCCATTGGAATGTGGCCGAAGTTCTTCCGGAGGTGGGGGTTGAAGACCTCCTGGAAAGGGGCCTCAGCCAGATGTTCCCAGCACATCCTTACTATACATTTGGGTCTACCAGGTCTGAAGGGCATCCTCTCCTGCCATCGGATCCACCACCAGGTGGTAATCAGTTGACAACTATGCACCTCTCTTTACCTGGGTGTCCAAGACATAAGGTTGCAGGTCTGATGACACAATAACAAAATCGATCATCGACCTGCGACCTAGGGTGTCCTGGTGCCAGATACACATATGGACACCCTTATGCTTGAACATGGTAGTCATTATGGACAAACTGTGGTTAGCACAGAAGTCCAATAACTGAACACCACTCGGGTTCAGATCAAGCAGGCCATTCCTCCCAATCACACCCCTCCAGGTTTCACTGTCGTTGCCCACGTGTGCATTGAAGTCCCCCAGTAGGACAATGGAGTCTCCAAGAGGAGCACCCTCCAGCACCCCAGTCAGAGACTCCAAAAAGGATTGGTACTTTGAGCCATCATTTGGTGCATAGGCACAAATGATGGTCAGGACCTGTTTCCCAACCCAAAGGCACAGGGAAACAACCCTTTCATCCACCAGGGAAATCTCCAATGGGGAGGCAGCAAGGTGAGGGGATACAAGGATACCCACCCCTGCTCGCCACCTCTTGCCTTGGGCAACTCCAGAGTAGGCCAAACTCCAGCCCCTCTCCAGGAGACTTGTAACCCAGTGTTAAAAACGTGGATGGAATTATGAATGTCGATACTGCTTTAAGAAGAAGGGGGGACATTCATTTCACAATGGGAGTAGATAGTTTAATGTGAATTAAATTATAAATATTGATACCGCTTTTAGAAAAGAAAAACACCCATTTTACAATGGGAATACATAATTTGAATATGAATATTTAAATAAATATATATTCATAAATGTTAGGAACATTTTCTAGAAGGTTCTGATAAAGTTCCTAGTATTGTATGTTGATATTTTGAGTAACCAATGGCTGTGCCATTGCTGGGTCACGCCACCCAATGGGTTAAGCGCTCTCTCCCTGGGTCTGGGATGACTTGCATTTTTGGCTCAGTCACGCCAGACGACGAAAGACACAGACCAGAGAGAGAGACGGTCCTTGGTGATATGGCGACGCTAGCGTGCTGGTAGCAGCCTTTGCCTGGATAAAACCCTTGAAATTGATTGGGATCCAAAGGCTGTCAATGCCGTTGAGCGCGGGAACCCCATTGACGCACGAGCCACTTAGCATGGTCAGGTTCTTTTTTTTTTTCCCCCTTTGGACTGGTTTGACCAGAGCGTGGATCTCCAGATCTGGATGGCGAGCCGAAGCCTGAACCCTAGAGACTGCTAGAGGTGAGTCCACTAGTCATCTGGGACTGACACAAAAAAAGAACTGAACACATTGTAAGTATATATTTGGAATATTTTGTTTTTTATGTATTTGTTTATATGTACATATTTTGAAATATACTTAGTTCCAAGTTCCATACACCGTGTGTGTGTGTGTGTGTGTGTGTCATCTGTTGTTGCACCTCCCAGGCTCCTACGAACCCAGAGTCGGTCTGACCTGGCCCAATTATCCCTTTTCCGTCAGGCAGAAAAGTTAAGGTAACTACATTGCCATAACACAATACTACCAAAAAGGGTACTACACCTAAAGTGAGTAGGGTGAGTGGGTGTTAGTAAGGGTTACACACAAAAATCTGGCGAGCGCAGGTGTTAGTGGGTGTTACCCCCAATTACCCTGTGTGTACACAGTGGTATATTATTGTTACAGACTGGTTCCAGAACCAGACCTATGCATTGAGGTGAACCCAACTATATCTAGCCAGTATCGCTCAACAACGTGCACCAGTTCAGGCTCCTTTCCCACCAGAGACGTGACATTCCATGTCCCAAAAGCAAGTTTAGGAAGCCAGGAATCAGATCGCTAAGGTCTCTGCCTTCGACCGCTACCTGATCCACATAACACCAGACCCTCATGATCCCTCCTGCAGGTGGTGAGCCCATTGGAGGGCGGACCTATGTAACTCCTCTGGGCTGACCCCGGTGGGGTTCCATGGGCAGAAATCTGGCCACCAGACGCTCTCCATCAAGTCCCTCCCCCAGGACTGGCTCCAGGGTGGGGGTACACTCAATCCTTGCTCTAACATTCATCATGAGAGTCTGTTGGAACATTCTTTGTCTGGCTCTTCACCCAGTACCAGTTTATCTTGGGTGACCCTTCCAGAGCCAAATTGCCCGGGACAACATAGCTCTTGGGATCACTAGGGCACACAAACCCCCCACCACAATAAGGTGACGATCCATGAGGGGCTAAGCATTTCAACCACTACAAATTAAATAATTAAACTATTCATTAAAAAGTCACCAGTCAACAGCAAACAAATTCTATAGCTAGCACCTCTTGCACAAGGCATCACAGCCCATTCCAGAATCTCCAATGACCAAATTGCAAAAGAGTGCACCCAGTTGTCTGAGGAAAGGTTAGAGATTTCAATCCAACAGCAGATAGAGGGTAGGGATGGGAAGTGAGATGGGAATTTTTCGAGCCCCTGGAATCATACATTGCTGATGTTATCAATTCCTCTTGTCAATGCTGTGGGTTTAAACACTTCCGTGTTTTTTTAAAAACAGCATATGTCATGACATTGCATGCTGCCGTTACCAAGTAACGCGATGACACCGTCGCAACAGAGGGATAATGGCAGAGGCATGTGTAAATGATAAATGGTGTTCACTTATATAGTGCTTTTCTCATCTCTAGATGACCAAAGCGCTTTACAGATCCTGCTATCCATCCACATTTACACACTGATGGCGGAGGAGCTGCCATGCACAGGTGCTGGCCTGACCCACCAGGAGCAACTAGGGGTTTAGCGTCTTGCTCAAGGGCACTTTGACATGCAGACTGCAGACAGAGCGGGAATCGAACCCCTTACCCTCTGATCAGTAGTCGGCCAGACTACAGCCGCAGGTGTAACACGAACAGCATGGCATATGATAAACACAAGTTGAAACATCAATTGCCGCGGCAGCATGGGATAAAATGAAAGTCTGCAATGTGTTCGACAGTCTACGAAGTGCTTCCGTACCTGATTCCCAAACAGCAGCACTTCCATTAGTGACAGTAAGATAAGCTTATTATTAGTAGAATATTACCACAATGCTAGCAGCCTTGCAGCCTAAGTTTATTTAGTTTTTTTCACTCACAAAATCCAACAAAAAAACATCCGATATTTAAATATGATCTCATTCTTTTTAGACAATGACAGCAACAGGTAGCACTGAGGTTTTACCAACCTGCTCGCTCTCCGGTGCTTGCCAGGAAAACCCACTGATGCTAGCTGCGCACAGAGCTGAAATGAAGTTTGTATTTAAAGGGTTGCATCCATTCATGACCATGGTGGTATGTGTGATGTCGGCTACAGATTGATACTGAATTGGATTCCTTCTGAAAATGAGCAATGTCTTGACATTTTACCAGTGTGTTAATATACAATTATTTTATGCATGGGTGGGTACGCTGTGGGTACGCTGTGCATATATATACATGCATATATATACACAGTGGAGCAAAAAAGTATTTAGTCAGCCACCAATTGTGCAAGTTCTCCCACTTAAAAGATGAGAGAGGTCTCCAATTTTCATCATAGGTATACCTCAACTATGAGAGACAAAATGAGAAAAAAAAATCCAGAAAATCACATTGAAGGATTTTTAATGAATTAATTGGTAAATTCCTCAGTAAAATAAGTATTTGGTCACCTACAAACAAGCAAGATTTCTGGCTCTCACAGACCTGTAACTTCTTCTTTAAGAGGCTCCTCTGTCCTCCACTCGTTACCTGTATTAATGGCACCTGTTTGAACTCTTTATCAGTATAAAAGACACCTGTCCACAACCTCAAACAGTCAGACTCCAAACTCCACTATGGCCAAGACCAAAGAGCTGTCAAAGGACACCAGAAACAAAATTGTAGACCTGCACCAGGCTGGGAAGACTGAATCTGCAATAGGTAAGCCGCTTGGTGTGAAGAAATCAACTGTGGGAGCAATTATTAGAAAATGGAAGACATACAAGACCACTGATAATCTCCCTCGATCTGGGGCTCCACGCAAGATCTCACCCCGTGAGGTCAAAATGATCACGAGAACGGTGAGCAAAAATCCCAGAACCACACGGGGGGACCTAGTGAATGACCTGCAGAGAGCTGGGACCAAAGTAACAAAGGTTACATCAGTAACACACTACGCCGCCAGGGACTCAAATCCTGCAGTGCCAGACGTGTTCCCCTGCTTAAGCCAGTACATGTCCAGGCCTGTCTGAAGTTTGCTAGAGAGCATTTGGATGATCCAGAAGAGGATTGGGAGAATGTCATATGGTCAGATAAAACCAAAATACAATTTTTTGGTAAAAACTCAACTTGTCATGTTTGGAGGAGAAAGAACACCATACCTACTGTGAAGCATGGGGGTGAAAACATCATACTTTGGGGCTGTTTTTCTGCAAAGGGACCAGGACGACTGATCCATGTAAAGGAAAGAATGAATGGCGACAGCCCCAAAACATCACTGCTCTAAAGGAGATCTGCATGGAGGAATGGGCCAGAATACCAGCAACAGTGTGTGAAAACCTTGTGAAGACTTACAGAAAACGTTTGACCTGTCATTGCCAACAAAGAGAATATAACAAAGTATTGAGATGAACTTTTGTTATTGACCAAATACTTATTTTCCCGAGGAATTTACCAATTAATTCATTAAAAATCCTTCAATGTGATTTTCTGGATTTTTTTTTCTCATTTTGTCTCTCATAGTTGAGGTATACCTATGATGAAAATTGGAGGCCTCTCTCATCTTTTAAGTGGGAGAACTTGCACAGTTGGTGGCTGACTAAATACTTTTTTTTTTTTTACTGGGCAACACGGACTTTCAATTCCCTCCAAAGATTTTCTATGGGGTTGAGATCTGGAGACTGGCTAGGCCACTCCAGGACCTTGAAACGCTTCTTACGAAGCCACTCCTTCGTTGCCCAGGCGGTGTGTTTGGGATGATTGTCATGCTGAAAGACCCAGCCACGTTTCATCTTCAATGCCCTTGCTGGTGGAAGGAGGTTTTCACTCAAAATCTCACGATACATGGCCCCATTCATTCTTTCCTTTACACGGACCATTCGTCCTGGTCCCTTTGCAGAAAAACAGCCCCAAAGTATGATGTTTCCACCCCCATGCTTCACAGTAGGTATGGTGTTCTTTCTCCTCCAAACACGACAAGCTGAGTTTTTACCAGAAAGTTCTATTTTGGTTTCATCTGACCATATGACATTCTCCCAATCCTATTCTGGATCATCCAAATGCTCTCTAGCAAACTTCAGACAGGCCTGGACATGTACTGGCTTAAGCAGGGAGACACGTCTGGCACTGTAGGATTTGAGTCCCTGGCGGCGTAGTGTGTTTCTGATGTAGCCTTTGTTACTTTGGTCCCAGCTCTTTGCAGGTCATTCACTAGGTCCCCCCATGTGGTTCTGGGATTTTTGCTCACCGTTCTCGTGATAATTTTGACCCCACGGGGTGAGATCTTGTGTGGAGCCCCAGCTCGAGGGAGATTATCAGTGGTCTTGTATGTCTTCCATTTTCTAATAATTGCTCCCACAGTTGATTTCTTCACACCAAGCTGCTTACCTACTGCAGATTCAGTCTTCCCAGCCTGGTGCAGGTCTACAATTGTTTCTGGTGTCCTTTGACAGCTCTTTGGTCTTGGCCATAGTGGAGTTTGGAGTCTGACTGTTTGAGGTTGTGGACAGGTGTCCTTTATACTGATAATGAGTTCAAACAGGTGCCATTAATACAGGCAACGAGTGGAGGACAGAGGAGCCTCTTAAAGAAGAAGTTACAGGTCTGTGAGAGCCAGAAATCTTGCTTGTTTGTAGGTGACCAAATACTTATTTTACCAAGGAATTTACCAATTAATTCATTAAAAATCCTTCAATGTGATTTTCTGGATTTTTTCCCCCCTCATTTTGTCTCTCATAGTTGAGGTATACCTATGATGAAAATTGGAGACCTCTTTCATCTTTTAAGTGGGAGAACTTGCACAATTGGTGGCTGACTAAATACTTTTTTGCCCCACTGTAGGTCTGCATCCAGGTTGAGGTCAAGGTCACTGTCAAAGGTAAGGAGACCTGAGCATTTATGATTTCACAAAAAAAAATAATCCTTAAGCACATCCTAGATGGGTCTGCATTTAGGCCATGCTTAAGGTCAAGGTCAGCAATCAGGAGATCTGAGCACACTCAGGGTGATTCATCAGGCCAGAATGAGCTACTCCATCTTTGACAGTCTGGTTCTGAATGTTTGGAGATTTTGTAACAGGGTTTGATATACACTGATGATGTGCAGGGGAAAGTTGAAAATTGATCTCCTTCAGTAAGATATTGAGTCTTCAAAGAAAACTGAGGTAGAGGATATTATACTCGCTTCAGAGTGCTCTTGTGTCTTTTTGTGAAGGTCTTCTATCATCACCTGCTATCTTAACACCCAAACTCCAATGCCACATTTTTGTTGTAAAAAGTTCACATGCTCAGAGAGATTCAGGAAACATTCGTAAATCAGTGTGTGGATTTGCGAGTAAAATATCTCGCTACTAAAAACTTACTCCTGATTCATGAAGACTGCGCAAAACCTGATTTGTTCATGTGTAAGTTCATGAATTTACACACAAACAAATGGACTGACGTGGAGTAGAGAGAGCAGCCCAGAACGGAGTGCGATGGCAAGGGGTCGTCGATGACCTATGCTCCATGGTGAGCTATGGGCTTAAGTAAGTAAGTTCATGAATCTCATTCATTCATAAATGGGCCGTGCACTCCCGCTGGTGGCAATTATAAATCTCCACCCATGAATCAATGTACAAGGAGGTGTGGAGCTCTTCTTCCCGTTGATCTGACGGTGCAGCACAATTACACCGCGTTCCAAATTATTATGCAAATAGGATTTTAGTGTCATAAACATTCAATTTTTTAGTTTTTCAATTAAACTCATGGATGGTATTGTGTCTCAGGGCTCTTTGCATCACTGATATCAATCTCAGACACCTGTCATAATCAGTTTGCCAGGTGAGCCCAATTAAAGAAAAACTACTTAAGAAGAATGTTCCACATTATTAAGCATGCCATAGGTTTCAAGCAATATGGGAAAGAAAAAGGATCTCTCTGCTGCTGAAAAGCATCAAATAGTGCAATGCCTTGGACAAGGTATGAAAACATTAGATATTTCACGAAAACTTAAGTGTGATCATCGTACTATGAAAAAATTTGTGGCGGATTCAGAGCACAGACAGGTTCATGCAGATAAAGGCATAATGAGGAAGGTTTCTGCCAGACAAATTCATCGGATTAAGAGAGCAGCTACTAAAATGCCATTACAAAGCAGCAAACAGGTATTTGAAGCTGCTGGCGCCTCTGGAGTCCCACAAACCTCAAGATGTAGGATCCTCTAGAGGCTTGCAATTGTGCATAAACCTACTGTTCAGTCACCCCTAACCAATGCTCACAAGCAGAAATGGTTGCAGTGGGCCCAGAAATACATGAAGACTAATTTTCAAACAGTCTTGTTTACTGAGGAGTGCCGTGAACCCTGGATGATCCAGATGGATG
Source organism: Pholidichthys leucotaenia (assembly GCA_020510985.1). NCBI lineage: Eukaryota > Metazoa > Chordata > Actinopteri > Cichliformes > Pholidichthyidae > Pholidichthys > Pholidichthys leucotaenia. Next base: position 361,873,343 of record CM035843.1, on the reverse strand, counting down.
GAGTAGTGGATGGTTGGTGAATGGCCACCATGTCCCAACAAGGCTGCAAGATCAGCAAGGAGGTGGCGGAGTCATGCTTTGGGCCGGAATCATGGGGAGAGAGCTGGTAGGCCGCTTTAGGATCCCTGAACCTGTGAAAATGATCTTGACAAAGTATATAGAGTTTCTGACTGACCACTTTCTTCCATGGTACAAAAAGAAGAACTGTGCATTCCGTAGCAAAATTATCTTCACACATGACAATGCACCATTTCATGCTGCAAAGAATACCTCTGTGTCATTGGCTGCTATGGGCATAAAAGGAGAGAAACTCATGGTGTGGCCCCCATACTCCTCTGACCTCAACCCTATTGAGAACCTTTGGAGCATCCTCAAGCAAAAGATCTGAGGGTGGGAGGCAGTTCACATCAAAACGGCAGCTGTGGAAGGCTATTCTGACATCTTGCAAAGAAACTCAAGCAGAAACTCTCCAAAAACTCACAAGTTCAATGGATGTAAGAATTGTGAAGGTTATATCAAAGAAGAGGTCCTACGTTAACATGTAACTTGGCCTGTTAAGATGTTTTTGATTGAAATAGCTTTTGATTTTAGTAACTCTGACCTCCTAATGCTACAAATTCAACAAATGACCATTTTCAGTTCTTTACAACCAATAAAATGTTTTGAAACTCTGTTGTGCATAATAATTTGGAACAGTGCATTTTGAGTTTTTTATTCTTGCAAAAAAAAAAGTTAACATTGGGAGGTTTGTTCAACAAAATTTGAATTATGCTCTAATGGTTGATGACTTGAAAATTATACCGACTGTCATTTGCATTGACTATTTAGGAAAATCAGAGACAAATATCATTTGCATAATAATTTGGAACGTGGTGAAAAGAATAAAGGAAAAACTGCACAGAGGCTTCAATTTAAGTAATTTTGAGTTAAGTAGAGGTGAAAGAAACATATTTTCTTCCATCAGTAATGAAGTGAACATTCAGGAAAAGCAAAGACCTGGACGGAGGTGACAGATGCTGCAGGGGGAAAAATGCACTGGAAGAAGCACATCACAGCACATTTAAAAAAAAAAAAAAAAAAAAAAAAAAAAAAAAAGTTTTATTTTTTGAGAGCTCCAAACCCCAAAAGGTGTTATTTTGTTTGAAAATGTTAGAAATATATAAGTGCTAAATTACCGCTATCAGTCATCACAAATATCTTGGTGTTTGGTCACGAACATGGGGGTTATTTGTGCAGTGCTACAGCCTGATTAAATAAGGATAAATGGGAACACAAAACTTATTTCAAACTCAATAATTAAACTCTAAAATAAATCAGTGACGCTGTATCAGTGTGGTGTTATTAAACTCATTTTGACAAACTATGCAGAGTCTTATTTTCCTTAATGAAAAATCCAGTAAACAGCTTAAACCTATGGTCTGTGTTTGATCTCTTATATTCATTTAGATCATGTTTGCAGTCATATAACAGTGGATAAAAGATTTGAAAATGATCATTAAGCAAAATAATCAAAGGATTCTTTTAATTTGGATATTTCAAATAGAAATGTAGAAGTATACAATATCAGTGTTTCCTCTGGCTTAAAGACCTTGGCACGGTGGTAACATATTTTTCCGGGGGGAAGGGGGGGCAGAAAACACATGACACGATTGCAACCAGAATATGTTAATTTTACATTATTTCCTTTTTTTTTTTTAAATTTTGCACAGTAATATTGCATAATGGAACTTACAATTTGAAGTATTGTACAAGCAAGGCTTGAATCTTGGAATACTGGGCCAGTTGGGGTCCCACCCAGACATACTGTGTTTGGACTTTTTACTGGTGTCATCCTTCTCTCCGCCCTCTGCTCTCACCTCTCCTGGACCCTGTGCCTGAACACTTTCCTCTCCTTGGCTCCTCTCTTCTGTCTCATCTTTCCCTCTCTGAGCTCTGTCTAATTCAGGTTCTCTCTCCGTCTATAGTGGTATACAATCAGGTTAGAAAATATCAAGTGTCCCGTTTTGTCCTGCAGGATTTTTTTTTCATGGTTTACATAAATAACAAAAATGTGTATTTTCTGTATTTGTATTCCAGTGTTTCTTTTTTCCACTGACAAAGAGTAGCGAAGGGAAGGGAAAAAACATTCATAATAGTAATTTACTCATGCATACTTAAATTACATGATCAGAGGTGGGTATAGTAGCCAGAAATTCTACTCATGTAAAAGCAGTGCTTTGAAATTAATAATTAAAAGCAGACAACCAAAAATTTCTAGTTGAGTTCAGGATACAAAGAGCACCTACTTAAAAACTTGAGTAATGACTTCAGTCTTGAAGGTTTGAGGTTTTTCTCCAAAATTTATAACAATTTTCTTACGGTTTTCTACTTTTCTCTGTAAATTTATGTAAATTTGCAACCATTTTCCTCAAATTTGTAATTTCCTCTTGTAAAATTGATTTTCTTGTACATTTGAGACTATTATAAATTTGAGGATTATTTTATGGCTAATTTTATCTTTGGGGACATGCTTGGACTGGCCAAGTATGTCCCCAGACCTAAACCCTATTGAGCATCTGTGGGGCATCCTCAAACAGAAGGTGGAGGAGCGCAAGGTCTCCAACACCATGATGTCGTCATGGAGGAGTGGAATAGGATTCCAGTGGCAACCTGTGAAGCTCTAGTGAACTCCATGCCCAAGAGAGTAAAGGCAGTGCTGGAAAATAATGGTGGCCACACAAAATATCGACACTTTGGGCACAATTTGGACATTTTCACTTAGGGGTGTACTCACTTTTCTTGCCAGCGGTTTAGACATGGCTTTAGGCTGTGTGTTGAGTTATTTTGAGGGGACAGCAATTTTACACTGTTATACAAGCTGTACACTGACTACTTTACATTGTATCAAAGTGTCATATCTTCAGTGTTGTCCCATGAAAAGATATAAGAAAATATTTACAAAAATTTGAGGGGTGTACTCACTTTTGTGAGATACTGTATTTCTGTTATAATATTTCTATATATTTATAGTTTTTTAGAACTCTCACCAACAAGACAGCAGGAAAAACCTCCCTTATTTTGAAATCCAAATGTTGGCACGTTCAGTTGGTCTGAAGGCTGCCGACAGATTTAAAATCATTGACTTCATGAATTTCAGTCATCTTAACTTGCAAGGTACATCTATCTGTAAATTCAAGGGATCTCTGTCTGTCTGTGTGTCTGTTTGTGTGTGTGTTCCTCAAATATCTCTCAAACCGTTCATCACACCAACCTAAGATTTTAAACGTGCTTTGCTGAAGCTATGAGGGTGTGCATCCCCGAATATGGAATCATTCAGTCAAAATATGCAATTTTTATCAATAAAAGTTTAGCCACCACTGTGTGATCACTGTATGTCTTCATCCCCTGGCTTCAAGAAGTGTGGGCAGGGTTTTGGATTGACTCAGTGAATATGAGGTGCTGGGGGGCAGCCCACGCATCTATGAGTATGGAGCCGCTCAGTCAAAATATATACCATACTGCATATTACATGCAGACACATGCTTTGACTAAATGACAAGATGCAAAAATGTCCAAATAACGACATAAATCATTTTTATTTAAATATTTTCAGACAAATGAGCAACACTGATGCAAAACTTCCAGCCAAATGGGTCATTCTGCTCTCTGTGTGTGTGTGTGTGAGAGACACGAGATCGGTGCCTTACGTGGATGCCCTGAATTTCCCTCTGGTGATCAATATAGTATACAAGACACAAATACAAAAACAAAAAATAATAATGTTTGGTGTTTTGTACTTATAATATTGCTAAAATATAAAAGGATGCACTGGTCTCAAATACAGACGTGGACAAAATTGTTGGTACCTCTCTGTTAATGAAAGAAAAACCCACAATGGTCACAGAAATAACTTGAATCTGACAAAAGTGGTAATAAATAAAAATTCTATGAAAATTAACCAATGAAAATCAGACAATGCTTTTGAACTGTGGTTAAACAGAATTATTTTAAAAAACAAACTCATGAAACAGGGCTGGACAAAAATGATGGTACCCTTAACTTAATATTTTGTTGCACAACCTTCTGAGGCAATCACTGCAATCAAACAATTTCTGTAACTGTCAATGAGACTTCTGCACCTCTCAGCAGGTATTTTGGCCCACTCCTCATGAGCAAACTGCTCCAGTTGTGTCAGGTTTGAAGGGTGCCTTCTCCAGACGGCATGTTTCAGCTCCTTCCACAGATGTTCAATAGGATTTAGATCAGGGCTCATAGAAGGCCACTTTAGAATAGTCCAATGTTTCGCTCTTAGCCATTCTTGGGTGTTTTTAGCTGTGTGTTTTGAGTCATTATCCTGTTGCAAGACCCATGACCTGCGACTGAGACCAAGCTGTCTGACACTGGGCAGCACATTTCTCTCTAGAATACCTTGATAGTCTTGAGATTTCATTGTACCCTGCACAGATTCAAGATACCCTGTGCCAGATGCAGCAAAGCAGCACCAGAACATAACAGAACCTCCTCCATCTTTCACAGTAGGGACAGTGTTCTTTTCTTGGTATGCTTCATTTTTGCGTCTGTGAACATAGAGCTGATATGCCTTGCCAAAAAGTTCCAGTTTTGTCTCGTCTGTCCATAGGACATTCTCCCAGAAGCTTTGTGGCTTGTCAACATGCAGTTTGGCAAATTCTAGTCTGGCTTTTTTATGATTTGTTTTCAACAATGGTGTCCTCCTTGGTCGTCTCCCATGAAGTCCACTTTGGCTCAAACAACGATGGATGGTGCGATCTGACACTGATGTACCTTGACCTTGGACTTCACCATGAACGTGTTTAGAGGTTGTTCTGGGCTCTTTTGTTACCATTCGTATTATCCGTCTCCTCCTGTGGCCACGTCCAGGGAGGTTGGCTACAGTCCTGTGGATCTTAAATTTCTGAATAATACGTGCAACTGTAGTCACAGGAACATCAAGCTGCTTGGAGATGGTCTTATAGCCTTTACCTTTGACATGCTTGTCTATAATTTTCTTTCTAATCTCCTGAGACAATTCTCTCCTTTGCTTCCTCTGCTCCATGTTTAGTGTGGTACACACCATGTCACCAAACAGCACAGTGACTACTTGTCACCCTTTAAAATAGGCCAACTGACTGATTACAAGTTTGTAGACACCTGTGATGTTAATTAGAGGACACATCTTGGTTGAACATGTCCCTGTGGTCACATTATTTTCAATCTTTTCTAGAGGTACCATCATTTTTGTCCAGGCCTGTTTCATGAGTTTGTTTTTTAAAATAATTCTGTTGAACCACAATTCAAAAGCATTGTCTGATTTTCATTGGTTAATTTTCATAGAATTTTTATTTATTACCACTTTTGTCAGATTCAAGTTATTTCTGTGACCATTGTGGGTTTTTCTTTCATTAACAGAGGGCTACCAACAATTTTGTCCACGGCTGTATTTGTAAACGTGTCCTGTTATAGTACTGGACGACTTTATTGATGATAGCCCATAAACTACACATATAAACTAAATTATAATGGTGACTGAACAACTCCCATTCTCCAAAGTGCAACATATAACATTTATGAATATAACTCATAAAAGATCACACAAATAAGTGATCTGACAAAACAATAAATAAGCAGTTCTTAAACAGTGGCTAATACTGGATGCCCCATTCATTTTCAATTATTCTGTAATTAATATTCACACAATCAAATCAATCTCAGTTCAGTCCCTTTCATATTTGTCAAAGTCTAACGTGTGATTGCCTACATATAGGCTACACCTCTGTATTCCACTTTCAAACACAGCCTACATTTGGGCCTGTAAAGCCTGATTGGGCAACCTGTTTTGGACAGGAATACTTGTTTTCTACGGGCATGCACTAGTAATAATGAACATACATTAGTTAAGTGAAGTAAAACCACTCTTGCCTTTCCCTGCAATGAATCAATTCCTGTTAGCTAAGTGACTCTTCCATCACTGTTCCTGTTACCAGCGGGTTAAAACCACCATAAATGTCTCCACTGCTTACATACCTCTTGTGCTTTATTTTCCCGGGTTTTAAGTACTTTAATAAGCTCATGCTTCTATCGGACATCAACGGTAGAGACACTCTGCCTGCAGACTGAAACGGTTATGTGGGCGCCGGGCAGCCGGGGTACTTCTGCGCAGATGACAATCACATGCGTTGTTTGTGTGTATGCTTGTGGAACGTCATTCTTTCATACTTTTTTTCTTAAAATAATATATCATAGGCGTGGTGGCATATTTTCAAGGGTGGCGGCCCGCCACACGGAAATGTTACCAGAGGAAACCCTGCATATAGAAGAGACCCAGCCTACAGAGTGACTCAGTACATAATTTAAACTGGTAAAACGTGCCTTTTAATTGAAGTCTATAATTATCAAAACAAAAGGCATTTCCAATTAAATATCACAGTGATTTTTAAGGTTTTTAAGCTTTTCACACATAGTCTAAACACAGATAGAATATTAAGTTAATTTAATTAACTTGCCCAAATTTTTAAGAAATCTAATCTGAATCTTAAATATATGAGCTGCTGATCACTTAAGCTAAACCTATTATGGGCTATTTTTAATTACGTTTAAATAGCATGCTTTAAAGGCATTTACATATTATGAACATGACGCAGAACAGTTAAAGCTTAATTAAAGTTGAAATTTGTAGTAATGACAAGTGATATTTAGGTGCATTTAGTTTTACATATGCTCTACAAGTGGTTGGAGGCAGGAATAGATTTCGCTCGTAGTTACGAAAAGTCTGGAGCTGCTAACATTTTGATGAATGCCGAAACATTCGTAAATTTCCCCTCTACTAACAGTTTACGAACAAATCCGTTCTGCTCAGTGCTCACGTTTCATGAATGAGGTCCATGGTGATTACCACAGTGGTTGCCCCACACACTGTAATTATGTGTCATTTTGACAGACAGTTGTAACAAGAGGCGAGTGCAATATCCACCGCCTCAGTTTTCTTTGACGATCCCAATACTTACTGACGGAGAGCAGTTTTCAACTTTTCAGTATAATTACTGGGGCAGAACCAAATTATGATAAATTCATTATCCATAAATATACAACAAAGTATACAACCCATAGTTGTAAGTCAGGATCCTGAGGTGAACCTGTGTAGCAAGTTTGGTGAGAGCTTTACACATTCTATAGTAGGAGGGCATAGGGAGTGCCAACCTTGACCTTTGGACCCCAAACCTGTAGTCAGAGGTTATGGTCTCAGAGTGAACCTGTGTACCAGGTTTGGTGTGACCCGAGCTTTCTTTGTTATTGTGATATACCGTATAGTTCATAAGCCATTTTGATGTTGACCTTTGACCTTGTGATCCCAAAACCCTACTCACACTTCAGGGTCACAGGGTGAACCTGTGTACAAAGTTTGGTCACCTTAACTTTATTCACTGTACAGTAATAAGGTATAGGGAATGTTAACCTTGACCTTTTGACCCCAAACCCATAGTCTGAGGTCAGGACCCCAAGGTGAACCTGTATGCCAGGTTTGGTGGCCCTAGCATTACTCATTTTATAGTAAATGTAGCATTAAGCATTTATTATGGTGCAACTGCAATGTTAACTTTGAACTTTGACCCCTTGACCTCAAACCCATAGTTAGGTCAGGATGTAAATCATCCAACGTGTGTATTAGATACAACTACTGTATTGATTTGAAAAGCCTACATCATTTATTTCAGTAGTTATTGTGTTTAGAAGATTTAGGGAAAATCTGACCTCTGACCTTTAACCTCAAGGTCATCTGATGAGAGTGAAATTGGAATGTGCACATCGTCAGAGTATATCAAACCATGGTACCAAGTTTCAAAACAACTGGAACAAAACTGTAGGAGGAGTTGATTTCACAAAAGTGGGACAGACGGAGGGATCAACGGACTGACCCATAACATAATCCCCCTTTGGGCTTCAACCGGCGGGGGCTAAAAATTCTGTCATAATCTATTATTATCTGTCATTTTAGTTTTCATATATTAAGACACCAAATAGCTTTTGTTTTTGTTCACTTATTCAGTTTTAATCATCAACCTAAAGGATACAGCATGCAGATTATGAATTTATTTATTAACTGAACTAACGAACAGAAACTGGTGAAATAATACTTGATAATCAATAATGATAATGCTGGGGCGGCTGTGGCGGGTCAGTGGTCTGATTCCCGCTCTGTCTGCAGTCTGCATGTCAAAGTGTCCTTGAGTAAGACACTGAACCCCCAGTTGCTCCTGGTGGGTCAGGCCGGCTCCGGTGCATGGCAGCTCCAAAACCATCAGTGCGTGAATGGGTGGATAGCAGGATCTGTAAAGTACTTTGGTCATCCAGAGATGAGTAAAATGTGCTATGTAAGTGAAACCATTTACCTTACCAATCACTAATTAATAGGTGGTATAAAGTGGACAGGTGGGAATTACAATAGATCATCCTCAGTGTGATCTGTCAAAATGACAGACAGTTTTCAGATTTTTCGGTTACTGCTTAAAAAAAAATCTGTCAATGACAGACCATATTCAGTTAACAAAACCTCTGGATTATCACCACCCACAACTCTGAAATTTAACACCACTAATAATGTAGGAAGCCCAAAGACAGTACAGGCTGTGGAAGCCTGACGACTGAATGGGCTTTTCCTGAGTGAAGGTCCGTCTTGTGTTTACCCGCCATAGTTAAACAGATTTATCAACCATCCATCCATCCATCCATCTTCTACCGCTCTTCCAGAGGTTCGGGTCGCGGAGGCAGCAGTTCAAGCAGAGAAGCCCAGACTTCCCTCTCCCCAGCCACCTGCTCCAGCTCTTCAGAGAGGATACCAAGGTGTTCCCAGACCAGCTGGGAGACATAGTCTCTCCACCAAGTCCTGGGTCTGCCCCGGGGTCTCCTCCCAGAGGGACGTGCCTGAAACACCTCAAGTGGCGTCCAGGAGACATCCTGATCAGATGCCCATACCACCTCAGCTGGCATCTTTCAATGTGGCGGAGCAGCGGTTCTACTCTGAGCCTCTCCCAGATGACTGAGCGACTCACCCTATCTCTGAGGGTGAGTCCAGCGATCCTACGGAGAAAGCTCATTTCAGCCGCTTGTATCCATGATCTTGTTCTTTCAGTAATTACCCAAAGCTCGTGACCATAGGTGAGAGTAGGAACGTAGATTGACCGTTAAAACGACAGCTTTGCCTTAGAACTCAGCTCCCTCTTCACCACAACAGACCGGTGCAACGTCTGCATCACTGCAGATGCTGCTTCGATCCGTCTGTCAATCTCTCGCTCCATTCTCCCCTCACTCGTGAATAAAACCCCAAGATACTTAAACTCCTCCACTTGGGGCAGGAGCCTGTCCCCAACCCGGAGACGACAATCCACTTTTTTTTACCTCCGCCAAGGAGGTTATGTTTTCATCAGTGTTGGTTTGTCTGTCTGTTTGTTTGTTAGCAAGATAACTCAAAAAGTTATGGACGGATTTTCATGAAATTTTCAGAGATTGTCAGAAATGGGGTATCCTACAGATGATTAGATTTTGGTGGTGATCCGGATTACCGTCTGGAAAAAAACAAAAACAAAACAAGCATCACAGTATAGCTAATATATGCCACTTGCGAATGGCATTTTTTTCATGGTCAAGGAATCTATAAAGTTAGACAAAATAAATGTAGGATTAATACTTATGATGTTAAACACTGTATGGAGGGAACTGTGGCGCGTGGTGGAGGTCTGCGCTCTCCGAGTGCTTTTCTAGTTTTTTTTTTTTTTTTTTTTTTGCAGCCACTTAAGAAATTCATTCCCACCCCAGTCATGTGGCTGCAAGAAGAAGAAGCCATCTCTGTTGTCATTCAGTCCGTACAGCCAATCCTGTACAAACGAAATTACGTTTCTCCTATCTACAATGCTAATCACATGTAGAATCAGAGGGGTCGCTGCCATGCAAGGTGCCACCACAAACAACTTCTCCTTCCCCATTCTATTAGGCTGAGCACCAAGCTAGAAGGCAGGAAGTACCATTTTTATATGGTTTTTGGTATGACCCGGGCAGGATGTGAACCCATGACCTCCTGGTTGTGGGGCAGATGCTCTACCAACTAGGCCACCACTCCGGTCTGTTAAGGTCAAGAGGTCTGTTAAGGTCAAGAGGTCTGTTATTGAAGCACATAGCTCCACCTGGGTGACACTGATGCTCACAACTTCAGTTATTTATGATCTGGCAGGCACAAAAGGATTGAACAATTTCAAGTGCAACTGCACAGTTCTGCATTAACAACAAGGACTAATGAAGTTCACACAAACTACAGAAGTTGAAAGCATAATGACAGCTGTACTACTGACCTGGAATATACCTGCTCCCCTCTGCAGTATCCCAGAACCGTGGCTGTAGGAGGATAGATGGCTTCATACTTCAGCAGGTGTCTCCTTAAAGCATACAGAGGGTGGTTCTTGTACTCAGTTATAGAGGCTGGCATTGGTTTTGTCAGAAGCTTTTTCTGGAGCTGAGAGGACAAAAGAGGCAAAATGAAAAGACTGAAATGTCCCAAGCTGGCAAGAACTTCACAATGTTTTTATGCGTAGGAAGGCCACACTGGAAAGCTGTTCTGTAAACAGCTGAAAGTTCTAATAATTTCAAGGGCAACTTCATAGGACTACAAAGGTTTCTGTCTGAGCTCTTTGTGCATGCTTGATGTTGATGCCTTTGTGACAATTGGCAGGTTATGAGACAGTCTGCACACACAGATTCTCCTGATGATGATGAAACCACTTATTCCATGTACTGAACCTCCTTTAGTTGTTTATGCTTCTAATAACTCACTAAAATGACAACTGACAAACTTAGTGCCCTTTATGGACAATGTTGGAACAGCTATAAATAAGTGTGAGAAGAAGACAGAATTACCTTTGAACAGGCAGGAACATTTTTCTTTCTTTTTTTTTTTTTTTTTTTTTAAATCTGGCTGTTTAATTGTATCTGTGTGGCTACTTATTGTGTGATTATTGTGTTATCTGGCTGCTGCCAATTGGTCTGCTCTGCTTACCAGCTGAATGTTCAATGTAATATTTACTGCAGCTTCTCCAGGTTATGACCATTATAACATAAGTGTTTATAAGTAATCCAGTTAAAGTCTGAGCAGCCTGTTGATGTGTTGAAACCAGAGTTAATTTTGACAGCAATTTCTAATTTTGTTTTAGTCATAGTCTTTTGACAGTTGATAGTGCTATGAGATGACTGTTGTTGTGAAATGGCGCTATATAAATAAAGTTGAATCGAATTAAAATGCCATTTATTTTTAGTCATTATAAAGTTAAACCATTTTAGTTTTAGTTGACTAAATATCATACGAATTTAGGCGACTAAATCTATTGTAGATTTAGTCCACCAAATTCTTATATGACAAAAAGGGTAATGCATTTTTAGGGTGCGTCCCAATTCTCATTTGTACCCCTACTCCTTCACCTTGAAATCAAGGGCCAATTAGCCAATATGTGCATTACTGATTTCTCATTTTTTGTATGTTTGTCACACTTAAATGTTTCAGATCATCAAACAAATTTAAATATTTTGACAAAGATAACACAAGTAAACACAAAATGCAGTTTTTAAATGAAGGTGTTTATAATTAAGGGAAAAAAATCCAAACCTACATGGCCCTGTGTGAAAAAGTGATTGCCCCCTAAACCTAATAACTGGTTGGGCCACCCTTAGCAGCAACAACTGCAATCAAGCATTTGCGATAACTGACAATGAGTCTTTTACAGTGCTGTGGAGGAATTTTGCCCCACTCATCTTTGCAGAATTGTTGTAATTCAGCCACATCAGAGGGTTTTCGAGCATGAACCGCCTTTTCAAGGTCATGCCACAGCATCTCAATCTGATTCAGGTCAGGACTTTGACTAAACCACTCCAAAGTCTTCATTTTGTTTTTCTTAAGCCATTCAGAGGTGGAATTGCTGGTGTGTTTTGGATCATCGTCCTGCTGCAGAACCCAACTGCCCTTCAGCTTGAGGTCACAAACACATGGCCGGACATTCTCCATCAGGATTTTTTGGTAGACAGCAGAATTCATGGTTCCATTTACCACAGCAAGTCTTCCAGGTCCTGAAGCAGCAAAACAGCCCCACACCACCACACTACCACCACCATATTTTACTGTTGGTATGATGTTCCTTCCTGAAATGCTGTGTTACCTTTACACCAGATGTAATGGGGACACACACCTTCCAAAAAAATCAACTTTTGTCTCATCAGTCCACAGAGTATTTTCCCAAAAGTCTTGAAGATCATCAAGATGTTTTCTGACAAAACTGAGACAAGCTTTTATGTTCTTTTTGCTCAGCAGTGGTTTTCGTCTTGGAACTCTGCCATGCAGGCCATTTTTGCCCAGTCTTTTTCTTATGGTAGAGTCATGAACACTGACCTTAACTGAGGCAAGTGAGGCCTGCAGTTCTTTGGATGTTGTGGGGTCTTTTGTGACCTCTTGGATGAGTCGTTGTTGTGCTCTTGGGGTAATCTTGGTTGGCCGGCCACTCCTGGGAAGTTTCATCACTGTTCCATGTTTTTGCCATTTGTGGATAATGGCTCTCACTGTGGTTCGCTGGAGTCCCAAAGCTTCAAAAATGGCTTTATAACCTTTTCCAGACTGATAGATCTCAATTACTTTGTTTCTCATTTGTTCCTGAATTTCTTTGGATCGCAGCATGATGTCTAGCTTTTGAGGATCTTTTGGTCTACTTCACTTTGTCAGGTAGGTCCTATTTAAATGATTTCTTCTGATTAAGTAATTTCTTGATTGAGAACAGGTGTGACAGTAATCAGGCCTGGGTGTGGCTAGAGAAATTGAACTCAGTTTTCCAAAGATGTGATAAACCACAGTTAATTTATGTTTTAACGGGGGGTGGAAATCACGTTTTCCATACAGGGCCATGTAGGTTTGGATTTTTTTTTACCTTTAATAATAAACACCTTCATTTAAAAAATGCATTTTGTGTTTACTTGTTATCTTTGTCTAATATTTAAATTTGTTTGATGATCTGAAACATTTAAGTGTGACAAACATCCAAAAAAATGAGAAATCAGGAAGGGGGCAAACACTTTTTCACACCACTGTACATTTCCATATCAGTTGTCAATCCTAATCAATCCTGGCCATGTGAACAGACTCACCACACCATACAAACTAATAAGCCAGTTTTGGCTTGCAGGCCATATGTTTGACATCCCTGGACTACACTGTGAAAATAACCGGAGTATTTAGAGGGTTCAGTTTACCTCAGAAGAAGCTTCATTTGTTCTTCACAGTAATATATAAACTAATCAAAGTGAAAAAACTCACATTTGTGCAACTGTGTGTGGCTGAGAGCAGGCTGCCTTGTCTCTCTGTTCATCGCTCCATGGAGTTTCCTTTTTCTCTGTCTCACTCCTCCTCCAGAGGCCGGCCGCAAAATGAACCCGCCATGAACGGAAATGCGTGGAGCGTGACAGATAACAGAACACAATCCAGATATATCGAGAATTTTTTTCTATTTATTGTTTCGTTTTTATTCATTGACAAAAAGTGTCAATACATTTAGTCAGAATTTCAGATTCATGAATCACTTTTTAATTAGTTAACATCTTGTTTTTGTCAGAAAAAATATGTCGTCAAGGAAGACTATGACAAAAATTATTTGTAAACAACACTGGTTGAAACGGTTTTATTGAAGTGTTGTACATTTTAGGTGAGAAGCAGGACGAGGCCAATTAACTAACGTGTAGCCTAGCCTAGGCTACACGGGGCCCCTAGGGTCTTGTTTTATACTAGGGGTGGGACTAAAGATTGATTCAGTGATGGCTCGCGATACTTGACATTAATGACGATCCACCGATCTCTAAATGCATGGATCAATGTTTTATTTTTTATATATACTGTATTCATGCAACGTTGCATACTTTTGGGTATTAATTAACCAATTGCGTTTTCAGTCCACTACATGGCGCGACGCAAGCACCCAGTCAAGTGAAGTCATATCTTGTCTCGCGAGATTTGCAGCCAGCTTTGAAAGATAGAGAGCAGTTGAATGTGGCAAAAAGTTAGCTCATATGTCGGGCCTTTTTTGGATTTTATGACAAAGAAGGAATGGAAGACCTTAACATGACACACAACCTGCAAGAAGTGCTGCACGAAAAAAAAAAAAAAATCCAAAACACTCAAACTTGTGAGCCAGCACCATGGCCAGCACACGTCTCAGAGTAGTGTTTGCAATGGCTAAGCTAAAAACACACCGGTGTGTAGCTTGCTTTTTCTCCGAGTGGTGCTGGCCACCAAACTCTGGAGACCTGCCACCATCAACGTGTGTGCAGCCACGTGTCTCCACGAAAAATGAAGCTCCAAGAATGTCGGCAGCAGAAAGGACCACAGCAGCTGCAGGACTGAGAGCCACTAGTCACCACAACAAAAGTGGCCGTGGTGAGTTGAAAAGAGCTAAAACTTTACATGAAACAGATACTGACAGTTATACTTTAGGACAAAATTTAGCGTTGACGTGGGAGGGGGATGTATGGTATCGTGATGGATCGTAATAGTGATGGGATCATGATGGTGTTGGATCGTGACCCAAGTACCGCGATCTGAATCAGATCGTGAGGTCCCTCGCAATTCCCACGCCTATTTTGCGCCATCATAAACAGATTTGTTCTTCATCAATAACAGAAAAAATAATTTCATTTCACAAACAAACAATCTGTCTGCAAATTGAATCTCAAAAAAGTTGTTTGTGCTGCAAACCAACAGCAGGGAAACTTGTCACAGGAGAATAAAGTCTTAGTCCTCACCCTCATCCAACAAGTTGTTTTGCAGGTATTTGTATATCAGTTTCACTAATTGATGCACTATGAAAACGAAAGCTTGGATACCTTATTATTTTCTGTTTAAAACCTCATCGATGACTGATCTGGCCACCGAAATGTGTGTTTGGATTGCCACCACCACTACTGCAGTGGTTGGTGGCAGACAATTAGTGTCTGCTGCTGCTGACAGCAGCATGGGGAGCTGGACTGAATGTACACAACTACGTATTTTACATTACTGCATTACTATGAAGTGCTTCATGTCATTGAAATCGCTTTTTTGATATTATAGAGATCTCATTTAATCGACTCAAAGCCCACAACTGAATGTGCCATCCAGTCTTTTAGATGTCACACAGTATTATCAAATGTAAAAATAACGAGCACATCTGCACTGGTGAATAAGGCTACCACCATTGTCCTGTTTGTGCTTACTTTGTCGTCATTAGGATGGCCTAGCTCAGGGGTTGGCAACCTGTACTACACAGAGCCACTGTGAGTGATTTTTGTATTAAAAATGTCTGCATATAGCCACAGAAATATCTGAGCCTAAAAACTGAGGTAAAACAGCAGAATTGCAACTACAATCTGGCCTGACAACATGGGGAATAAGAGTTTTTTCTTATAAATTTGCAGGGTTTTTTTTATATAAATTTGTTATTTTTTTCTTACAAAATTGCTAATTTTTCTGGTAATTTTTTGGTCTTTTTTCTTGCAAAATTATGTGGATGCTTTCCTCATTAAACTGCAATTTTTTTTTTCAAAATTTTTTTATATTTTTGGCATAAATGTGTTTTGCTTTTTTCCTAAATTTGGCATATTTTTCACTGCAAATTTAATACTAACTAACTACTAACTAACCTGCACTTATATAGCGCTTTTCTAGTCACAAAGACCACTCAAAGCGCTTTCACTAGTACTAACCCTCTATTCTAAGGGCCTATAGGAGACAGATATCTAGGGACAATTTAGAACAACCATTTCCCCTAACATGCATATCTTTGGATTGTGGGAGGAAACCGGAGCCCCCAGAGTAAACCCACGCAGCACAGGGAGAACATGCAAACTCCACACAGAAAAGTTCCAACCCCTGCCAGCCTGGGAATTCGAACCTGGAACCTTCTAGCTGTAAAGCAACAGTGCTAACCACTGCACCACCGTGCTGACCGTTATTATGTAAATTTGAAGACTTTTTTTCCATGTAAGTTTGTAACATTTTTCCCCAATAGTTACAAGCACGTTTTACAAATTTAGATTTTTTTTTGCACACTCTTCTGCTTTTCTCATAAGGCAAGGCACGTTTATTTACATCGCACATTTCGTGTACAAGACAATTCAAAGTGTTTTACATAAAAACATTAAAGCATTATAGCAAGTTGCAGAAGTAATAAGAATTTAAAAGCAAACGTGCAAGAAATAAAAGTTACAGTACATTGTTTGAGATTAACAATTGTTCTACTGAAAGGCAGCAGCAAATAGGAAAGTTTTTAAACGCGATTTAACCCTCAAGCGACCGAGTGGGGTCATTTACGACCCCAGCCATATAATTTAATGTGCCGTCTCTTTATTTTTTATCCAAATTTTCTTTCCTAGCATGAATTTGTCAGTCTACTAATCCTACACACTTTCATAGTTTTTTGCAGGGATCAACCAATTGGTGTGGCGTAGACATCGCAAACTCTTGTGGGGTCATTTATGACCCCGAAGAGAAGCACTGGTTTTTAAACATTGGTTTTATAAATTTTATTCAAATGTTCCACTTCTAATAGTTAGTTAGTTAATCTCTTCACACCTGAAGGTGTATATGGGTGGCGCCTATCTCCGTTTCTCTGACCCTAGGCCACACAGCTACTGTAAGTAGTGAAAGCTACAGCGAGGGGTCAGTCCTCTGGTAGCTCTGTGTGTAACTTTACTTTCCCCATTCCATTATGTGGAGCACCATGCTAGAAGGCAGAAAGCACCATTTTTATATGGTCTTTTGTATGACCCGGCCGGGATTTGAACCCCTGCCTCCCGGGTGTGGGGCGGATGCTCTACCAACTGAGCCACCACTCCGGTTTCCACTTCTAATCAGTACTTTATATTGTATTGCAGTGAACCATGGCTAACAGACCTAGGATAGCAAGATTTACATTTGTCTGTTTGTCTGGATTTGTCTGTCTGTTTGTTTGTCTGTTTGTTAGCAAGATAACTCAAAAAGTTATGGACGGATTTTCATGAAATTCACAGATTGTCAGAAATGGGGTATCCTACAGATGATTAGATTTTGGTGGTGATCCGGATCACCGTCCACAAGAAAACCGCCATTACGCAAAATGCCATAATCATCATCGTAACTACAATAATAGGTATCATCATCATCGTGATGATGATATGATGACTATGATGACTATGATGATGATGATGATGATGTTCCAAGAGTGAACTGACAAGGACTGTCTAAATAACTGTAATGTTGTTCTTACAGTCTGCGTTTTGGTTATTTCTTGCAATAAAAGTATTATTAGCAAACACATTTTACATTAGATCATTATAAAATACCTGTCTTAAATACAGGGAGTAGTTTTGGTATGATAAACCTCCAACCAGCCATTTATAATAAGGATCCCTGTACAGAGCACAATGGGGTCATAAATGACCCCACTTGGTCATTTCAGTCCGTAAAATAGCTTGGTCGCTTGAGGGTTAATGCAGCTGAGTTTCAGCAGCCCTGATGCTTTCTGGGAGTTTGTTCCACATGTGAGGAGCATAAAAACTGAACGCAACATTAGATTGTCTTATTTGACTGTAACCGTTTTGCACGTAAAAAAGCTGCCTTTTTCATATAAATTCACAACCATTTTCCAATAAAATTCAAGCTTTTTCTGATAAATTTGTGACTTTTTTGCCACTTTGTGTCCCCCACCTTCATAAAACTGCAACATTTTCCCTAAATTTCAAGCATTTTAGGCATAAATTTATAGCTATTCTCATACGTTTATTATATTTTTCTTTGCAAATTTCTTACCTTTATGGGTAAAACTGAAAAAAAAAAAAAAACTAAAAAATTTTTTTATTAATTTTTTACATTTTAAATTTAAACTAAATTTTAAATTTTATTACATTTTTCTCATAAAACTTCAACTTTTTCAAGTAAATTTGTGGGTATATTTTCCTCAGAAAATTGCAGATTTTTTACCTAAATTTGTGAGATTTTTTTTTTTTCTCATAAATGTGCAACCCTTTTTCTTGCTTTTTTCTTGGAAATTTATAATTGCTTCCCCCTCAAGGCCTCAGGAGCCACTATCTATGGGCAAAAGAGCCACACTCAACCCTAGATCCACAGGTTGCAGACCCTTGGCCTAGCTTCAGCAATTTACTGTAAATTTTAAAATAACTTGTCACTTACCAAAGAGCTCTGTGCGACCGCAGCAGCCTCCAGGGAGTATGCTTTCCTATTAACATTAGCTAGCTGAAGAGTGTGAAAAACATCCCTGTTGCATGTTAAGCTAGGCAGCTGCATGTTCACACTTTTTCTGTTGTTATTTGGATCACAACTGTTCCTATTAATATTACAATAATGTTCTCCTGTCACTGCTGACGGTGTCTTACTCACCTCCTTCTCCTCCTTTAAGTCTCGCTCATCTTCAGGTCCCAAGAACGGCCTGAGCGTTTCCTCCCACCAGTCATCATCCACTCGCCTCTTCCTGGATGAGGTCATCCAGGTGGGGTCGTACTTCTTTCCTAGGTCCTTCAAAAAGTCATCCCCATCCACAGACACCACGTATGTCATCGGTGCCGATGCGTTCTTGGAGCACAAGTGAGGCATCCCAACACCGTGCTCCACATCCACACAAATCCAAGAAGAAGTTTTCTCCAAATACACCTCCAGCCACTCATCATCTCCAGGTCCCTCCCTTCCTTTTCTGCTTCTTCTCCTCATTTCATTTCCCCTCGTCGACTCTTCTTCATCACTTTCCTTCCCTACCTCCCACTCTTCGTCGTCCTCTTCTTTTATCTTCTTTTTCCCTCCTGTGCTTCTTCTTTTTGGAGCACTAACACTTTTGCTGCTTTTCTGTTTTCTCTTCTTCCCTTTTGCAGATTTAGCCTCGCCCTCTGAACTATCGCTGTTACTCTCATTGGTTAACTGAAATTCCTTCTCACTACCCTCGCTGCTGCTCTCTTCTTTGTAGTTCACCTTTGACGCAAAGCTGCGCCGCTTTGAGTTCTTTGGTCTGTGCCCTCCTCCCTGTATGTTCTTCCCCTCCTCACCCTCATCTTTACTTTCTTTCCTCTTTGCTTTCTTCCTCGCTCCTTTTGTTTTGGTCCCCTCCCCTCCAGCTGGTCTCTTGGTGCCAGGAGAGACCTTCGGCTCAGGGGAGCTGGTCTTGAAGGATTCCTTGCTTTTGCTTTGGTCAGTGGAAGATGTTCTTCCTCCTTTGCCCTGGAGAAATTATAGAGTTTTTTATAACAGAACTAGAATGCCACTCACCTAAAATCAAATATGAGCTGATATGCTCTAGCTATATTTTTCTGATTACCAAAACAGAAGAGACATGTGTAAGGCTATAAACAAAATGATTTAGTGTCATAAAACGAGCACTGCTGTCATAAACACGAATAAAAATAAACACAATGATTTACAAATTATTTAAATGGTATTTTTAATTACATGTTGAACAAAGACAATGTTGGACTTTTTTAAGCGACAAATTCCATTGATGCCCGAAGGATGTACAGTGTGATAATTTTAAAAAGACTCTTGGAACTGTTTATGAACTGATGAGAGTTAATTAAAACAATGCACTGATTCAGCTATAACAGTTGATGTTTTCTACACAATATTTGTAACCTCAAGTGTAACATAAAGACACATAACATAAATGGTCAATACCTTAGCTGACGGGGGTTTGAAAGGAACCGGCTGCAACGACAGAACCAATCGACTGAAGAGCTGCAGAGACCTCAGGACCAACAGGAAAAGCTGCAGGAGGTCCCAAAGACACCGAGACATAATAATAAGTTGTGTTAATTTGAACACACAAACAAAGCATGTTTTGTATTAAAAATTGATCCAGCCAAAGTACCAACATGAGTCATCTCCTGGTGGTTTCTGGCGGAGAGGCTGGCTAGCCGCTTCTTGAGTAGAGTGCAGAGGTCTGGACGCTCCTCACATGGAAGAATGGGGTTGAGGGTGAATGTCTGTCTGAACCTGGAAGAAAAATGATAAGGAACTATGGAATTAACAGACACAACAGATAACACCTGGTGACTGAAGTAAATTTCTTGCAGTAGCTCCTGCTATAGCCATAGTTATCATCTTCAGACCCAGGCCCAGAGTGGCCCACTGTAAGGTGAGGGTCAATTCCCGGTGGGTCGCTTCATTACTGGGGTAGTGTTGCGGGCAAGAAAAAAAAAAGACTACCTTTATAATAAGTAACGTGCAGTAAAGGTACACCTGATATTTCACATTCTACAACAGAGACACTGCAGCACAGTAATAATAATAATAATAATAATAATAATAATACGTTTATTTATAAAGCACTTTTCACAGACGGAGTCACAAAGTGCTTAACATGGTAAAAAAACAAAATAAAAACACAGGCACATAAAACAGTAAAAAAAAAAAAGTAGACAGTAAAAGCACATAAAAATACAATCAACGCATAGTTAATTAAAAAGCCAGGCTAAAAAGGTGGGTCTTTAGTTGCTTCTTATTAAAAACATCAATGGAAGGTGCAGATCTAAGTTCAAAAGGTAAGGAGTTCCACAGTCTGGGAGCAACAGCAGCAAAGGCTCTATCGCCTTTGGTTCTGAGCCTAGTGCTAGGGACTACCAATAGATTCTGATGAGAAGACCTGAGAGACCTGCTGGGCTGGTGTAGAAAGAGCAGGTCACTAATATAAAAAGGCGCCTCTTCATGAATGGCTTTGTAAGTAAGAACAAGAACTTTAAAATCAACTCTATAATTTACAGGAAGCCAATGCAAGGAGGCCAAAACAGGAGTGATATGACAGAATCTACTGGACCTAGTTAGTAATCTTGCAGCAGAGTTCTGGACTAACTGTAGGCGGTGTAAAGAGGATTTGCTAAGACATGTGAAAAGAGCATTACAGTAGTCCAAACGTGAAGAAACAAAGGCATGAATAATGATTTCTAACTGACTGTAGGAAACCAATGACCTAATTTTGGACATAGTCCTAAGGTGGAAAAAACAACTCCGGGTCAGAGATTTGACATGCTGATCAAAACTCATCGATTGATCGAAAATGACACCAAGATTTTTTAGATTAGACTGTACATTAGAGCTTAATGAACCACAGTCTCTGGATAGGTGGAAATGGATCAAATAAATGATCCTCCCCCCATGGGAATCCCCACCCCCCACGCTGCAGTGCGAAAAGTCCTGTCTTACTCCTGTCTAAAAGCACAATGGTGCCCCCCAAGGCAGACGTCTTTGCTCGTTCAGTTCTTGAATGCCGACTTTTTCTCCTATTTTGCATGTTTGCTGCTCTTTCTACAGTGCATAAAGGTCATGCACTGCTAACATGTGACCGATGGACACTACTGGACATCGCCAAGACAAGCAGTCATACGGAATTTACTGGCTTCATACCACCCGATCTGCAATGCATTCTAGGACCACGCAATGAGCAACACCACCCCCAGGAAGGTCCCGAAGCACTGAGACCGCGTGAGCATGCTGACCCCAAGAGAGCGCGTCGGCGGTGGTGATGTAGGTGAGGTAAGACAGGACGGCTACATGCTAGGCTAGAAGCTCACGCTAGACACCCACCGCTATCAAGCCTCTTGCTAGCTAACGTTTGGTTGCTAGAAAACAAGCTAGACAAACTAAGACTAAGGATTGAAGACTAGCGGGAGATAAGAGTGCTGCGCCCTAATTTTCTGTGAGACCTGGCTCTCAGACAGAGTCCCTGAGTGCACCATTGAACTACAGACTCACTCTACACATCGGGCAGACCGAACTGAAGACTTGGGTAAGACGAGGATGGGTGTGTGTGTGTGTGTGTTTAAAAACAACTTGTGGTGTGAAGATGTACAGACTGTTTACAAGTACTGTTCGCCTGATGTGGAGTTTTTACTGCTGAAATGCCGTCCTTATTATCTACCGAGGGAATTCACTGCTGCATTTTTGGCCGCTGTCTACATCTGCCCGCGAAGCAACTACACAGCAGCACTACGCAAACTCCATGACGTCATCAGCGCAGTAGAGACGAAGCATCCTGATGCTGTTTTTATTGTTGCTGGTGACTTTAACCAGTGCAATTTACGGACTGTACTTCCCAAATGTGGACATTCCCACCCGTGACAAGAACACACTGGATCATGTTTACACCAACATATGCGGGGCATACAGAGTGGCACCCTGCCCCCACTTCGGACGTCAGATCACATCTCCCTGTTTATGTACCCAGCCTACAGACAAAAGCTGAAACAAACAAAAGCTGTTATTAAACAAATTAAACGCTGGACTCCAGAGGCTGAGAGCACCCTGCAAGACTGTTCTACCTGTACAGACTGGGATGTGTTTAAAGCTGCAGCCACCCGGGAGGACTCTTCTGTAAACATACAGGACTACACTGAGTATGTGACTGAGTACATCAGCACGTGTGTTAATATCATTGTACCCACCATACATGTCAGGAAATTCCCCAACCAGAAGCCCTGGATCAACAGTCAGGTACGTCAGATGCTGCGTGCTCACTCTCTTGCATTTAAATCAGGCAATGAGGTCGAGTACAAAGCTGCAAAGTATGGACTGAGGAGAGCTGTAACAACAGCCAAGAGGCAGTACAAGGAAAAGCTGGACAGTCTCTGCTCCACTCCTGACCCAGGGCACATGTGGAAAGACCTGCAACACATCACAGACTACAAGAGGACCAACAGCAGCACCACCAGCTCCACAGACAGCCTGCCAGATGATCTCAACATCTTTTACACCCGCTTTGAGACCACCAGCTACAGTGAAAGAGAGGAGACACACACACACACGCACCCTCCCCCTCCACTAAAAGTCTCATCAGGCCAGGTAAACAAAGTACTGAGGAATATCAACCCCCGCAAGGTAGCAGGACTAGACAACATCCCTGGGTGGGCCCTCACAGCATGTGCTGCCGAGTTGACGGACATTCTCACATCCATCTTCAACCTCTCCCTCAACCAGAACACAGTTCCCTCCTGCTTCAAAACCACAACCACCGTCCTCCTCCCCAAAAAGAGCTCGCCGACCTGCCTGAATGATTACAGAACAGTAGCACTCACTCCAATCATCGTGAAGTGCTTCAAGAGAGTGGTGCTGCCCCTCATTCAGGACAGCATACTGGATACCCTGGACCCCCTGCAGTACGCCTACTGGCCCAACAGGTCCACCTCAGATGCTATTGCTGCAGCACTCCATTATTCTCTCTCCCACCTGGAAGATAAAGACTCCTACATCAGGATGCTCTTTGTCAACTACAGCGCCGCCTTCAACACGGTCATCCCCCACAAACTCACCGACAAACTGTCTTCACTTGGCCTGCACCCCACCCTCTGTGACTGGCTACTGAACTTTCTGACTGGCAGGCCCCAGTCTGTCAGGATGGGTAACAGGACCCCAGTCAGCATCATCACGAGCACAGATGTCCCACAGGGTTGTGTTCTCAGCCTCATCCTCTACAGCCTCTTCACCCGTGACTGTTGCCTCCCACAAGGACAATATCATCTTAAAGTTCGCAGATGACACAGCAGTGATAGGATGTATCACTGGTGGTGATGAAGCATCTTACAGGAGGGAGGCGGCCAGCCTGGTGACATGGTGAGAGGACAACAACCTCACCCTCAACACGGACAAGACAAAGGAGATGATAGTGGACATGAGGAAGGGGAGGAGGAGACCCCATCGGCTGCTGTTCATCTGGGAGCTTGAGGTGGAGAGGATGAGCAGCTTTAAACACCTGGGCATCCACATCAGCGAGGACCTTAATTGGGCACTCAACACCACAGAGCTGGTTAAGAGAGCTCAACAGCGGCTGTACTTTCTGAGGAGGCTGAAGAAGTTTGGCATGTCCCCCAGGATCCTCAACAATTTCTACAACTGCATCATCGAGAGCATCTTGACCAACTGCATCACTGTGTGGTCCGGCAGCACCACTGCCCTGGACCGCAAACGCCTGGAGAGAGTGGTGAAGACAGTGGAGAAGAACATCAGGATTCCACTCCCCTCTCTACAGAGCATCTACCACCACAGAGTCCAAAGTTTTGCTGCCGCCATCCTCCAGGACCCCACCAACCCCCAGCACAGAATGTTCACACTTCTACCCTCAGGCTGGAGGTACAGAAGTATGAAATGCAGGACAACCAGACTAAAAACTCCTTCTTTCCCACTGCCATCAGACTCCTGAACAAATAAACTCTCCAAAACTCTGCAAACACAGCTCTGCAAGTAGGAACTTACACACTGGTTGCTAAATTTGCACATTGCTCACTTGCACAGTGTACATAGTCTCACCCCATCTCATGTCCACATCATCTCTGCTGCTAAATTATCATTGTACAGTCTACTGGGTATTATCATTACAGAGAAATTCTCACACTGGGTGCTAATTTGTACATTGCTCATTTGCACACTGTACATAGGCTTATGCCATCTCAGGTTCATATCATTCATCTTCTTCCGCTTAATCCTTTTCGGGTCGCGGGGGGGCTGGAGCCTATCCCAGCATCTTTGGGCGAGAGGCAGGGTACACCCTGGACAGATCGCCAGTCCACCGCAGGGCCAACACAGAGAGACAGACAACCATTCACTCTCACAGTCTTACCTAAGGACAATTTACAATCCCCAGTTTGATGCCAATTAACCTAACTTGCATGTTTTTGGCATGTGGGAGGAAACCGGAGAAATCCCGGCGTAAACCCACGCAGACACGGGGAGAACATGCAAACTCCACACAGATCACTGTTGGTCGGGGGCTGGGATTGAACCCAGGATCCCCCGGCCAAGGGTGAGTTGCTGTGCTGTCGCAGTGCTAACCACTCCGCCACCGTGCAGGTTCATATCATCTCTGATATTAATATACCATTGTCCATTATAGTCATCCAGCAAATTTACAATTTTTCTTGTTTCCTTTAGTTTAACTACTTTAACTGTCCTAATTGCCTAATGTGTGTTATTAGTATTCATTAGTATTAGGTGTGCTATTACCTTATTAGTACTGATGTGTATCTATTACCTTGGCATTCGTTCAGAGAACAGAGTAAGAATTTCATTGCTTAGGAAATGTTGCATTTCATAACTGTGCACATGATAATAAAGCCTTTGAATCTTGAATATATAGTTTCATGAAGTATGCAAGTGATGACTCAAGGTAAAGAGAGGATGATGAGGCTGTAATTATTAAGTGGCCAACCTACTCCCAATAAAAATGCCATGTGAAGTTACATAATATTTAGCCCAGTATCACATATTGCAGAATTTAATTTCCGATAAGACGAAGCGTTAAATTATGACCCATGTATGCAATAAAATAACACCTTTACTAAATGTTTTTTGTAGCATCTGTGGAGCAAAGTACGCAATCCTTTACTTAGACGATGAGTCAGCAATTAGCCAGGAGGCCAGCTGGACAGAGAGGACACGTAGAGAGCGTACCACATAAATTATATAGGCTTTGTGAATTAATGCAAAGTAGTTTTGCTGTAAAACACGTTTAATTACCGTATTATTACTTATTTGATACACATATAGCCTATACTGTACATAAAAACCTGATGTTCTGAACTATACTAGTGCACACTGTATAAAAGTTCAGTCAAGTCAACAGGATTCACGTTTTTTTAGTTCAGTCTGGTCGTTTCAGCTCCTCCAGGTCTCTTTCTTGCTTCCTTGTTCTCCCTTAACTGTGAGTGATGCATGTCAGTCACAAAAGGACTTGTAGCACTGCTGCTGAACTACAGGGGCCGACCAACTACAGCGTGGGGAGGGGGGAATTGCGGGGGTGGACCATCTAGTTGATCCATTTCCATCCATCCAGAGACTGGGCTGGAGTTGTAGAATGTGAAACGTCAGGTGTATTTTTACGCACGTTATCGGATTGTAATGATGGTCACTTTTTTTCTGACTGGAACACCGGCCAAATAGTGAAGAGGTCCACCAGAAATTTCCCACATCTCCCAATGAGCCACTCCAGGTCTGGCTCAAGTCAACTTTTCCCAGTGCAGCACCGCTGGTATTTTATGCAGTACCTAAGTGTGCACATTTAGCGTCTATGTTGCCTAGCGACAATGTTGTTACATCTACAGACAATGTGTGTACAAGGATTGCAGTATTGAGATTAAGGCAGGACAAACGTGGTATTGCCTTTCTCTCACTGACAGGACAGAATGCTGCAGCTCCTGTTTCCCTTTATTTCAGCACACTGTGGCCGTGTCTTAGTTCAGGTTCTGCGTCCTCCAAGTATCCATTTGAAGGCTGGCTATGTCACTGTGCTGCGTCGACGGCCATGATTCCGTGGGCTCCTTCACATGTGCCCAACAAATGCAGCCTTCAAAACCCCGGAAATGAAGGACACATGGAGAGTATCCTTGTGACCCTAACATATCCCAGCATTCAACGTGAGGCTCAGTCAGGCTTTTTTCCCCCCTCGGCTCAGCCAGAAGCAGAGTGAAGTAGGAAAAGAGTTCAATGTAAGTTCTGTGCTTGAATTATGCTGCGGTTTTAATGGTAAAACACTAATGACACAGAAAACAGCAACGTCTGATGGGTTAAGCTTACAAATTTATTTTTATTTTTTTTTGATGTGCTGCATGCTTCACTTAATTTATTAATTTAACATGTTGAACTGTTATTTTTTTTTCTAAAGTCAAGCTGATTTATTCATTAATGTCAGTAATATGAAAACACCACAGTGTGATGTGGTTGATTAACTTGATTTAAAATACAGTCCTGTAGACACACTGGTTAGTTGACTTTTTTTTTTTTTTTTAACTTATTTGCCGACATTCTAAAGATAATCTGATGTCCATCCATCCTCTACCACTTGATGCTTTTCGGGTCACGGGGGTGCTAGAGCCTATCCCAGCATCTTTGGGCAAGAGGCAGGGTACACCCTGGACAGATCGCCAGTCCATCACAGGGCCAATGTGACACCCACTAATGTGTGGTCACAAGTGGGGTATGATAATTTATCTTTTTTTAAATTAATTAATTTATTTTCCTTATGTTTTATTCCCATGCCCATATCTACTTGCAATGTAAGGAGACCCATTAACACAGTTAAACTGGCTATCTGTTTCCAGAACAGTAGGGGGCAGTATATAGTAGAGTCATTTTGGGGGGTTTCGTGACCAACCTCCCAGGACCTTTTTTTCTCACTGGATTTAGCATTCTAGACCCATTTTAATGAAAATAAGCTCCCATGTACCTCCCAAAAATTACGGGAAACCTTTTTTTTGCCAAAAATTCAAAATGGCCGCCAAAATGCATACCACCACCTATATCTCAGTAACTAATTCAGCTAGGAGGTTGATTTTGGTGTCTAGACATAGGTTTTTGGGGTCAAGCATTCCATTAATGCTATTAGTTTACTTGTGAAACAAACCCATCACGATGAAATCCAATATGGCCGCCAATATGGCCACCGATTAACATTTTTTTTGTTTCTTGACTACTAAGGCACCTAGAAAGCTGATGTTGGTGTCAAAACAGAGGTTTAAGGGGTCATACTATCTGTTTATTCCAATAAAAGTGTGTTTAAATGATTACATAATCGAGAAATCCAAGATGGCGGCCGGCTGTCATTTTCACATGCAATGGACTTTTTCATATCCGTCACCAAATGAGCTAAAAATGTCAAATGAGGTATCCTCACATTCATTTTTAATAATTATTAGAAAGCTCCTGCATTGATTCAGTGATTTCACTGAGGAACACTTGGGTAATCCCCTTAGGATTCCCGGAATCCTGTGCTTGATTCATTGATTCCTTTTTGCATAGCAAGAGAGAGGATGCAGTGATTTTGTAACGTCTGTGCTGCCATAATATGTAGTTCTAATCTTTCCAATTTAACCAAGGTTGCCAGGTATGTATAAATTTAGCTTTAAACTTATCTGGAGAGGTTAGAATTCTGAATCTTGTTCCATACTGTATAGTCAGGTAATGTTAGCATATTGACCATGCTGCTTGCTTAATGCTACCGTAATGACAGTAGACAGTACAAGGGCCTTTGACTCTAGGTCTTGTCATCCCTCCTTTTTCTCTCCTCTGTTCTGATAATGACAAATTTGTTTTTGTTTTCAGACACTTATTCATATAAAGTGAGGGATAAAATGGATACTGCAAGTGACAACGATGAATTACCATCAACGTCTTCCGGTGAATACGAATGCATTCTACGTTGTGGTCAACCATGTACCAAAAGTGACTCTTTGCAGCAGTGGTGAAGACAGTGCTTCAGATAGCGCAAGTTCATACAGTGACTCATTCATTGATAGTGAATCAAGTAGTGATAGTGATGTGTAGTTGGACATCTTAGTATGATGTGATGTGGTGATTGATAGTGGACTACATGTAATTGAGTTGGACGTTTGCGTGGCATTAACATAAGGTCTAGAGAAAATGTGCCTGCGTAAAGTGTATTCCAAGATGGCGGCTGGGGGCCATTTTGAGCTTGATAGACAATGAGGGCACTAATGAACACAATGGATGGTTCACAGGAGCCTCACTTGACTTTTTTTTAGCTCATTTGGTGACGGATATGAAAAAGTCCATTGCATGTGAAAATGACAGCCGGCCGCCATCTTGGATTTCTCGATTATGTAATCATTTAAACACACTTTTATTGGAATATACAGATAGTATGACCCCTTAAACCTCTGTTTTGACACCAACATCAGCTTTCTAGGTGCCTTAGTAGTCAAGAAACAAAAAAAATGTTAATCGGTGGCCATATTGGCGGCCATATTGGATTTCATCGTGATGGGTTTGTTTCACAAGTAAACTAATAGCATTAATGGAATGCTTGACCCCAAAAACCTATGTCTAGACACCAAAATCAACCTCCTAGCTGAATTAGTTACTGAGATATATGGGCTGCACGGTGAGGCAGTGGTTAGCACTGCGGCAGCACAATTTACCCTTGGCCGGGGGATTGTGGGGATCGTGGGATCGTGGGTTCGATCCCAGCCCCCGACCAACAGTGATCTGTGTGGAGTTTGCATGTTCTCCCCGTGTTGCGTGGGTTTACTCTGGGATTTCTCCGGTTTCCTCCCACATGCCAAAAACATGCATGTTAGGTTAATTGGCTGTTCTAAATTGTCCCTAGATATCTGTTTCCTATAGGCCCTTAGAATAGAGGGTTAGTATTAATGAAAGCGCTTTGAGTGGTCTTTGTGACTAGAAAAGCGCTATATAAGTGCAGGTTAGTTAGTAGTTAGTAGTTAGATATAGGTGGTGGTATGCATTTTAGCGGCCATTTTGAATTTTGGGCTAAAAAAAGGTTTCCCGTAATTTTTGGGAGGTACATGGGAGCTTATTTTCATTAAAATGGGTCTAGAATGCTAAATCCAGTGAGAAAAAAAGGTCCTGGGAGGTTGGTCACGAAACCCCCAAAAATGACTCTACTAAGGCAGTGACTTAGCAGCAGCTAACGGAATTGCCGCTTAACCTTCATTGTATTCACAGAACTGAAGGAAAACACAAGTCACGTCTCTGCCTCATTCTTGTTTCTGCTATTTTCCAGGTTTGTAAAGTGCAAAAGCACTTCCAGTCACATTATTTTACATGCTGACAAAATGTGTGGGGTTTTGAGCAAAAAGATTATGTTGTAATGTTAGAAACCGCTGTGTAAATTGAAAGAGTATTTGGAGCTGTGGTAATGGTAGCAATGCTAACAAGCTAACTGTGGCTACATAATTAGCTTTGGGACTCGCCTTTGGTTTGCATGGTTTAGCTAGGTCCAGTTGGCTTCAGTATTAAGTTTGCACTTTTTGGTACAGTATGGTTTTAAGATGTCTTAATGGAAGATGTACTCTATTTTGGTTAAGTGACTTTACATGTTTTATTTGGTTAAGTGACTTATACGTATTTCCTCCTGGTGCATTTCAACATGTCCCCCCCATACTAGCAACTTCATTTATTGTTCAGTTCATGTTTATTTCTTTCTCTAGTGCCTATTAGAAACTAACCAGCAGGGTTTTGATCAGAAAATGTTTTTTTTTAAAAAAGAAATGCTTATTGGTCACAGTTTAAGGTGAAATAGTGTGTCGTTAAAACTGGTGACACTAAGAGTTCATTGAGAGTGAGAAGTGGATTGATACAGTTGTAGCATCATCTCACTTTGGCTCAGCAATAATTATTCTTCTGCTTAAAGACATTTTGTTTCACCCAGGAGTAAGACAGTCAAGAACTGATTTTCTCCCCCAGGCCACAGCTGAAATCCCATTCCTTTGCCAAAACCAGTCTAAAAGAATTCAACCTATTTCCTCCTGCGCCCCTTTATTGCCCCCATAAACATGGAACACACATGGAGCCCCTCACTGCCACACTGATCCACAGCTCAATAAAATTTCCTTAAACTGTGGGACATGCTGGATTTAACCAGTGAACTTTAAAGTACATTATTACAAACTCAATTCTGAACCTTCTCTTCTTTTCAGGACTATGAAAAGCAAATGGACTCTGATGTTTTAATGTGGAAAATCAATAATATGTGTGAAATGCATTAATCTGTGATTTTATATATATATGCATGTTAAAAATGTTTAAATGAATGTTTATTCCTGCATGTTGATTTAGAAGCACTGCTTATAGGTTACATTAAGGTTAGCTTAGTTATACATAAGTGTGTAAAAGCATATTCCAGTGTATTAAAATTGTGTGTGTCCATGTGGACCGATAACAAATTGCACCCAGCCTTCACTGAGCCCCAGCTTCTCCATCCTATTGGTCCCTCGCAGACAAAGCCTGTCATTGGACTAAAGTTCATCAAGCCCGCCCACGAAGGATGCTCATTGGCTGAGATTCCAGTCAACCCGGAAGCCCGCGAAAGCTAAACAGAACTTATAAAAGGAGAAAAAACCCCTGCTACTTCCTCTTTTGGACTCGCTCTTTTTAACGCCTCTTTCGGCCTCTTTTCGTCTCTTTTAATGCCTCTTTGGACGCCTCTTTCGCCTCCGTTCGTCGCTCTCTTTTTTGGCCATTGTCTACACACAGCAAGAAAGAACTTTGGGAAGAACAAAGGACTGTCTGAACAAAGACTTCTCCCACGTGTTGCTTTTCCGAACACAGAACAGATAACTCGTAATTTGTTTATGTAACTTTGTAGTTTAATGTTTTTTCCTTTTTCTCTTAAATGCCTAGGAATTCCTATTTCTTTGAGCTCAATTCTTAATCGGAGTTAAACTCCCAATTTTTATTTATCTCTTTTTCTTTGTTAAACTTTCTGTAAAACCACCGTTTGTTTTAATTTTAATGTAAGTTTTAATCTTGACTTTATTTTTATAATATTTTTCTTGACCAATCACACACCAGAAGCTATTATTTTATCTAAAGTCCGAAAGTCTTTTTCTAATTTGAGATCTGATTAGATCTAATTATTCTCGAAGACCTCTGGAGCCGCTTGTCTACGAAGGAGAAAACGCGCAGCTCTCTTCATCACACGCTGAAGAAACGTCGGCACCATCTGGCTCCGATCCAAGTTACAACTGTGGGTCATACAGCCAAAATCCAGCCACTTCGACCGCTTGACTTTAAAGGTCGAACTGTGGACCCTGAAATATCTGCGGGCAGATATTTCCCCTAACATCCACGAAATCTTGGGCTGAGGAAACGCCGAACGAGGAATCACGTGAGCTGCAAACTTTAATTCATCTGCTGAATTAAACGTCTGCGGTTCGGTAATAATTTGTATATCTAATCAGATGCAAATTAAGAAGCCCTTAACATAACTCTTCTTTTCGTTAAAATTCCGTTTTTATTTTCTTAAGACTAATCCAGGACTTTTCATATAATTAGTAAACTTTCTCCATAAATTTGCGTTGTTTCCATAATCTGTTAACTCAAACTGATAGAAATTCATTTCTCAGTTTAACTCTGGTTTCGAAAATATTGACATTGTTAATCTATCATTTACAAGATTGATTTTATGTTTACTGAAATTACTGCAATGTCTGTTAATCATTTCGTTTAATAAATATGTGAAAATAAGAGAAGTTGTTGAGAATTTATTTCATTCTGAGTCTGTTTCAAGCCCAGGTATCGAATTCACGGAAAAATTTTTGAGACTGATTATTAATTAATTTATTGAGTGATTAAACAGGTATAAAGTGAAATTAAAATTAAAATTGCTTCTTAAAGACAGAAGCTGGTGCCCCTACGAGTGTTATTAACTTTTCTGGTGTATATGAAATGAAATTTGATCTCAGATTCCAATACATCAATAATAAATTAAATAATTTTATACCTGATCATATTTATTAATTTCATATTCTCTTATACAGTAATTCATATGAATGTGTTGAGAAGACTTTTTATATTCATGTCAAATGGACATTCATCATACAGCATAATAATGCAAATAAATAACAGGTCATTTGGGAGAAATATGTTTAATAAACAGTATTCAGAGAACTGAAGGAAAACACAAGTCACGTCTGCCTCATTCTTGTTTCTGCTATTTTCCAGTTTCCAGTGTCAGAGACGAAATTCAAATATAACTGTTTACATGGTTGCAGCTTTGGGACCTGTAACACCAACCAACACAGAGAGACTGACAACCATTCACTCTCACATTCATACCGAAGGACAATTTAGAATCCCCCAGTTGGATGCCAATTAACCTAACCTGCATGTCTTTGGCCTGTGGGAGGCAACCGGAGTACTTGGAGAAAACCCACGCAGATGTGGGGAGAACATGCAAAATCCACGCAGAAGGGTCACCGATGGTCGGGGGGTGGGATCGAACCCACAAGGGTCAAGGGTAGGATTGAACCCATGACCTTCTTGTTGTGCTGCCACAGTGCTAACCACTGCGCCACGGAGCTGCCATAATCTGATGTGGTGCTGTGACAAAAAACCCCCTTCAAATTATTTGTTAGAAAAAAACTGAGCAATTTATTAAGTTGAGGACAGGACATCATCACTTTATAAAAGCAAGAAATCTCTGCGTGTCTGTCATGCTTCATAGGACATCATAGGACGGCCTATGATCTCTGCCTGAACATCATTGGACATCCTATGATGTCTGACAAGTGTGTCTTTATGATGTCACATAGACCACAGAGATCAATGTCATATAGGACGGTTTGTCTTTATGATGTCATATAGACCATGTGTTTTTGAACTCAGGCATCATAACACATAGACAAATGTGTCTTTATGATGTCATATAGACCATGTGTCTTTTATGATTTTCACGATCCTGTCCATGAACTGGAATTACGACACACCTATCCCTCAACCAGTGGTCTCAACGAAGAAGAAGAAGACCCACCAGATGGACAGCAACTGCTGCACGTCATAAAAGATGCCATGAAGATGAAACACCTGAGGTTCCAGCAGTACATTGCACCCGTCTGAGACAGGAGGACACCCTTCACCGGCACAGGGTATGACAGACTTTAAAGCATGTGTCTAGGACATCATAGGACGGCCTATGATCTCTGCCTCATCATCATAGCGCGTCCTATGAACTCAGGCATCATAGGACGACTCGCCATGCCTACATGACGGCAAACGTGTAACATCATACAGGGATGAGAATGGGGTTTGAGAAAAAAAGAGGAAACTAAGCCGGGGGTGTTGGGGGACGCAGGTCCCCAAGCCGGATCCAAGGCGGAGCCTTGGCGGGGGGTCTGGGGGTCAACGCCCCCCAGAAGCTAACGAAATCTGGTGTTTTAGAATGCTCAAATGTGGTCTTATATTTAAAGTTAGAAGTAAGTACAAATGCATTTATAGTTTACCTTTTTAATCTGCTGCAGCATCACATGCGTAAATTTATGATATCTGAATGGTATGTTGATGTAATAATACTAAATTATATTTTACTACTATTTAATATGTTTAGAACTGACACAGAATTACATTTACATAGTTCTAGAACAGACAAAATAATTTAACCAAGTAAAATAAATTATAAATATTAACAAAATTCCATCACCAAGTCCATCACCCATTTATTAAAATATACTGACATTCTGCAAACATTTTGATTTATTAATGTGTGCATTTGTTAGTGTTACTAGGAATATAAAAAAAGTTGCATATTAGTATATTTTAATATTTGAAAGATAATCTAAGAAAGTAAGTAAAACCTAAAAGATGTTTAATATTTTTATGCAATGACCATGAAGAAATTATGTTTACTAATAAAAGCAAAGATATCTTAGGAAAGGCAACCCATCACCACATGACAAAAAAAACTTACACATGCATTATGTAACTCCTCCTAGTGAAACAAAAAATGATAAATTATATTCAAAATTCTTAGATTGCATTTCAAATTGTGAGAAAATATGTAATAACATTTATCTATCAACAATCAATAATCAGCATTCAAATGCAATTAGTGTTTCAAAACAGGCATGACGTCACAACTTACACATGCTATTTCATAACAAATTCATTACGCAAAAATTCTCAAGTACATTACTTATAACGAGAAAAAATCTTACTCGGAATGTGTCTTCCGATCACTAATTGCTGTAATCGGGGCCGATTGTGATGAACTTTGATTGACTGGCATTTGAATTTGACCGTGTCCATCGATCGTTTTGAACGCAGCACGAGCGAGTAGTTCGATCTCCTTGTTGCCACAATTTTGAGATGTTTCTGTTTTGAACAGTGTTCAACTAAGGCAACACAACCACGAGATCCATAACTCAAGAAATCGTTGCAATAAACACACTGGGCTTTCCCTGGTACTTCGCATTTCGCTATGAAAGTCGGCCATTTTTTCAACCACAACTTCAGTATTTTTACCGATCTTTACAGTCATTGACAGTTTTTTCAAGCCATTCCCAACGAAACTTGTTCCTTATCCCTTTGTCGATTTCTAAAATTCTTGCTTTGTTGTCTTTCGTGAGTTTTAAGTTCACCATTTTCACGAAATCGGGAAAACTCGGTTGATTGAACTGTCTGCCATTTGCATTTCGCTCCGCGTGTTGGATATGACAAAGGAATAACAAAATCGCCGATTGGTTGCTTCAATAAGTATCAGCCAATCAGTGGCCTTGTTACTGATTGGCTACATTACTGATCTTGCTGGGCAGCGCGTTCTGTGTGGTGGATTTTAGCAGCCGATCGAAAATATGACTCACTCATAACAGACCTCACCCCCCCCCCCCTAAAATTTTCTCCTCGAATTTAGACGATTCACGAGAATGACCCTAGACATGATCAAATCCGAGGAATTCCACGGATCCGCGGAGGATTCTCATCCCTGATCATAGGACGACTCGCCATGCCTACATGACGGCAAATGTGTAACCTTGACGAATGCCAGTCTACACTACAAATGTGTAAAATGCCAAGCAAAGCGCTGATTTTCTCCGGGTGCTCTGGTTTCTTGGTTTCTACAGGCTTGCATGGGACCTTCCTGACCAGGGTCGAAAGCCACTTTTTCAGGATCGTGCCCATGAACTGGAATTACGACGCATCTATCCCTCAACCAGTGGTCTGAACGAAGAAGAAGAAGACCCACCAGATGGAGAGCAATAGAATGAGAAGAACTGTTGCACGTCAGAAAGGATGCCGTGAACATGAAACACCTCAGGTTCCACCAGTACGCCGCAGGCATAACTGTGAACAACACAGCTGTCTGAGACAGGAGGAGACTTCAGTGGTCTGAACGAAAAAGAAGAAGACCCACCAGATGATGTCTATATGACGGCACACAGACAGAGCACATGACTCCCTACAAGACATATACAGTGGGGTAAAAAAGTATTTAGTCAGCCACCAATTGTGCACGTTCTCCCACTTAAAAGATGAGAGAGGTCTCCAATTTTCATCATAGGTATACCTCAACTATGAGAGACAAAATGAGAAAAAAAAAATCCAGAAAATCACATTGTCTGATTTTTAAAGAATTTATTTGCAAATTATGGTGAAAAATAAGTATTTGGTCAATTACAAAAGTTCATCTCAATACTTTTGTTATATACCCTTTGTTGGCAATGACAGAGGCCAAACGTTTTCTGTAAGTCTTCACAAGGTTTTCACACACTGTTGCTGGTATTTTGGCCCATTCCTTCATGCAGATCTCCTCTAGAGCAGTGATGTTTTGGGGCTGTCGCTGGGCAACACGGACTTTCAACTCCCTCCAAAGATTTTCTATGCGGTTGAGATCTGGAGACTGGCTAGGCCACTCCAGGACCTTGAAATGCTTCTTACGAAGCCACTCCTTCGTTGTCCGGGTGGTATGTTTGGGATCATTGTCATGCTGAAAGACCCAGCCACGTTTCATCTTCAATGCCCTTGCTGATGGAAGGAGGTTTTCACTCAAAATCTCACGATACACGGCCCCATTCATTCTTTCCTTTACACGGATCAGTCGTCCTGGTCCCTGTGCACAAAAACAGCCCCAAAGCACAATGTTTCCACCCCCATGCTTCACAGTAGGTATGGTGTTCTTTCTCCTCCAAACACGACAAGTTGAGTTTTTACCAAAACATTCTATTTTGGTTTCATCTGACCATATAGCATTCTCCCAATCCACTTCTGGATCATCCAAATGCTCTCTAGCAAACTTCAGACGGGCCTGGACATATACTGGCTTAAGCAGGGGGACACGTCTGGCACTGCAGGATTTGAGTCCCTGGCGGCGTAGTGTGTTACTGATGGTAGCCTTTGTTACTTTGGTCCCAGCTCTCTGCAGGTCATTCACTAGGTCCCCCCGTGTGGTTCTGGGATTTTTGCTCACCGTTCTCGTGATCATTTTGACCCCACAGGGTGAGATCTTGCGTGGAGCCCCAGATCGAGGGAGATTATCAGTGGTCTTGTATGTCTTCCATTTTCTAATAATTGCTCCCTCAGTTGATTTTTTCACACCAAGCTGCTTACCTATTGCAGATTCAGTCTTCCCAGCCTGGTGCAGGTCTACAATTTTGTTTCTTGTGTCCTTTGACAGCTCTTTGGTCTTGGCCATAGTGGAGTTTGGAGTCTGACTGTTTGAGGTTGTGGACAGGTGTCTTTTATACTGATAATGAGTTCAAATAGGTGCCATTAATACAGGGAACGAGTGGAGGACAGAGGAGCCTTTTAAAGAAGAAGTTACAGGTCTGTGAGAGCCAGAAATCTTGCTTGTTTGTAGGTGACCAAATACTTATTTTCCACCATAATTTGCAAATAAATTCTTTAAAAATCAGACAATGTGATTTTCTGGATTTTTTTTCTCATTTTGTCTCTCATAGTTGAGGTATCCCTATGATGAAAATTGGAGACCTCTCTCATCTTTTAAGTGGGAGAACTTGCACAATTGGTGGCTGACTAAATACTTTTTTGCCCCACTGTATAGACACAGGTAAGTAACATAACACAGAACAGTGACAGGCACGAGAAGAAGTAACAAGCAGGGGCAAACAGCCCCAGATGGCAGGGCATATTTTGTGTGATTTTTATGTTTTGCTACATACAAAAGCCGTCACATGTGATTGCCACTTAGTGTTGTGTTGCTATACCAACTGTCCTGTAACTGGCAAGAATTCTGTTCCAATGTATCCCCTCTACAGGCATGCACGGGTTTCTATGGGCATGCACGGGTATACACTAGATCTGTAAATTTAAGAAATCTCTGTGTGTGTGTCTGTCACGATCATAGGTCATCATAGGACGGTCTATGATGTCTGCCTGATGTCCTATGATGACCCTATGATCTCAGGCTACATAGGACTCGCAATGCTGTCATACAAGCAATGCCATCATAGAGACAATAGGACTGGCTAACTATGATGCAGTGTCCTATAATGCCCGCCTTGATGTCTTTATGATGTCATATACCCATCACTCACGATGCCTCCCTACCTATAGGACTCGTGATGCCGTTATATAGGCGATGCCATATAACGGACTGGCTAGCTATGATGTAGTGTCCTATGATGCCTGCCTTGATGTCTTTAGGATGTCATATAGACCATCACTCATGATGTGTACCTACCAATGATGGAGTGTCCTATGATGACTGCCACGGGAGGAGACCCTTCACCAGCATAGGGGACGACAGACAAGGGATGCACAGACAGACAGGAAATGTGTGGCAGTGCCCCATGCGCGTGCTGAGTCACTTGAAGCCCGAAATGCCCGCAAAGCGAGCAACGCTGCACGCCAGGCAAGGCGCAGACAAGCTGAGACCCAGAAGATGCGGAATAGTCGGCTGGCCGCCAATGCTGCTCACCACGCAAGGCACAGAGAAGCTGAGACCGAATAGGACACAGTACTTTAAACCACACCCATTCAAAGCAGTAAATCTGGAAATCTCACTCAGTAAGGCAAAAGGCACTCTATAAATTCAAGAAATCTCTGTCAGTCAGTCTGTCACTCGATTAAGAATAGGACACCCTACTTTAAACCACATCCATTCGAACCAGTACCCATGAAGAATGGCAGTCTACACTACAAATGTTTAAAATGCCCAGCAAAGCGCTGATTTTCTCCGGGTGCTCCGGTTTCTGGGTTTCCACGGCCATGCACGCGTCTTCCTGAACAGGGTCGAAAGCCACTTTTTGCTCAGATCTATTTGCATGATCCTGTCCACGAACTGGAATTACAATGCACCCATCCCTCAACCAGTCGTCCGAACCAAGAAGAAGAACATGAAGACCCACCAGATGGAGAGCAATACAGTGAGGAGAACTGCTGCAGTCAGAAAAGATGTTGTGAGGATGAAACACCTCAGGTTTCAGCAGTACGCTGCAGGCATGACTGTGAACAACATAGTCGTCTCAGACAGGAGGAGACCCTTCAGCAATGGGCATGTAGAAATACTTGCTTATACTTGGTTTCTATGGCCATGGACGGGTATGTACTAGTTTGTAATAATTTGATTATGCTGATCTTAAAAATGTTCTATCACAGTGATAATCAGAGTTTTCTGATGTTTTTTTTTTTCTTTTTTCCTCAATTGTTTCTGAGGTCCAGGGTGGGTGGACCTGCCTGGAGGACCTGAGGGTCAGCTGTGGTGAGAATGGGTGGACTCAAGATTTCTAAAACCAAACTGATATTTGACTGAAATAACCAGTAGTTTTTTGAAAAAGTTAATGTTTTTTGCAAGATAATACAAGGAGCATGTTCATTATCCATTACACAGAGTGAAATATTTTAACCATGGCTTTTAATAGTCATGGTTATAGATTTTCAAATTAAATTAAAAATAATGTTCTAATGATGAGATGCACGAGTGCAACTTAGATGAAAGATGAAGATGGAATCTGTTGTACTGCTGCTGAAAATCATTGAGGGTCATCATCCTACAGTACAGGACTGTGGTCTGGTTTACTAAATTAAAAACTAAATGTCAAGAGCTGATAGAAGGAATAGGATCTAATTATTTAGCTACATAACGGTAATACTGTAAATGATCATAAATGATAACAGTAAACTGTCATATTTTCCACTGGTCATGTTATATTTTATAATCCAATTTTACTGATATACATATTCAAAATAATTAAAAGTAGCTAATTTATGCATTTTGTATTTTTGCCATTGAGCTGTCAACTGATCACCACCTGATGGTGAGATGGATCCGATGGCAGGGGAGGATGCCATTCAGACCTGGTAGACCAAAACGTATAGTGAGGGTGTGCTGGGAACATCTGGCTGAGGCCTCTGTCTGGGAGGTCTTCAACTCCCGCCTCCGGAAGAACTTTGACCACATTCCGGGGGAGTCTGGAGAGATGGAGTCTGAATGGGCCCTGTTCTCCACCTCCACTATTGAAGCGGCTGCCCAGAGCTGTAGCCGCAAGGTCGTCGGTGCATCTTGTGGTGGCAACCCCGGAACCAAGTGGTGGACACCAGTGGTGAGGGAGGCCATTAAGCTGAAGGAGTCCTATCGAGCTTGGCTGGCTTGTGGGACTCCCGAAGCAGCTGAGGTGTACCGGCAGGCCAAGCGGAGTGCAGCTTGGGTGATTGCTGAAGCAAAAACTCGGGTGTGGGAGCAGCTCGGTGAGGCCATGGAACAAGACCTTCGGTTGGCATCAAAGAGATTCTGGCAAACTGTCCGGTGGCTCAGGAGGGGGAAGCAGCTCCCTGTCCACACTGTGCATGGTGCGGATGGGGCGCTGCTGACTTCAACTGGCGATATTGTCGGGGGGTGGAAGGAATACTTCAAGGATCTCCTCAATCCCACTGACTCGTCTTCCACAGAGGAAGCAGGGCTTGTAGATGAGGGGGACGACTCGCCCATCACAGGGGCTGAGGTTGCC
This sequence comes from Pholidichthys leucotaenia, assembly GCA_020510985.1. Taxonomy (NCBI): domain Eukaryota; kingdom Metazoa; phylum Chordata; class Actinopteri; order Cichliformes; family Pholidichthyidae; genus Pholidichthys; species Pholidichthys leucotaenia. Next base: position 361,833,119 of record CM035843.1, on the reverse strand, counting down.
AAGGTGGTTAAAAGTCTCCTTGGTGGCCGGTCCCCGGGGGTGGACAAGATTCGCCCTGAGTACCTCAAGGCCCTGGATGTTGTAGGGCTGTCATGGTTGACATGCCTCTGCAACGTTGTGTGGAGGCTGGGGACAGTGCCTTTGGCATGGCAAACCGGGATGGTGGTTCCTCTCTTCAAGAAAGGGGACCGGAGGGTGTGCTCCAACTTTAGAGGGATCACACTCCTCAGCCTCCCTAGGAAGGTCTATACCAAGGTACTAGAGGAGTGTCCGGCTGTTGGTCAAACCTTGGATTCAGGAGGAGCAATGTGGTTTTCGTCCTGGCCGTGGCACATCAGACCAGCTCTTTACCCTTTCGAGAATCTTCGAGGATTTGTGGGAGTTTGCCCAACCAGTTTACATGAGTTTTGTGGACTTGGAGAAGGCATTTGACCGCGTCCCTCGTGGTTTTTTGTGGGGGGTGCTTTGGGAGTATGGGGAATTGGGCTTGTTGTTACGAGCTATCCGGTCTCTATACGACCCGTTGTGAGAGTTTGGATCGTATTGACAACACTCCGTCGGACTCATTCCCAGTGAGAGTTGGACTCTGCCAGGGCTGCCCTTTGTCACTGATCCTGTTCATAATTTTTATGGACAGGATTTCTAGGCACAGCCAGGGAACAGAGGGTGTCATGCTTGGTGACCACAGGATCTCATCTCTGTTGTTTGCAGATGATGTTGTCCTGTTGGCTTCATCCAGCAATGACCTACAGGTCTTACTGGGACAGTTTGCTGCTGAGTGTGATGCAGCTGGGATGAGAATCAGCACCTCCAAGTCCGAGTCCATGGTCCTCAGCCAGAAAAAGGTGGATTGTCCTCTCCGGGTTGGGGAAAAGCTCCTGCCCCAAGTGGAGGAGTTTAAGTATATCGGGGTCTTATTCATAAGTGAGGGAAGAATGGAGCGAGGGATTGACACAGATCGGAGCAGCATCTGCAGTGATGCGGACATTGTACCGGTCCGTTGTGGTGAAGAGGGAGCTAAGCTCTAAGGCAAAGCTGTCAATTTAGCGGTCAATCTACATTCCTACCCTCACCTATGGTCACAAGCTTTGGGGAATGACCGAAAGAATGAGATTGCAGCTACAAGCAGCTGAAATGAGCTTTCTTCATAGGATTGGTGGACTCATCCTTAGAGACAGGGTGAGGAGCTCAGTCATCCGGGAGAGGCTCAGAATAGAACTGCTGCTCCTCCATACTGAAAGAAGCCAGTTGAGGTGGTTTGGGCATCTGATCAGGTTGCCTCCTGGATGCCTCCCACTTCAGGTGTTTTGGGCATGTCCCACTGGGAGGAGACCCCGGGGCAGACCCAGGACTCACTGGAGAGGCTATGTCTCCCAATTGGTCTGGGAACGCCTTGGTATCCCCTCTGAAGAGCTGGAGCAGGTGGCTGGGGAGAGGGAAGTCTGGGCTTCTCAGCTTGAACTGCTGCCTCCGCGATCTGGACCTCCGGAAAAGTGGGAGAAGATGGATGGATGGATGGTATTTTTGCCTTAATTTAACTGTTATTTACTTGCTGACTTGAAACATTTTGACTTTTCTGTGGAACTCTTTGATGCCATGAATCGAAAACGCCAACCCACCGCCGTCCTTGAGACCAGCCCACTGCTCTATTACTGGCCCGCCTAGCAGACTGTCATGAAGATGGAGGGGATGCTAAATGTAGCCTATTAGCCCTGAACTATTAAGGCAACTTCATACCAAACACGAACAGGTGAATTTTTCACACAGCATGATTACATTACAATGTAAACACACGAACAGACATGAATTCACCGTCTGAGTGAGATACAGACAGGCAAAGTTGCCTTTATAACTTCTGCAGCAGTGTTCAACCTACTGTGGAAATCCCCAAAATAACGTCATGCTTTAGGTTTACATTATCCGACGAGGAGGCTCACCTGAAAAAGTTGTCCCTGTCTCCAAAACTTTACAAGATAATGGGTCTTTCCGTTGCTAGCTTGCCAGCCTTGTTAGCATGTCCGTGGCAGGAATCCGTGGGAAAATAACTCCGACATCCCGATTTGGTTGAAGAGCTCCCGGTCCTTCTGTCTCCAGGTGAGTAGCAATCTCATTTTCAAACTAGTCTACTCTCCAATGTTGATACTTATACTCCAGTGACGGCAGAATCTCAAAGCTAGCGCTATCCCTCAGACGTGAATGCGCAATTTCGTGTGTGCTTGCCTCTTTCCATTGACGTTGTATGGATTCGTGCTGCCCGTTTGCGTTTGGTGTGAAGGCACCTTTAGCTCCCAATCTAACACTGGTATTAGGAAGCGTGAACCAAGCACGACTTATATTGTTATTTTCTTCAGATCTTAGTCAACCTAATAACCATTACTATTACCACCTGGTTCACCAGTCCACAGTCCACAATATGCCTCACGTTGCTCTGGCCCATCTTCCAGTGGTTTTGCAGATTCCGCAGCTGGCGCACCGGTCGCAGCAATCATGTACGCCACGGCCCGGGGCTGCTCCCCTGAGCTCCTCCACCATCCTCCAGCACTCTGCATCTTTACTCCACCGCCGCGGGCAACATGGGGGAGCCGCTTTGTGACAGTGCAGCCCCTGGCTGGCCGCAGGGAAGGAGCGGAGTCCCATAGAGTGAGACACTGCACTTTGAGATCCCATGGCTCGCCAGCTCGGCTTGGCCAGCAGCCCTGTGTCACAGCGATAAGGTGGGTCGCCCGGTGCTGGTGACTTCTTATGGTATCCCGGCAAGGTTGTTAGGAGATGGGCCGGAGTGATGCCAGATACACAACCGACCGTGGATCAGTGAACAAGCACTGCTCATCCAAGCTAGAAGAGGGCTAGAAGCTACTCAGCTAATGGCTAACTGATGTAAGAGGGAGGGCAGAGTTGAACAGCTGAAGGATGTTTGTTTAAGTGACAAGCTTTAAATCAGAGCTTTTCAAGAAAGCCAGGAAAAATAAAAAACTAATTTGCTTCAGTAATTAAAAATTAAAGAAAACATGAACAAAATATGTTACAAACATTTCATTAAGACATGTGTGAGCTGTTAAAATGTGCAAAAAGTGCAGTCAATGAGCCCTTTAAAAAATATACAGTTTTAAACTTCATAGCCACAAAATAGCTTTATGAAGCTTAACATTTTTTTTTTAAATACACACCAATTGAGAAGTCTAGAGAGGTAGTTTTGGTCAATGCACTCCTTGGCGACCATGCCAAAGTGGGCGGGAAGCAGGGACAGAGTGACTGCCAGCAGGTCTGGTTCACTACACAGGCGGTTACGGAACATCCCGTTAGCTATCAGGCACATGAGGTGGACCTGAGAGACCAGTCAGAGGTTACAGGTGACAAAGGATGTTTAAGGTGAGAGGAAACATCAATGAAAAGGTAAAACTCAGTGTCTGTGGGTGTCTATGGGTGTGCTTTTACCTTGTGTGTGTCCATCAGTACGTCTTTCCTAAAACGGTTCACCATTCGCCTCAGGTATGTCTCAAACTCTGCTTGCCTCTTTTGCCTAGTCAGTCAGAAATGACTCTCATTAGGTTAAAGACAACAAAAATACAGTGGTGTGAACAAGTGTTTGCCCCGTCCTGATTTCTCATTTTTTTGTATGTTTGTCACACTTAAATGTTTCAGATCTTCAAACACATTTAAATATTAGACGAAGATAACACAAGTCAACACAAAATGCAGTTTTTAAATGAAGGTGTTTATTATTAAGGGTAAAAAAAAAAAAAAAATCCAGACCCACATGGCCCTGTGTGAAAAAGTGATTGCCTCCTAAACCTAATAACTTAATAACCCTTAGCAGCAACAACTGCAATCAAGCATTTGCGATAACTGGCAATGAGTCTTTTACAGGGCTGGGGAGGAATTTTGGCCCACTCATCTTTGCAGAATTGTTGTAATTCAGCCACATTGGATGGTTTTTGAGCATGCACCACGTTTTTAAGGTCATGCTAAAGCATCTCAGTCAGATTCAGGTCAGGAATTGACTAGGCTACTCCAAAGTCTTCATTTTGTTTTTCTTAAGACATTCAGAGGTGGACCTGCTGGTGTGTTTTGGATGATTATCCTGCTGCAGAACCCAAGTGTACTTAAGCTTGAGGTCACAAACAGATGGCCAGACATTCTCCTTCAGGATTTTTTGGTAGACAGTACAATTCATGGTTCCTTTTACCACAAGTCTTCCAGGTGCTGAAGCAGCAAAACAGCCCCAAACCATCACACTACCACCACCACCATATTTTATTGTTGGTATGATGTTCCTTTTCTGAAATGCTGTGTTACTCTTATGCCAGATGCAATGGGACACACACCTTCCAAAAAGTTCAACTTTTGTCTCGTTAGTCCACAGAGTATTTTCCGAAAAGTCTTGGGGATCATCAAGATATTTTCTGGCAAAACTGAGATGAGCCTCTATGTTCTTTTTGCTCAGCAGTGGTTTTCGTCTTGGAACTCTACCATGCAGGCCATTTTTGCCCACTCTCTTTCTTATGGTGGAGTCATGAATACTGACCTTAACTGAGGCAAGTGAGGCCTGCAGTTCTTTGGATGTTGTTGTGGGGTCTTTTGTGACCTCTTGGATGAGTCGTTGCTGTGCTCTTGGGGTAATTTTGGTCGGCCGGCCACTCCTGAGAAGGTTCACCACTGTTCCATGTTTTCGCCATTTGTGGATAATGGCTCTCACTGTGGTTCACTGGAGTCCCAAAGCTTTAGAAATGGCTTTATAACCTTTTCCAAACTGATAGATCTCAATTACTTTGTTTCTCATTTGTTCCTGAATTTCTTTGGATCGCAGCATGATGTCTAGCTTTTGAGGATCTTTTGGTCTACTTCACTTTGTCAGGCAGAGCCTATTTAAGTGATTTCTTGATTGAGAACAGGTGTGGCAGTAATCCTTTTTGGGTCACGGGGGGGCTGGAGCCTATCCTAGCATCTTTGGGCGAGAGGCAGGGTACACCCTGGACAGATCGCCAGTCCATCGCAGGCCCAACACAGAGAGACAGACAACCATTCACTCTCACAGTCATACCTAAGGACAATTTAGAATCCCCAGTTTGATGCCAATTAACCTAACTTGCATGTTTTTGGCATGTGGGAGGAAACCGGAGAAATCTCGGAGAAATCCCGGAGTAAACCCACACAGACATGGGGAGAACATGCAAACTCCACACAGATCACTGTTGGTTGGGGGCTGGGATCGAACCCAGGATCCCCCGGCCAAGGGTGAGTTGCTGTGCTGCTGCAGTGCTAACCACCCCACCACCGTGCTGCCCAGGAGTTTGCATGTTCTCCCCGTGTCTGCGTGGGTTTACTCCGGGATTTCTCCGGTTTCCTCCCACATGCCAAAAACACGCAAGTTAGGTTAATTGGCATCAAACTGGGGATTCTAAATTGTCCTTAGGTATGAATGTGAGAGTGAATGGTTGTCTGTCTCTCTGTGTTGGCCCTGCGATGGACTGGCGATCTGTCCAGGGTGTACCCTGCCTCTCGCCCAAAGATGCTGGGATAGGCTCCAGCCCCCCCGTGACCCGAAAAGGATTAAGTGGAAGAAGATGGATGGATGGATATGGCAGTAATCAGACCTGGGTGTGACTCGAGAAATTGAACTCAGCTTTCCAAAGATGTGATAAACCACAGTTAATTTATGTTTTAACATGGGGGGCAATCACTTTTTCACACAGGGCCATGTAGGTTTGGATTTTTTTTACCCTTAATAATAACTTAATAACTGTTTTCCCAGTACAGTATCCCAGCATTTCAAGTACAGTATCTCACAAAAGTGAGGACACCCCTCACATTTTTGTAAATATTTTATTATATCTTTTCATGGGACAACACTGAAGATATGACACTTTGATACAATGTAAAGCAATCAGTGTACAGCTTGTATAACAGTGTAAATTTGCTGTCCCCTCAAAATAACTCAACACACAGCTATTAATATCTAAACTGCTGGCAACAAAAGTGAGTACAATCCTAAGTGAAAATGCCCAATTAGCCATTTCCCCTTCCCGGTGTCATGTGGCTCATATAGTGTTACAAGGTCTCAGGTGTGAATGGGGAGCAAGTGTGTTAAATCTGGTGTTATCACTCTCACACTCTCTCATACGGGTCACTGGAAGTTCAACATGGGACCTCATGGCAAAGAACTCTATAAGGATCTGAAAAAAAAAAAATTGTTGCTCTACATAAAGATGGCCTAGGCTATAAGAAGATTGCCAACACCCTGAAACTGAGCTACAGCACGGTGGCAAAGACCATACAGTGGTTTAACAGGACAGGTTCCACTCAGAACAGGCTTCGCCATGGTCAACTAAAGAAGGTGAGTGCACATGCTCAGCGTCATATCCAGAGGTTGTCTTTTGAAAACAGACATATGAGTGCTGCCAGCATTGCTGCAGAGGTTGAAGTGGTGGGGGGTCAGCCTGCCAGTGCTCAGACCATACACCGCACACTGCACCAAATTGGTCTGCATGGCTGTCGTCCCAGAAGGAAGCCTCTTTTAAAGATGATGCACAAGAAATCCTGCAAACAGTTTGCTGAAGACAAGCAGACTAAGGACATGGATTACTGGGACCATGTCCCGTGGTCTGATGAGACCAAGATAAACTTATTTGGTTCAGATGGTGTCAAGCATGTGTGGCGGCAACCAGGTGAGGAGTACAAAGATATGTGTCTTGCCTACAGTCAAGGATGGTGGTAGGATTGTCATGGTTTGGGGCTGCATGAGTGCTGCTGGCACTGGGGAGCTACAGTTCATCGAGGGAACAATGAATGCCAGCATGTACTGTGACATACTGAAGCAGAGCATGATCCCCTCCCTTCGGAAACTGGGCTGCAGGGCAGTATTCCAACACGATAACCACCCCAAACACACCTCCAAGACGACCACTGCCTTCTAAAGAAACTGAGGGTAAAGGTGATGGACTGGCCAAGCATGTCTCCAGACCTAAACCCTACTGAGCATCTGTGAGGCATCCTCAAACAGAAGGTGGAGGAGCGCAAGATCTCTAACATCCACCAGCTCCGTGATGTCGTCCTGGAGGAGTGGAAGAGGATTCCAGTGACAACCTGTGAAGCTTTAGTGAACTCCATGCCCAAGAGAGTTAAGGCAGTGCTGGAAAATAATGGTGGCCACTAGGGCTATCGCGATAACCGCCATTATGTAATACCGCAATATGGTCATGCCTACCGCGGAGGAAAATGACCAGCCGCAGCAACCGCGGTGTTCACTTTTTTATGTGTGTGTGTGGCTATATCTCGTTGTTCACTTATTCACTTATGCACCCCTATTGATTATTAAATAAATTGCTAAGGCAGGCAGTTAGTGGTGAAAGTGTTTCAACTCTTTGTTAAATACAGAGGTAACAGTGAGCACTGAAAGGGCACAAAGCGTGTTATTTCCTTCTGAGCGGAGTGTGTATGCTCCTGACTGTGTATGAGCTACGAGAGCAGCTTGTTTGAACGAGATTTTTCTAGCAGCTAGCTAGCGGACGGAGTAAAATTATTTCCACTGTAGAGTAAACTAGTTAGAAAATGAAACTCACTTAGGAGGACCAGGAACTCTTAAGCTGAATCAGATTTTGGAGTTATTTACCCACGGTAAATAACTACGGACCTACGACCTACGGACATCATAGCAAGCTAGCAGTGAAAACCCATCTTCTGTGAAGTTTTGGAGACTTGAGATGACATTTTGAGGTGAGCCCCTGGTCGGTAATGTAAACCTAAGCATGACATTATTTTGAGAATTTCCACAGCAGGTTCAACACAGCTGCAGAAGTTATAAAGGCAACTTCGCCTGTCTACATCTCACTCAGAAAGTGAAGTCATGTCTGCTCGCGTGTTTACATTGAGTTTAATGTAATCGTGCTGCGTGAAAAATTCGTCCGTTTGTGTTTGGTGTGAACCTTTAGTTGCCACCACTGCTTTATGAAAATGATTGTTTTTTTTGTTTTTTTTAACAGACTCAGCAGTTCATGCCTGCATAAAGAGCGGAGCTCCGCCAAGAGCTCTGCTCAATGGATCTTTCCTTTTCACCCACCTCTTCCTTAGAAACCTACCGGCTTCAGCGCAAGCGATCCTCACTAACTCACCGCTGCTCGTGGCCACGGACTACGCGCGCTGGCAGAGGAGGCAGACCGCATCATCCTGGCAAACAAGGCTCTCAGCATTCAGGCAGTGAGACCGGGATCTCCGGTGGAGCCCAGCAAGGTCGAGAAGCTGATGGTGGTGGCCGGGACGGCCACCTGGACTGAGTCGCTGTTTTTTTTATCACCGCCGCTTTGGCAAGGAAGCGCAACGTTGTCTGCCGCCGTGCCGCTTCAGGAAGCTGGGAAACAGGGCAGCCAGCAGTCAGTAGCAGCTGCGACTGCTGGTGACAGAAGAAGCTGCTTTTCATCAAGGACACACATTCTGGGAGACGTTTTTTGGTGGACTCTGGCTCCCAGAAGAGCCTTATTTTGCCGGTCAGTGTGGACAGGCTGGCAGAAGGCTGCGGCCCGTCTCTAACGGCCGCCAACGGATCCCACATCAGGATGTTTGGAGAAAGGATGGTGACTGTATATTTGCATGGACGCAATTACCAGTGGGACTTTGTGATAGCTGCATGTTCGGTCCCCATCTTAGGTGCTGATTTTCTATGTGCTTACGGTCTCCTTGTTGATGTTGCCAACAGACAAGTGGACACTGTATCTTTTCCTCCTTGCCCTGCATAGCTCGGGGAGCTGAGCCACCAACACATGCAAATGTTCTAGCTCCAGGGGGTAAGTACCAGCGTTTGCTTTCCGAGTTCCCAGCACTCATGGTGCCCACCTTTTCAGCTACTGTAACCAAGCACGGCGTCTAGCATTTTATCACCACTAAATGTCCTCCAGTTTTTGCACGCCCTCGCCACCTAGATGCAGCTAAAATAGCCATCACATGCGAGGAGTTCACTAACTTAGAACGCTTAGGCATCGCTAGGTGCTCCAACAGTCCTTGGGCATCCCCGCTGCACAAGATGCCCAAGTCCAATGGATCGTGGCGGCCGTGCGGTGATTTCCAACACTTGAACAACACCACCGAACATGACCGTTACCCCATCCCACACATCCAGGATTTTTCCATGCACCTGGCTGGGATGTGCATTTTCTCTAAAGTGGATCTGGTCCGCAGTTACCACCAGGTCTCGGTCCACGGAGAGGATGTCCCAAAAACAGCAGTAATAACCCCCTTTGGGCTTTTCGAGTTTTTACGCATGCCGTTCGGGTTAAAAGGTGCAGCCCAAACTTTTCAAAGGACGATGGATGCAGTGCTCCATGCCTTGCTGTTTGTTTTCGTCTTCTTAGATGACATTTTGGTGGCTAGCGCGTCAGAGGAGGAGCACCTCGCCCATCTCAAGCAAGTTTTCCAATGGTTGGAAGCACACGGGCTGATTGTGAATCCGGCGAAGTGTCAGTTCGAGCTGCCAGTGATTGATTTTTTGGGCCATCGCATCTCGCCAGAGGGCGCGATCCCACTGCCGGATAAGGTACGTGCGGTGTCAGATTTTCCGCGTCCACAGACCATGAGGGTGCTACAGGAATTTTTGGGGATAGTCAATTTTTACAACCGTTTCCTCCCTCAGGCAGCCCAGCTGCTGCAACCGCTGTACGGTGCGCTCAAAAAAAAAAAAAAAGAAACCCGCGGATAGCATTGACTGGACCCCTGAACGGATCCAGGTGTTCACAAACGCCAAAATGGCACTCACTAACGCGGCTTTGCTGGTCCACCCAGCCCCATCAGCACAGATAGTGCTCACCACAGACGTGTCTGATGTCGCGGTAGGAGCCGTGGTGGAGCAGTATGTCTCCAGTTCGTGGCAACCCCTCGCCTTTTTCAGCCATACTTTGCGCGACAACGAGCGTAAGTACAGCACTTCTGACAGGGAGTTGTTGGCTCTCCACCTGGCTATGTGTCACTTCCAGTTCTGGCTCGAGGGCCACGAGTCTACCGCGTTTGTTGATCACAAATCACTAACTTACGCAATGTCCAAAGTTTCGGAACTGTGGTCGGCTCGGCAATAACGGCACTTGGCCGCAATCTCAGAATTCACTATCGACATTCAACATGTAGCCGGTAAGCTTAATGTCGTGGCTGACTGCCTGTCGCGTGCGCTGGTCTCCCCTGTCTACATGGGGTCTACACTGATTTTTCCGCCATGGTCGCCGACCAAACCAGGGACGAAGACATTTGCACGCTCCAGTTCGCAGCTACCGGATTAAAATTGGAGAGCAGGGTGGTACAAGAAGGGTGCCCCCCTTGCTCTGCGACGTCTCCACCGATCACCCACGACTGGTGGTTCCGAGCTCTTGGCACCGCTGCGTTTTCGAGTCCATCCACTCCCTTTCACATCCCAGCATGTGAGCTTCAGTTAAACTGGTGGGGTCCAAATTTGTCTGGCCTCGCTTATGCAGGGATATGAAAAAATGGGCCGCAGCATGTGTCGCGTGTCAACAGGCTAAGGTGCACAAGCACACCAAAGCCCCCCTCGAGCCTTTTCAAATTCCGGCCAGGAGGTTCGACCACGTACACGTGGATTTAGTGGGTGCCCTTCCGCCGTCGCAGGGGTTCACACACCTTTTAACAATCATGGACTGCACTACGCGTTGGCCAGAGGTGGTTCCACTGAATTCCACCACGTCTGCCGAGGCAGCCTGCGCGCTTTTGTCGGCTTGGGCCGCACGGTTCGGATCCCCGTCGGACATCACATCCGACAGAGGTCCGCAATTTGTTTAGGAACTTTGGTCTGCGATGGCGGACTGCCTGGGGGTCAAAATCCACCGCACCACTGCGTACAACCCGCAGGCTAATGGTTTGTGCGAGCGTTTTCACAGGTTGCTTAAAGCAGCGCTCAGAGCCTCGCTAATGGACGCAAATTGGGTCATCTGCCTGCCTTGGGTCCTATTGGGGTTGCGCTCCGTGCCCAAGGATGAATTGGCAGCTTCCCTGGCAGAACTCATTTTTTTCTCAGCCATTGCGGATCCCAGGGGAATTTTTGCCAGAGAGCCCCACGCCCAGTTCAGACCCGCCCACGCACCTTTTTTTCCAGGGCAGAGGCTGGCAGCGTCCTGGGGCCGGTGCACCATTGTTTTCTCCACACCTTTGTTCCAAAATGTTTGGAAAATGCCAAATTTGTTTTCGTGAGGCACGATGCCCACAGAACACCGCTATGTCCACCGTACGACGGCCCATTCAGAATGTTGGAAACGGGGGCAAAACATTTTGTGTTAGACTTGGGGGGGGGGGGGGGGTGCAAGGAAACCATCTGCATCGACGTGCTGAAGCCCGCTTATGTGTTGGCAGATGAGCAGGTGGTGCTGGCTGAGGCTCCCCAGCGCAGATGCCCACCTACAGTGGCTCTGCAGATTGGTGTTCCCCCTACAGAGAACTATTGTCAGGAGACTAGGTCTTTCCCCTCCCCACCCTTTTCCCCTCCAGAGGACTGCTTGCCAGAGACCGAGCTTGTCTCCTACCCACCTTGACAGTAAGGCACTTTGGCCGGCCCGGCAGCTCCATATTACAGCCATTACGGGCGCTTGCTCAAGCCCAAAGGACCGAAGGGTTAGAGCCCCTTCTGGATATTTTGGGGAGGGGGGGGGCTATGTGGTGACACAACGGGAGATGGCACTTCACCCAGGACTCTGGGGTATTGGCGGAAGGAAAAGAGAGATGGTAATGGGGGAAGAAGTGAGATCAGCACCACAGCGCTAGGGGGGTATTAAACTGAATAAAGATGCGCCTTCGCCCCCGCTGTGCCAGGTGTGTCTGTCCTGTGGAGAGGTAAGACGCTTTTCACACCTGAGGACTCCGGGGCACGAAAGTACTGTGTTAAGCCATGCTCTGTGACATGTATATTGATGTGTGTACATGCTCTCTGACGCATGTGTCAGTGTGTTCACCCTGGGTGCCAAAGGCGGGAATAAAGTTGTATAAAGGAGTTCACTTTGATACTCAGAGTTAGTATGTCCGTCTGCTTGCTGGAGGACAATAAAGTTGTGTGTCGTCAGCTCGTGTCTCATCTGATTTCATTCTCCACAGCTTATCAATTAATCATTAATCGATTGATAAGGTGAATCAATTATTAATTAATGAATTAATCGATAACTTGCATCCCTAGTGTCAATACCTGAAATTCGTGCAAGTGTATAGTATAATCTCATAACAAAAATCTAAAATGATAAAACATAAACCTGCTCTCCTTTTGTCACACTGCTGAGAAAATTCACACACTGGATAACTTATGACATAATGCTTAACTAAACAATAAAAAAAAAGATACTGAGTTCTTGGGTATGCTATCTAGCGCTGCAAAATGTAGCACAAAACAGATTGGATTCAATAAAAAAACAACATGAAAATTCTAATAAATAACATTGGGTTCCTCCATAGTGATTTTTTATCTTGGATTTCTATTCATTCATTTGTATCTGCTGAAGTATCACATTAAGTTTATGCATTTATGTGTATGTCACTTTATTATGACACTTTATTAGGTACATGAGTATTAATAGTACTGGGTTTGACCCTCTTTTGCCTTCAGAACTGCCTTAATTCTTCAAGGCATACACTCCCTTCTATGTTTTGGAACAGTGACAGATTTTATTTTAGTTGTTTACCAAAACATATTCAAGATACAGTTATATAATCAATACTGTATGTGCTTAAAGCACAGACACTCAGCTTTAATTTGAGGGTATTCACATCCAAATTGGAGTTACAGTTTAGGAATTGCAACCATTTTTATTCAAAGTCTCCTTATTTCAGACGCTCAAAAGTAAATGAACAAATTAACATTACCAGAAATAACATTTTCATGTTTAATACTTGGTTCAGAATCCTTTGTGGGCAATAACTGCCTGAAGTCTGGAACCCACACTCTCAGAACCGATGTGTCAAAACTAACACAAAATGTGTTAATTCACAACATACCTGTGTGTCTAGGGCCACCATGGTGCACATGACATTTTCATTTAGAACCTGGAGAAAAAGACCTGCGTGCACACTACACGTCACAGATGCAACCATGCATGCATGCGGCTCCACCGAAGGTCTGAAAACCCCGGTTATAACTAAGAGATGACAATCAGAAGTTTTACTCAGAGGTACTTTGGATTATTACACTACAACTACAAACGCCAGATTTCCCATGAAAGAAAAAAAAACTATATAAGTTCCCTTTCCACAGCATGTGGGACACCATGTGGTGTATGGGGCGGCACCTACTGTAGCTCCTTTTTTCTGACCCTAGGCCACACAGCTACTGCGACTAGTGAAAGCTACAGTGGGGGGTCAGTCCTCTGGTAGCTCTGTTCATTAACTTTTCTTTCCCCATTCCATTATACTGAGCACCAAGCTAGAAAGCAGGAAGTACCATTTTTATAAGGTCTTTGGTATGACCCGGCCAGTATTTGAACCCATGACCTCCTGGTTGTGGGGCAGATGCTATACCAACTAGGCCACTACTGTGGTAGGGACAGGGACACATGCACACACGCACACACACACACACACACACCCTGTGTAACTGCACACAATAAAAAAAATCTGACTTACTGACAGCTAGTTTGAATATTTGATAAGGAGTCTCGAGTCATAACTTTTAGAAAAGGATTATGAGTGAGAAAAAGGTAATGTGAGCTGGCTAAGGAGCTGTGCAAAACTGGATTTAGATCATTCAGCAAAGGTAAGCAACATTTGAGAGATGCATTTCAGTCTAAATCCTCCTTGGCTATAAATTAGATGGTTATTTTTATCTATTGTGTAAATACACATATGTGCAATATATATATATACAGTATATACTGTATATACTGTATATATATGCAATGTGTGTGTGTGTGTATGTATGTACACACACACACACACACACACACTGCATCCAGAAAGTATTCACAGCACTTCACTTTTTTCACATTTTGCTATGTTACAGCCTTATTCCAAAAGGGATTAAATTCATTTTTTTTTCCTCAAAATTCTACACACAATACCCCATAATGACAATGTGAAAAAAGTTTTTTTTTTTTTTTAGATTTTTGCAAATATATCAAAAACAAAAAACTAAGAAATCACATGTACATAAGTATTCACAGCCTTTGCCATGAAGCTCAGAATTGAGCTCAGGTGCATCCTGTTTCCACTGATCATCCTTGAGATGTTTCTACAGCTTAATTGGAGTCCACCTGTGGTGAATTCAGTTGATTGGACATGATCTGGAAAGGCACACACCTGTCTATATAAGGTCCCACAGTTGACAGTGCATGTCAGAGCACAAACCAAGCATGAAGTCAAAGGAATTGTCTGTAGACCTCTGAGATAGGATTGTATCGAGGTACAAATCTGGAGAAGGGTACTGAAAAATTTCTGCTGCTATGAAGGTCCCAATGAGCACAGTGGCCTCCATCATCCATGAATGGAAGAAGTTTGGAACCACCAGGACTCTTCCTAGAGTTGGCTGGCCATCTAAACTGAGCGATCGGGGTAGAAGGGCCTTAGTCAGGGAGGTGACCAAGAACCTGATGGTCACTCTGTCAGAGTTCCAGTGTTCCTCTGTGGAGAGAGGAGAATCTTCCAGAAGGACAACCATCTCTGCAGCAATCCACCAATCAGGCTTGTATGGTAGAGTGGCCAGACGGACGCCACTCCTGAGTAAAAGACACATGGCAGCCTGCCTGAAGTTTGCCAAAAGGCACCTGAAAGACTCTCAGACCATGAGAAATAAAATTCTGTGGTCTGATGACACAAAGATTGAACTCTTTGGCGTGAATGCCAGGCATCATGTTTGCCAAAAGGCACCTGAAAGACTCTCAGACCATGAGAAATAAAATTCTGTGGTCTGATGACACAAAGATTGAACTCTTTGGCGTGAATGCCAGGCATCATGTTTGGAGGAAACCAGGCACTGCTCATAACCACGCCAATGGTGGTAGCAGCATCATGCTGTGGGGATGTTTGTCAGTGGCAGGAACTGGGAGATTAGTCAGGATAGAGGGAAGGATGTATCAATGTACAGAGACATCCTGGATGAAAATCTGCACCGGAGTGCTCTTGATCTCAGACTGGGGCGACGGTTCATCTTTCAGCAGGACAACAACCCTAAGCACACAGCCAAGATATCAAAGGAGTGGCTTCAGGACAACTCTGTGAATGTCCTTGAGTGAACCAGCCAGAGCCCAGGCTTGAATCCAACTGAACATCTTTGGAGAGATCTGAAAGTGGCTGTGCACCGACGCTTCCCATCCAACCTCATGGAGCTTGAGAGGTGCTGCAAAGAGGAATGGGCAAAACTGTTCAAAGATGGGTGTGCCAAGCTTGTGGCATCATATTCAAAATAAACTTGAGGCTGTAATTGCTGCCAAAGGTGCATCAACAAAGTACTGCGCAAAGGCTGTGAATACTTATGTACATGTGATTTCTTAGTTTTTTATTTTTAATAAATTTGCAAAAATTTCAAATTTTTTTTTTTTTCATATTGTCATTATGGGGTACTGTGTGTAGAATTTTGAGGGAAAAAATGAATTTAAACCCTTTTGGAATAAGGCTGTAACATAAAATGTGGAAAATGTGAAGCGCTGTGAAGACTTTCCAGATGCACTCTGTGTGTGTGTGTGTGTGTGTGTGTGTGTGTGTGTGTGTGTGTGTGTATATATATACTGTATATATACTGTATATGACACTCAAAGACGCTTTTTACAGATACATTATTCATTCGCTCCAGACAGACAATGGTAGTGGTAAGCTACTACTGTAGCCACAGCTGCCCTGGGGCAGGCTGACGGAAATGTGGCTGCCGATCCGGGCCAACGGCCTCTCCGGCCACCACCTAACATTTATACACATTCATACCCAGTGTTATGGACACTGGAGGCAAGGTGGGTAAAGTGTCTTGCCCAGGGACACAACAGCAGGATATCTGGGGAGAGCGGGATTCAAACCGCCA